>BGZK01001182.1:0-194368 GCA_005406025.1 Eumeta japonica
TTTTGGGTACAATTTTGTTCAAAATACAAGTTAGTATCAGATGTTTCTGCATGTGATGCAACGAGCAAGGTACAATAAGCGACAATACATTAAAAAAGGTAGCCCTAAAGTTTGCTTATCATAGACTATCCTTTGATTCAATAAAAGTTACAATTGGTCGATAATAGCTAAAATATGAAACGTACATTTTGTGTGTAATATTCACTATCACTCATTTTGGAACTTTGTAAACAATGACAAAATCAAAATAGAAATCACTGTTTATTGTCATAAAAGCCTTCATCACAGAAGGAAATACACCAGACGTACATGAGGTGGGTCAGCACACTGTTAAGCGCAGACATGTAGGGCCAAAACGAAGCGCTCTTTGAATTTTGAGACGTCTTGGTTTTACCTCAGTCCAACGCGAATAGATGTTTCAAATAAAAAATAAGTCAAAGCAAAACAGAGATATTTTTCGTGGAATACAAGCAGCATTGAGAATATTCATTTATAAATATATCGACAGATACAAAGCTATGTATCGTGTAGAAATTAAATTTTAATTCAATAAAACGTAAAAATACTTGGATTTTTTCTCGAAGATAAATAATAATTAAATGAATAAATAAGAACAAACATGTTCCTGTTTTCTCACATGACATTCATCCATAGTAAACATGCAATGTCAATTTTCGTTAGAGAACATTTTTTATATATAATCAAAACCTAGATACAAAATCAAATGTTCTTATATTCAAAAGTAAAAGCACTTTCGTATAAACTTTCATTAGTTCCATTTATGTTTCAATTTTTTAGAACTTCTATAAACTGACAAAACGTTAAGTTTCTAATCAGGTCGCAAAATTCTGAAATAATATTCTTACTTCTTAGAAGCTTTAAAACTTAATTTTAATATGTATATTTGGATAGGGAGAGACAAAAACATTTAGGTATATTTACACCTTTAGGTTTATATATTGGCGTTTTTAGCGGCAACTGTACCGGCGCGACTTTACATTTACCTGCGCCGGTACGTCTGGCAGCGGCGTCGCAACAAAACGCCCATGTGTAATGGGCTGATGGTTTAAAATTTCTAACGAGATCCGACATAACTTTTCGTCCCCTTCAATACCTCTATATTGCTGGCTGTTTTATAATCATATATAGATATACCCTTTTAAAATCAAATCGGATTCTTTTTGTCCATTTTGTATGGCCAACTTGTACATCGAGATTATATTATAAAGGTAATGATACTAACCAGTACAAGCGTAGGGCTTCCCGTCTGATGTTGACCGAGTTGATGGATCGAGCCGGAACCACGTGGTGAATGTGAACCCGCTTCGTACGGCCACTGCGCCAGAGGTGAGGGGCAGCACCACCGCCGGAACAAACATCTTAGAATGTTGTACCACAAATTAACAAATACCCTCATCAGAGATGTAACAAAATACTTTTGAAAAGTATTTGAGTACAAAATGCAAATACTTTTTAATATAGTATTTCAAATACTAGATACAAAATACTTTTGCCTTTGGTATTTAAATACTAAATACAAAATACGTATTTTCAAAATACTTTATCGAAATAAAATACTTTTGTTAAAATTACTTGTATTCTTTATTTATTAACGATTTTAAAATTACAAGCTCTTCAAAAGAGTATCAGACATGTTGCGTCTGTGTGGACGCATTATCATACCACCATACGAAAACAGCCGTTCCACTGGTGCCGAACTCGGGAGACAAGTGTTGTATCGTAAAAGACTTTTTATAGTTGATATGTGTTGAGGATATTCAGACTTGTGTCTTCATCTCTTAAATATTGGAGGGTCTCCAAATCAGTGCAGGTGCTGCTGTTGCCATCAGTAGAGGTTGTTGAGGAGTCTGAATCATTGAACATATAATAAGACTCACTTTTTTGCTTTTTTCAATGTTGATGTTTGTGGGTGTGCACTTTTAAAATCTTCTTGTTTGAATCTCCGCAATTCTGCAATGAACAACTCCTTCACATACTCTTTTCAGCTCTTGGTACCCACTTTAACTTGAAGAAGGGATATGACACAGCTGCTAAAATGCTGTCTTTGGCACGAGTGTCATACAAGTTATATTTTTCAAACCGATTTAGTATACTTTCTTTTATTATCAATTAAACCACCACAATATACTGGATTTTCTTGCTTCAATAAGTCCAACATTTTGTGCATTCGATACAATTCTGGCTGCAGGCATCCATAAAGTCTCCTTGTCACCTTCTAAGCTTCGAATGGCTTCAGATATGGGCTTAGATGTGTTAATATACTCAATCAAAACTGTACTTCTATCTCTTTTAAGACGGCCAATCCTAGTTTTCTCAGAACTTCATTGATGGTTTCTTGGACTTTCAAAATATCAGTAATGCAATCATAATAGGAATTCCACCTGGTTGGACAGGGGCTTGTTGAGATTTACCAGTGATTTCCAGGTAAATTTCACAAGCTTTGGAGACCTAGCACATAAATTCCATACAGCCTGACATTTAGCCATGGCCGCATCATGTACTTTTCTGTATGACTTATTGTTACTCTGGTCTATGTCCCGAGAAGGTATTAAAGGAAATATTTGTAAAACTTTAATGTTTAACATCAGATTTCGTATAAAGCTTTTTGAGTTAATGTTTAGGTACTTACATTTTGCATTAAAATCCCAATATTGGGCAAGCAATCACTGAGTAATTAATATGTATTAAGTAGCACACAAAATCCAACTCTATATTTAATAGACAATATATTTTGATAAAAACAATACAAACACTACTTGTATTAATAACTGTCGGCGTTAGACATAAAACGTAACCGAGGCAAAATTAAATAAAACGAAAAAAAGGCGCGTACGGCGTAAATGACTTCAAGACAGGTATGCGTTTTGTTTCATCTGTCATTTTGCGCATAGACTTTCAAAGCTGCAGCGCCACTATGGCCATTTTCTGAATCGCGGAATGCTTTAGAAAAATAAAGCTAGAAAAAAGTATTTTGTATTTTACAAACCATTTTCAAATACAAAATACGTCTCGAATAGTATTTCAATTAAAATACAAAATACTTTTAAAAAGAGTACTTAAGTACAAAATACAAAATACTTTTAAAAAAGAGTACTTAAATACAAAATACAAAATACGTATTTTGTATTTAGATTTTAAATACAAGTATTTCAAATATGTCACAACTCTGGTTTTCATATACCTATTATTACTATAAACTCACGCATATTTCTCAGAAAGGTAAATAGAGACCACAGTTTTTCACAAGGTACGCTTTTTGCGTATTTCTATCTTACTTCACTGACATCTAGCAATATATCACGCAAGCTGTCGGTTTCGCATATTTGAAATTTATTTCATAAAATTTTCAAAAGCGACATTTACCCATCCTCCCATTAAATACATTGGCTTTGTAAATTTATTTTATTAGTCTCCTTTCATTCATTCTTTCCAATGACTATCATTAAAGAAATATATGTACAAGAAATTAAAAGTTATAATGTAATATAAATAATGCATATATAACACAATACAGATAACATCGGTTTCTGAATTCTAAAGAAATATCGTAAAATAAGAGACTCCAACTTTATATTTTGAAAAATTACTTCGATATTTTAATATATTTTGTTATATAATTTACTATGGTGTAATTAAGTGAAAACTTTAGGGTTAATGCAAAACAAAAACGCAAATGTTGATGTTGAATTATTATTTAATATTCATGTTAAACTTAATATTAATTAACAGATATCTGCCCTTACAAATCTAGCACACCTTTAGCTAAGTATCAGGTCAAAACAACGCTGACTACATTTTGAGACATTACTAAATTTGCATCATATTTTCTTAATTCTATGTCACTTTTTATTTCATTTCTAGCTTTTAGGGCGTAATGTAATAAAACAAATATAAGTAAGTAATGATGAAAGTAAATACACAAGTAAATCTAATAACCGTTCATTTAATATAGCTAGATTCTTTGAAGGTATTTTCTTTATAGGATAAAATGTTATACGACTTTTGCATACAAAAGTCGTATAATATATAATCGTAAATTTAAACTTTGTAATTAATTCATAGGCGTTTCAAGACGTGTTGACCTAATGAAACAGCGTCGTTTAGAGAAAACATTACAACAAAAAAATGATTGTTTGAAAAAAATAAAGAAAGAAATTTAATTATTTATTTCAAATCAGAACAGCAAAAACATGCTAATAGGCTTTCACACAACATAGCTCAAATGCTTAACATTTTACGATAATACATTATATATAATCCGAATAATTATCAAACAAAATTGATAAACGACGAATTAGTGCGAGTTATAAGACGGTCTAACAAACGCTCTTCGGTTTAACTATTGCATTGAGGAGTTAGTCTTCTATTCTCTTATTCCATCAGATCTTTAAAAATCGAATGGGACTACTTTCATGTTAAATTCCTAGAAACAAAAAAAATCAAAAATAGTGCCGAGGTTATCAAGTAACATAAAAAGGATATGACAGTTAAAATGAAAATCGTTTTTGGTCGATAAGCATAATCGTGCCATGAATAAATATTTATTTATAAAAATGTTTAATACACGTTACAGCTTATCTCCGTATAAAATTAATACACTTTTGTCCACGAAATGCGAAATAGCTTTCGGTTCTAAAAAAAACCCGAAAACCCTAATTCACCAGAGGTCCTCTTTGGATCCTAGTACGGAGAAGAAACAAAGAAAGAGAAAAAGGTTAGTGATTAATGAGACGATTTAGCTTATAGTTATAGGGTGGGTACATACACGCACCGTACCGAGACGACCGGCCGGGGCCAATGAAATCGGGTAACTATGCAAATGGGCGCTCGCCGGCCGAGGGGCCTCGCAATCGATACCGCCGGATTACCGTCTTCGAGCGTCTATTGTGAGGGGCGGAAGGGGCATCCCGCGCCGCCTTATCGTGTAAACTCAATCTCGGGATTTATCGGACTGTACGGACCGGATGGTTGCGTACGATACGGCCGTAGCCCGTAATAAAACAATATTATATGGTCCTGTTTTCATTCGTTGCGAGTTTTATTTCTAATACTATTGTATTGATAATAAACGAATATACGTATGCGAAAATTAAATTTAGCGCAAGACAGAATAATTAATACGTTTCTTTTCGCAAACCATTTTTCAAAGGAAATTCGGAATATCTTTTACACTGAAAATAAATTAGCGCCTGTCGAATTTATTTACACATTTTAGATAATAATAGCATACATAATACATTAACGTTTAAATAGCATTTGCTCAAACCTTGCAAGGGCATTGCGGTAGGGATCGCCACCTATATCGATAATGAAGAACTAAACATTTCGTATTGAAATGTATGACTTTTCAAGACACGAACTGAAAAAATCTTTGTTTGGTTTTGAAAATCTTTCACTAGTTCGTTCGCTTCGAACTTTAGAAGTCCACTACTAAACATGAACCCCAATGATCTCGCGGCATCGAAAACCGAAGACAGCTCCAAAACTTTAATCGGAACACCAGATCATCTGATGAGCAGCCGTCCTATCGCTGATCTTCATTCTAGAACCTTTTTCGTCACCGTCCTTCACGTCAAATGTTCAACAACGAAATGAGTTAACGCCTAACACAAATTTAATACATTATTTTGTACACGATGGCCGTTTTGCCTCCGGTGCGCGCTTTGTGACCACCGGCGTACAAATAATTCTAATTTTCATATTCCCATTGTCCGATCTAGATTTGTAAAATACAGCAGAACAATACATGTAGTCGCTTAATGGTTCTAATGTTAATAAAGTTCTGCAGTTTCTGAACAAGACGATCTGACTGAACACAACTGAGCTTGACTGACCTGAACAAAGTTTCTAGAATAGTCCGACGTTGTTAGATTTATTATTTTTCTATTCTCCTGGCCTCGTATTTCAGTCGCTAGAAAAGGAAATAAATTTATACTCGAATTAACAGTATAGCTCAACGGTACCGCTAATAATCAATACCGGTCATAAGTATTATTAAGGGTTTTATTGTTTCATATTTTTCAATAGAATCTACTTATGTGTATGAAATTAACAACCTGTACGTGTATAAAAACAATTCACTCATTGAAATTAGGTATCTCTGGTGAAAAATATGAATCGATTACATTATCCTACTATTTAACATTGATTAGTAGACACGGTGGACTAAAATACACCCCCACCCCACAGCTTATGGACACATAAGTTATTATACACTGCTTGAATACTAAAACACGTTAATACGAAAACCGAAACGAGTTCTTTCGTATGGAATTGAAATTCCATGGAGAATATACATTGTAAAAGGAGCTTGTAAACCAAGTTATTAGTATATTTTAACCTACTCACATCCAAAAATATACAGAAACACGAACTGTACGAAAACATGCCGAAATACGTTTATTTATCCGATACCAAAACATTACATCGTCGAAGTATTTTAATATAAATAAGAGGCGATTGCGCATTCTTGTAAAGTTTAATACGTACAGCGCGTGCACGCGCAGACCGTTCGCGTCGGCGCTGACGTCATAGCGGGATTCTTTGTGTCGTCCCTTGAGTTATGGCGCAGGCGACATATTTTACATGCGCCCGTCAACCCTTATCTATTTTCCAATGGAAGAGATATCAAGAAATATTAGTACCGCGGCCGCAGTTCAGTTTAAGGTCTGTTCTGATAAAAGGTATCTGCGACTGTTAATATGAAACAATCAAATATATCTATTGAAAATGTCCGAATGCTACGTTATTGGGATTCCAGTAATACTCGAAATACATTAAAGTGATTTGTTTCTAATTTCTGCAAAATCGAAATAAGCACTCTTTAGACTCTTTAGTTTTAAAATAGATGTCAAATCACGCATTACTTTTGGTAGTACAGTGACTGATTACCGGCTACGTGCTGTCTTACAAACTATCGGAGCGGCCGTAATATCATTAATTGTGGTCAGTTGATTATTATTTTAATCTAGTACTGAGCTCTTGTTCTTTCCTTTCATGTTATTATCTTAAACCTTAAGTGTTGTTAGGGTATATTATTAAAACAAATTAAGATATATTGATTCAAACTAATTTAATACTAGATTGATATATAAAATGCATAATCAAAACTTTAACGGCCGATATTCTAATTGTACCTAATAAGTTACGTATTTAGTTTTGCACATTATTGATTTGATTCGATGCAAAAGCGCGATTGAGACATTTACAACAAACAATCAAACAATTTTCGAGTCCGCCCGACATCGACAACACGTAAAAGTATTACGATAGTCGACAAACTAACGTACGGCCGCAGGCGAGAGATACGCCGCCGCCTGGGGACGTCAGGCGGACGATAAGCGCGACGGAAAAAACGGCCGAGGCCCGCGCGACGGCCGGCGGTGGTCCGGCACGTCACTGACTAGCGGCCGCCGCACATTTGAATAAGAATCGCCAATAAGGGATCGACCCGCTCGAACTTGGGGCCGATATCGATCCGGGGACGACGAAACTCCATGGGGCTGAACAAAACGGGTCACGAGTCGCACCGGCGAGCCTACACGCTTCGGAAGGCCATCAGTTTGTAGTACAATTGATGACGATGAACGAATTATTAGCGATCGTAGCGACACTGGCTTCGCCTCTGTCGAACTCGAAGTGAATTCAGGAAGAAATAGACGGATACCGCGAAAGAAATACGCACATGGACGACGTCGACAGCGATCCTATTAGCCCCTGAAGATCGGAACGTGATAAAGGCACGTTTAAACGTCTACGAAAACGAGTCAAATGTGGCAAAATTTATTGTCAAGCGCCAATTCGAAGTAAAAATAATATGTATTCGTTACATAGAATTTTAAGGAGTCGATTATAATCTTTGAGCATTGAAAAAAATGTGTGTCAGCTCCGACGCAAGACTGGAGTTTACTCCTTAAGTACGATTGTCAAAAATACGCAAAAGAGTTTATTTAACTGAAAAATTCGTTCTGATTAAAATTTGAAAATGAAAAGATAAAATTTTTAGCCTATTTACAATTATTTCATTTTCATTTTTAGTAAAAACGAAGATTTATTATAACTACAATTATTAAAATATTATGGAAAGTATTTTGAATAAATTTTGTTTTACCAATAATTGAAGAAAAGCATTAGAGAAGAAATTTTTAACCTATCTACAATTATTTTGTATTTTAATTTTAAGTAAAAAGACTTAAAATTATAAAAATATTATCAAGAAGTATTTAAAATGAATATTTACATTGTAAAAGAACACTTTACAAACACAAACAAAACTGTGGGTGACGATCGGTATTAGAATTGTATAACTGATACACTATATATATCGTTTGTAAACGTTGAACAGTATACTTTTATAATATATATAGGTATACACACAATATATGCGTCAGCTGCCCTGCTGCGTTGGCTACAATAAGTATACAGACAAGTATACAAGACACATACCCGCGATCGAAGAAAGGTGCGCCAATAAGTTGCGCACCAAAACGTAACGCGGATTCATCAGTAGATTTTACTCTCAAATTTTTCTCATACCGGCGCCTTATATGAAAATCGATTCTTAAGGAGTAAACTCCTAAAAAAATTTAGGTATTATATAAATAAAAGTCAGTCAGTTATTAAAACAGTTAGTAAACACAGAAACTTAGAATAATCAATCAGCAAAAGTAAAAGCATGCAACTTTCTATCACGTATAGGGTTTGAAAGCTTTAGTTATAAAATCTTCCATAATCATTGATTATGTTTACGCCACCCACATCCTAATTATTGAAATATTATTCCACAGATAATTAGTAGCCGGGCTGCAGGGCGGCACTCCGCTAAAACAGACAGAGTCTGCAAACGAAACCTGATCACTGTTTAGGATCATCTGTATGAGCACACTAAACTTCTATCGAATGTCAGTATATCTCATTGTTTAGCATGACAAATTAATCTTGATCCTACATCTTAATCAATGATTTTGTTCTCTTTTTTATGTATGCTCCATTTTGTACATTGTGTAATCAACCTATGTTTACACTAATTTTGAAATTTAATTTATGCTTGTTCGCATCACATATGTATACAATTCTTTTCAGAACTGCTTTCCGTAGTTTCGCATATATATATGTAGCCTTAAATCGATAATACTTGATTAAATTAATTTTCAATGTGCTAGGTGTGGTCCCAGGTCGAAATAAGTAAGAAATACTATATTCACCTGAGCGAAACCGGGCATAGCTAGTGTACTAAAACTAAAATATACTAAAATAACGTACTTTCATATAAAAAAATGATCATATAAATCAGATCACAGCTTCTGTTATAAGTATACACTTGGGCAATTTAATTTGTCGGGGCGAATTCGATTTTACAAACAATCAGGTATTATGATTTCATCCATGACACACATCAACTTGAAATAATAATATAATACGACGACGACAATGTTTGCTGTGGACATCTGTTTTATATCGGAGTAACGAAATAATACAATAATCTCTATTATTACCGTGACAATTATAAAATAACAATTATGGATTGAATTTGATTTGATCCTATGGCACAGGTAAAATTTTGTGGAACTGATCAAAAATGTAGTCGTAGTTGTGATTTTGCGAATATAGAACCGTTCTCGCATAAGCAAAGTCTCTGACATTTATGACTTTTGAAAATATCTCGGATAGTTTAACTTTTATTTAGCAGTTCATTTGTGCATTATTTTTCAATTTCCAATAAATACATATTGTGGCTTATTTTGATAATGTTGATAACTATATGAAGTTTCATACAAAACTTGTCCAAAACGTACTGCATTTCCCGATATAATCTTCTCATTTCTGTCTCAAAAGGATGCAGTCTGTATGTATCTTCAAGCTCATTGTAATATGTCTATATAAAAAATATATTACGATGATGACAAAAAGAAATTAAAATTTAAAGATAACAATGAAAACGTGTCCTCATAAAAACAAATTACGATACGATGTCGTTATTTACTTATGGACAGTACTGTAAGATGGCGTTAGACTGACCTGCATGCTCTGATTCCGATAATATGTTGCCTGAATCTTTTGGAAGAAACATTTTCACAAAATATTTTGGTGGGTGGTATAGCGTCAGGAAACATCGCAACGTCGTCGCTTATCGTTTGCTAAAGAGGGCTTTGAAAAACGAAAGGTCAGGACAGGAAACCAAAGGCTATAAAATTAAAACCAAAGAAACTTATATTAGCATTTCTTAAATATGTCGAAACTAAATAAACAATGGGCGTCACCGTCGGTCACGGAGTAGTCCCGAGCCACGCTCAGTAACAGTAGATATCGCGTTGGTCGTTTTGTACGGATGACGGAGTAAGATACATACTTCATCTACCGCCTTGGCGAAATATTTTATCACGCTTATCTACATACACATATAAAAAAATCACTATTTCCCTTGGTTACGCCATATAATTTAAGAACGCCTTTACCGAATTGATATTTTTTTTATCGTATCATTATTGTCAGGACAAGTTTCTATGAAAGAAAATAACCTTTGTATTATATACCTAAAATTATTGGGCGGTTTTCTATGTTTATAATCAAAATAAAACTCTTTTTCTATAGATAAGTAATTCGTATAATAATTTCTATGAAAAGTCTGGATAGTTGCATTCTACAGCGGTTTTTAGTGTTATCCATGACAATAATTACAATAATAATAAACAATATCTCGAACATCGCACTAAGTGGATCGAATGCATTTGATAATATGAAACAATACCAGTGCTTGTTTGACTAAATATCTTATACATACTGAAATTTATCAGGAGCTCAGGCGATTTATGTCCATCAAACGCAACGTTTCAGAAAAGGATCAAACAAATCTAAAATTGTATGTAATTGTGATCTATCATTTATACAGATAAATTAACTCTCCGCTCTCTATATAGAAATTAAAACTACATATGTTTATGCCATTTTGCTTTTGTTAAAATTGTAGTTTGTCTTCCCTCGACCATAAGAGAACATACCCAAATTACGTGACCCATTTTACAATTTTGTTACCCGCCCCAACGGTGACTAACTGTGTATATGCAAGACAGGGTCTCAGCATATATACTAACCTAACCTAACCCTACAGTTTTCACGTAGTAATTCATAAATATTATTTTAAATATTTTTTTTCTAACAGAAAGTAAATTAATCAAGGAAAAAACACAACAGGTACTTGCATTTACTACAAATAGAATACTATATATAAGCGCACCATTTCTGAATGAGTACAAAACTATCAGTTTTAAATTAGCTGGCGTCCTGGCATTTGCGTTAGTGTTGCCATTTGTGAGTTTAAAAAGTGTTGAACGCTGCATCATAATTTGAATATATCTCTAAAAAGCGCGAGAATTCTCTGACTACGTGATGAAGCCTTTTCTCCTGCCCCGACTTGTGACCAAGCGTGTATTTTGAAGACCCCGTGAACGTTAAGTAATTTGGTATGTTTCTAAACAACTGACGGACGCGGGAGCGGGCCGAAAATGTGGCAAAGCAGAGGTCACTTGTTGTTTATCATTGGAAGTGATTGCCACGCGGCGAGTGAAAGAACACAAAACTCGGGCCCTATGCGGAATCAATGTACTTTTACATATAAAATACAATTTGTAAAAGCGAGAACAATAAAACCAGTGCCACTAGACAATCGCGGCTCATGCATCAGGACACAAACGAACATCAGGGAAATTCAGGTGAGCCCCGAACTGACTACACCTCAGGCTGTCCGGGCGCGTACAACATATATCGAGGTTTTCAAAAAGTCAACTTCTAAAAATTAAGACTAGAAGTTTGTATGGGGAGTAAAGTTACTTTTACATTCAAAACATAAATAGTGGGTATTCAGACTCGTTCACTGTTTTCATGAGTCTCCATTACAAAAAGCAATACGATTGTGAGTATGTTTATCTTTCTTAAACATGAAAACCCTATATACCTATATCAAAATACAAAATTTGCAAACAGTGTTTGGCTGTAACCCCAAGGAAATATTGGTTAAATATAAAACGGAGAAACATTATCGCTTTGGGTTTCTTTAACTTCGAATTTTAATGGATAAATTCTAATCAAATTATGGATTACGTATACCTATATATAACGAAAGAGAACGATATAATATGTTCAGTGGAATAACACTAAATGAGAACGTCCAGGTTATAATGGCAACTCTATTGAGCGAATACTCAATAAAACCGGATCGATTATAATAATCGACACAATCGGGCGGGCCCGCGCGCGCCGGCAAATAGCCGCGGCCGTTATTTAACGACGCTCCAATAACGGCGCGCCGCCTGATAGCGATTGGACCGTTCCATCCACGATGATCGGTATAATCCGCGCATTAAAACGCATTTAGGATAATGCCCGTTAGCCTGTGTACGCGGCGGGCGTGAGCACTAGTGGATTTAGCTAATGATTTTCGGGAGATTGAATATTAAAAAATCGGAAACGAAATGATCCTAAAATGTTTTCAGCGCGGCCGATTTCAGTTTATAGCTTTTCTCTGGTTTATTTACTGCGGAAGAAATAGTGTTTAGTTAGCTTTGAGAATTGTTTTAAAAGTGCTAAATACATTTGATTTGTGCTAAGTACATTACATTTGACTAAAAATTATATAAGTTGAACGTATTTCTATTGTAAGACTTGCGTTAATGCATAGGTCGTTGCAAGTTTTCAAAACGTACTAGACCGCATAGAATATAGTCTCTACATGTTTAGGTATATATAGGTAATAGATCAAATATTAGCATATAATATCAAGAACAATAAAAGTTGAAGTATTAGAAAACAAACACATACCGATTTTGTAAGAAAGTACCGACGAATGAAGTGATTCAAATAAGAAACTCAAACAAGCGTTAATTGTTAAATAATTCACGTCAACGTCCATAATTCCTAACATCGAGGGCTATAAGCAGAGAAATACTGTGTTTTTAAGGCGCACACTGTATATTTTACAGCATAAATTTCGACTTAAGATTACGTTACATAAATTATCAATACAATAGTCTGATTTTATAAAATAAAGTGATTCAATTGTCCCAAACCTTCACATGTATAAAATTTATGACTTCAAAAATTTTAATTGCATTTCTTTAATACATTCAAAAATTTGCATTTTGGTTAAATCCGGTAATTTATAGTCGCAAAATGACAGTTTTATTTATTTTCATATATAAAATATATTGCCATCTAAGTGACTCGGCATCCCAACGTTAGCACTGGTCTCGCCTACATGTCATTGAAAACATTTTTTAAGAGTATAAATGTTTTAAATTTGAACAAGTGGGCATAATCAAAACTTTTGAAAATTACCTTCTAAAACATTTAATTTTCAATTAAGTAAATGATGGATTAATAAAAGTAAAGAAAATAATAAGAAATATATGATTTCACCGAATTAAAATCGTTGAAATCGCATTATTAATAATTTTAAATGTTACAACATTGTTAAAAGCATTTGAAAAAATTCTATACGATTGTAATTTATGATATTGTGAGTTTAAATTCTAACAGTCATATAACCCTAGTAATTTTATGATAGTAATAAAATCGAGAGATTAATTTGATGTAAATTTAGTTCTTAATAACATTTAAATAAGATTTTGAACTCTTACCACTATTGTATAATCTTAATAAAATATTTTTTCTTACCTCTGCTGTTTTTGGTTGGAAAAAGTGATTCGGTGAATATTGTTTTTAGTTACTTGAGATAACTTTATGAAAAGTTCTGAAATTTGTCTCAAAATTGCGTTTCACTGTAAATTCTTGGACTACGGTTACGAACTTTATTATAGAAATTTTAGTTTTATTTTACTTATAGTATGGCGTCGTCGGGAAAGCACTGAACTTATTGGCATCTTACCTTAAAATAGAAAACAAATAATTAATGTTAATGATACAAAATCTATTAATGTCACTCAAGACATTATAGGCCTAACTTTTTTCTAGCGTAGATTAAAGATATACCATATGCATAATTTAAATTAGTAATCTTCGCAGATCATACACACTACTTTTAAAGAAGATAAAGAGACTAACATTTCAGACGTGATTTATCAAGTTAATGTAAACAAAGCAGGAAACAACAAGAGCAGATCAAGGTATAGATATGTAATGTATATGTATATATCTGAAACGTGCTAAGTCCTTTTATTTGATACCCAACGCAGCATATTTCAATTTTTTTCTAATTCAAAACTTTTATGATGTGAAGGATGCCATATTATAACATCAAATAGATTATAACCTACGCACAATCAAAACGTATCTAACGCCACGCCATTTATCAAATTTTGATAAGTAGCTTAGAAGCAACACGGGACCAGACATACATACATACTACTCAAACCTCATAACCCTAGTTGTCGGGTAAACAGTGTTATCCATTTGAATAACAAATAAATAAAATTTGAAAAATAAAATGCTTGTGGAAACATAATGTATCAATTAAAGCTTTAAAATAATAAAATCTTTGCTATCAAAAATTTATGCGTCTGAATATTGGCAGATGCAAAAACAAAAAAGTCAATATCAATTGTACACGATTCAACGCAGTAACAACATAATCAGCTGAAATCATAATCCTCCGTGGCCGGGTAAAAACAGAGGATAGATCGTTCTATACAGGCGACGTAACGCAAACAGTTGCGGTCCAATTGAACGGGGAAACGGGTACACGCGATAGGTATGTGGACAGGCGGGAACGGATAGGTGGGTATCGGATGGGCCGTTCCTGAATCAATATTGAACGAGCCAAACGACCCCACCGGCCATCGGCGGAGCTGCGGTCCGGTTCGCAATTCGCAATAACGGCGACGATACAATTTTCTTTTAACGACGACGGGTTTGTTCGACCTTTGGTTTAAAACGATACTCTCGACACAGGCCGCGATGTAAATGAAGGGAAAGGTTGTGAATAAAAATTATACAACTAAAAAATAAGCTTTCGTTAAAGCTTGTTTTGTTATATTTTCTTTTTTTCTTTTTAGCTTCGAATTCGTCTACGGTAAATTTTGCCTCATTGAATATACGATAAATAATAATAATATATACCTTCGGACATATATACAGCACCATCTGTGAATATGTCCGACCATACAATGTTTTGAAGATTTTAATGAACTAACTTTCCCGACGTAGAATACCGTCCTGTTGTCTTCTGACATGAAGATGAGTTATTTTATTGATACACCGATCGGAACATGATCACAGACAGACGAAGCTCAGAGGCATGGATCATCATCGACGAAACTAGAGCCTCGTGCGACGAAGCGAAAGTACTAATCGACGCATAGACTATACGTCAGTTTGTTTAACGACTTGTCGCCTTTTGTAGGTAGTGACATAATCATTGTTGTATAAATTGGGGAATTCTGATCAAAAACTGCGACAAGGTTTTGATAGTCCTGTCTTGATGTTAACCTAACACTACATACGGAATTCTGAAGAAATTCAAACAGGTTAAGATAGGAGGATACAAGTTTCTGGTTATATGATGGATGCATTAACATTTCCTAACCAAACTCTCTAAATATTTGCCGAGTGGCTAAAGATGTACGTTTGAAGGAAAAACAGAAATATCACAGGAGGTACAAAATGTTTGGCGATCCCAGAGATTATGATATTTTTTCATTACTTTGTGCTCGATGTATGTCTATCATTAAATTCTGTTATAAAACTTTAATGTGAAAAATCAAATTGGAGATTCTGTCGATGTTAATATGAAATCCATTTTGGAAACTTATTAATGGTAGGAAGGGTCACGTCTCCATACTAAACACAATGACTTATGGTGACAGAACATTACAAAATGATCATCGTGTCTGTGAGCTATTTTCTGACTACTTTGGATCGGTCTATCACAAAGACACTATTAATGAGCTTGATAGCTATCTAGACAGCAACACCATTAGTGGTGACGCATTGGTAAACATTATTGTTTCTAGACAAGAAGTTTTAAAGAAAATTAAACTGATAAGAATAAAGGTCTTAGACCTGACAGTATCCCAACTTTCTTTGTACAGAGTTGTGCAGAGGTGTTATGTGTACCACTATCCCTACTATTTAATAAAGCGCTATCGTCTGGAACCTTTTCTTCATATTGAAAGCGCGTGTTGTCCCCATTCAAAATCAGTGACAAATCTAAATGCAAAAATTATTGCCCTATACGCGTATTGTCTTTTACTAAGTCATTTGAAACCTTCATTTCTATAATCAATTCAAAAATATTGTCTTCGAAACAACATGGTTTCGTAAAGAATCGATCCACTTTAACTAACCTGCTTGAGTACAAAAGTTTTCTTTGCAATGAATTTGCTATATCCGCACAAATTGACACGGTATACATGGGTTTTCTAAAGCGTTCGATAAAGTTAATCATTCAATCTTGTGCAATAAACTGCTATTTTATGGCATTCATGGTAATCTATATAGATGGATTTGTTCTTATCTCAAAAATAGGAGCCAATTAGTTGTTATTAAGGATTATACTACAGCTCCAATACTTGTAACTTCTGAAGTTCTTCAAGACTCACACTTGGACCCTCTACTCTATATTAAATGTAATAATAACCTCGTGGCTCACTTGCCATACACTTTTCTATACATGTATGTCTTTCCTATACGCTAATGATCTAAAAATATTCGTTCTTAGTCGGAACATAAATGATTGTGCTGTTCTTCACAAATATTTGGACGTGCCATATGCGTGGCGCTTAACAAATAAAATGGTCTATAATATTAGTGCTTTGTGATTTTTTTACGCACAAAACCAACAAAATAATTTACGAATACAAACTTTCAGATTCTGTACTATATACAAGGTAAATTTGTAGTTAAGGATCTTGGTATTCTTTTGATGATAAGCTTACCATCCGACCACATTATGATTACTTCGTCAAAAGCTAAAATACTGCTTGAATTGTCGCTAAGTCTACGAATCTGAATAGTACTACAGGTTTTAAGTATATATTAGGAAGTCGGTAAAAGTTAATGTTTTCCAGCGCCCTAAAAAATCCTTCCTTTTGACGAAAAACTACGGGGATTTTTTTTTGGTTTTATATAAAAAAAAAACACGTGCCGCCAGCCAATTTACTTTACTTTTCGATAAAACTACAGTTTATTTAAAAATTTGTCACATTATTTATATTTAAACAAAAAAATCATGAAAGCAGGCTTGTCGGAAATTAAATTCTCCACAAAACATCAAGAAAATATCTAAAGTTAATAATAGTTCAAGAGAATTGGTCATACTTCAGGAGAAATAAAGTTTTAGTGCTAATAGTAATAACTGAATAGAGTTTATTGGTTTATTAATAAGATTATTTTGATGGATGAAAACTTCATAAAAATCGAAAGAAACCTTTTGTGGAGAATTTAATTTCCTATAAGCCTTTTTTCATGATTTTTTTGCCTAAATTTAATAATAATGTGACGAATTTTAAAATAACTATAATTTTATCAAAAGTGATCTTAGATTGGCTGGCGGCATCGTGTTCTTATTGTTTAAAACTAAAAAAAATTCCCCGTAATTTTTCGTCAAAGGAGGATTTTTAGGCGCCGGAAAAAATAATTTTACCGACCACCCTAGTATATGTTTATTATAAGCTTTATTAGAAATATTTTGATTATGCTAGTTGATATGATCTCATTACGATACTCATATTAAGCAAATTGAAAATGTACAAAGAAAGTGTATCAAAGTCTTTCGTCAGAATCTTGGCCGCTCCTTCATATTGTCAAATATGCTCTACGTTTAGAGTACAGCCACTGCAAACACATCGTAAGCAAATAGATCTAATTTGTGGATACAAACCGTACACTCCTCGATACTCGCCTCCATACATCATTGCTTAATTTTAGTACTTCATAAATTTCGAACATTCAGAGCATTTTATTTTATTTTATTTTATAATCCTATAACCAGAACGCCCTGTTCAGCAAACGACCAGCGCCGAAGCTGGTGCGGGTGATGTCGATGTGTTTGATTGCAGATCTACTCTTTCAAACGCAATATATACGATGTCTTGTTTCGATAATATGAATTGTATGTGTTTTATATTTTTCAACTTTCTTTGTAAATTCTTGTTTTCGCTTTTTATTTAGTTTATTTTCTTATGTATATATACCGTTTTAAGCATGCTATGCACACATATTTAAGGATTACAGTCTGGATCAATTTGTATATTAATCATATATTTTCCATACAATTTCATAACGGTTGTAATATGTTTTGTACTTTCAGATAAAATAAAATAAAAAATAAAATTGGTTTGTGAGCTTGCTTGCCCTTTGACTTTAACATTTTCGCACGTTCTTGTCCATTTAATCCATTTTAGGTAATCCATTTTTATCACCAGTTATCATTTTTTCAAAACAGTTCGGTTTGATTACGTTTCATAGAAAATCGCAAATGAGTACACGATTAATTATATTTCTTTCAGTGAGCCCGTGTGGGATCCAAGTATCGAGCTTTTGTACAATCAACTTTTTCAAATGGATGAAACTCGTGGTCAATTCCCAGCTCTTGAGCTATGTCGTGAATTAATACGTCGATCCTTTCTAGTTTTACAAAATGGTATCGACTTTATTCGTAACAGATCGACCAGAGCGAGGTGGATCATTGACATCAAAATTACCGAACTGAAAACGTTTACAGTTTTCTGCTACTTTAACTGACACTGTTTTACGTCCATAAACGTCACATTTTTTTGGCTTGTGAAGCATTTTCCTTTTTGAAATGAAACTTCAACAATTTTTACGTCTAATCATTTTGATGAACAGAAAAATAATGGAAAAACGGCGTGACATCGTGTTTAATTTTTATTTTTCTTTCTTTAAAGTGTCATCTATTTAATGGTACCAAACTAGTCAGATGCAACCAGCACAAGCAAAGAGATTTTACTGCAAATTTTACTTATGAATACGAAAAAACTTTTCCCCGACCTAATTATACCTATACATTCCATCTGAATCCAAAATTTAGTCTATAGAACTTAAAATTCTTAGCTTACTGAGCTTATATTCGTTAATGAAATTAAGTCCAAAATTATTTTCTTATAGTTTATTAAGAAAAGTGATTCATTTGTATACTATATATATGTGTGGGTGTGTGTTTATATTATAACGACAACTTAAACATATATATGTTTATATGTTTGTTATCGTTTCGCCGATAGCACAAGTCGCTAACGTCAGGTGGGTATGACGACCGATAGGAAAGATTCATATATTGTAAGTCATTCATATTAAACTTATAAAAAAAGATAGAACACAATGCGCAAAATGTATTATGTATCGATTTAGACGTCCCTCTCGTGGTGCGAATTTATTATTATTCAGGTGGTCGGGCGCCGAGATCCCACATCTCTCGTCGTCTCTCCTTATTCATGTGCGTCGGCGTCACTTTTTGTCAGGGCCCGCGCCGCCGCGTCGGGGCGTGTCGCAACAGAGTGTCGAATAGCGTGTGTGGTGTTGTTACACGAAGGATGATTTTCTTTGTTAATATCTTACTTCATAATGTAACACATACTCCTCATGACGTAAAAGTTTTATGATTTCATTTTTGAAATCATAAAATAAGTAATGTTTTCGTTACTTTGAGGTGGATACATAAACGTCTCTTTTTCAGAAATGAGGAACACCGGAATTCTGAGTGATGTATTGTGTACGATGACAGGGCGATTCCTCAAACTGTGATTGATCATCAGCGAAAAGGTGAAATCAGCACCGCAATATTCGTTTCGGCGACTCGAATGACGTACGGGCTGCTATGCATCCGTGACCAGTGAAGCGATGACGTAATTCAGTGAACAAAGACGGACTAAATATCCTATAAAATATGTAGCGCTCAAATTTGATTTCTCTTGTAGCATCGGAACGAACAGATGTCTATTTAACTGATCTAAGTATTCTATAAGAACACGAAATTTTGGAAATTAACATTAAATAAATCGTTGATTGAAGAAATGACACCCCAAAAAGACAGAACAGCGTGAATCTAGACCCAACAGGAAAAATTTCAACGCACTACTAAGGTAGAGGGGTGTCGCCGTAGAAATTGAAGGAGGGCAAATTAAAATTTCATGTTTTCACGAAGACTGACGGCAGTAGCTCGATACCCCTAACTTGTAATATTTCTTTGTTTGACATTATATTTCTTTACGAGCGTAGGATTCTCTACGTTTACTGCTTTCATTCCCAACATACACGTACAGAGTAAGGGTACTACGAACTATTTTAAAGTTTTCAAGAACGACAAACACGTACATAGTGCGTATAGTACATGGTGCGTTCAGAAGTCCACATACAGTTTCTTATTAATTTACACGATTAAGCGACCAGTTCGATGAAACAAAATTACGGGACAATCGGCGGCATAACTCTTGAAAAGGCTTACAATATTTGTTCCATT
Organism: Eumeta japonica; assembly: GCA_005406025.1. Classification (NCBI taxonomy): domain Eukaryota; kingdom Metazoa; phylum Arthropoda; class Insecta; order Lepidoptera; family Psychidae; genus Eumeta; species Eumeta japonica. The sequence continues at coordinate 20,450 of BGZK01001182.1, forward strand.
CGCCGAATATCATTGTCGGAATAATTCAAGAGGAATTCGCTAAGTGATTAATGTTTCGCGAGCGGCGATGTCTTTGTTAGCGGCGCTCATAACTCACGAATTCAAACCAACGCCGGCCCCGACACGACCTCTCGCAGCGAGCGAGCAAACGAACTCGGGCCGAACTCGGATTATGTCGCGCGGAATTCACACGTAAGTGGGATTTTGAGCTTCTCAAATAAGGCTATGAACTCGAGCCGCACGTCGATGTGCCCCGACACGTCTTCGATATGCGCTGCGCCGGCGAACGTGGAGCGCGGCTATCACGTGAACCGTTTCTCCGATTTCCATGCTGTTCCACGCGAAATGAAGAGAAACGGCTGGCTGTTAGGCGCTTGTTTAATCATAAACATGTCCATATTTCAAAGTGTCCACGCAGCTGCGCGGCATCTGGAAAGGGCGCCGGTCGCAAGGCGCCTGGCGCTTATTTCCGCGCGCCCGTATTTGTCACGGCCGCGCAAAGGAATTTCATTTCACCGCTTGCATGCTAAAATCTTTCAAAGGCGCTATTGTTAACTTTTTATCCTATTAATAATTCTTTTCAAATCTCTGCCGAGTGCAGTAAGTAATGGGTTCCTAAAGAAGAGGCTCGGGAAGTGCCACGTACTGAAAGCTCCCTCGTAGCTTTACAAGCTTTGAACAATAGAAATTAATTTTTTGTAAAAGCTGCCAAGGCATTTTGTGAGAAAAAAGCTAATTTTTAAGGTTACTTATTAACCGAGTAATAGAGATGTTTGTAGAAATATAAAAAAAAGTAGTCGCTCATAAAAGTGAATCGGCAAGTGTGTTTCGTTCAGTATTAGGGAGGTAATTTCGTGATCGACGAAATTTAGTCAGCAAATAAACAGAACAATTTAAAAACAATATCAAGAACAAATGTAGTAAAGGCAATCAATCAAAGAAAGATCAAATCAAGCATTTCAAAAAGAATTTTCTATCACTAAGTCACAATATCGTGATGATAAAAGCACAAGGTGCGGTAAAATTTGAAAAATATAAAGTGCATTAAAACAAAGAAAACTAGTGGATTTAGATTGCAATTTGTATATGATATACCACGATATCGTCAGCTACGAAAGGAGCTACGGCGAGGCGGAGGTACAGTTACAAGTCAGTCACACTTTCATAAGGGCTGAGCTACTGGGACAAAGCTCTGCTTGCGTCCCTGAATTGCTTATGGCAGTCGATCAAAAGTTGCCTGAACCACTGGGACTTGATACTCATCCCCTCACGTGAGATTTACGCTATAGTTGTCAAAGTATTAAATAATTTTTACAAAGCAGAAGAAAAATACAAATAAATGTTTAAATTTAGTAAAATTTAGTCCATACACAGTAATAAATACACTCTATTCTAGTTAATTAAAAAAATATATATCTTTTTATTATCCATATGTTAATGTCTATTCTTGAAAAGTTGACGTGAGATTTCACACCTATATCCTCCCTCAGTTTAAATGAGACTTGATGATTTTAGGGACTGCTGCTTCACGCTCCATTTTGAGCTGCTCACTTAATTAACGGATGCCCCTAAAAGCACTGCAATATAGTACAAAGGTCTTAGAATTTGTATAACAACTCACGAGACACATACATAGACCATTACATCAAAACAACAGTATTAAAATCGTGATTAGATACGTATAACCAAGACCATCACGTCTGAAAGAATCAAAATATATTTTTAGTTACAAACTCACGTCTATTTTCTATATGTCATTGGTAGTGGTGACTACATCTTCACGATCAGCCTCGTGTGTACCGATGTGCACCCCAACGGGTACCTCTCTTGCGTAACTGACGTCCTAAATCCGTTGAGTTCGAGGTCCTCCGAATTTCTTCTTTCTTTAATGTACTACCAATTTGGTTCACCTACGATTTTCTAGTGCACCGGACCATTCCATCGGCACACATTCGCTCTATAGATTTTTTCTTCTACTTTCATTCGTCTCTTCCAGATGGCAAAACAATTTATAAATTTCAAATTCGAATTCAAAATCTCTTTATATATATGTTATTTATAACTTTGAAATGTTGCTTTGAAATGTTGGTGTACGTTGTTCTCATATAGTCTACATTAATTCTCAAACCATACCATTCTCTGACATCATTATTCATATTATAATCCTTTAAGAAATAAGCACACATACTACACAAGGATAAAGTAAAACAGTACAAGAAAATGGTGAAAAATATTTACATCTCAGTTGTCTACTTAAGAAGTTGTTATTATCACCCATAAAATTGTCGCAATAAGGACAACTAACAAACTGTACAGAACAATAAAATCGTTCTTCAATTTAATTAATGACAACGGATATGGCAGAAGAAACATATAATTTGAATCACCTCAATAGAGATACAAACACTGTGCAGTCTATATGTATTGGCATTGAAAGACAAATGTTGAAATAATAAAGTGAGGGAACGATGTGGTCTGAAAGAAGCTGTGCTGTCTATAGTGGAAAAGGATATGTTGAGGGGGTCTGATCGTTGAAAAAAAAAGAATTAAATACCGTTACAAAAAAAAAAAAGAATCTATAGAAATTATATGGGTGATAAAAATGTACTTTTGCAAGAATTGCTTTAAAAAAATGTAATCACATATAGGTTAGCATATTAAAGAAGAATCTAATTATAAGCACCTTAAAACCGGCAGATTTCCATAAAATTATAGTTATTATATTAATGCAACAATAAAAGTGAGTAAATATCGTACCAAACGATGATCTCCGCCCACTCCTCTCGGAAATAGTAATCAATTTATGTATATCTTCACGTCATCTCAATTCAAGGGTGAAAAATACGTTAGAAGTGAAATTTCTTGATCCACGTCATTATAACTTTACTAAACATTAACTTTTCAAATTACTTTTTATTACGGTGTAATGCTGCCAAGAGAGATGCATTTCAAAAGAAAATATACATAAAATCGAAAAACATTGGCAGTGTCAACAAAACCATCACGAGCATTAATAACATCGATTTCATTCCTCGAATGATTGGACGGAATTGAAAATTTAATTTAGTATCAGATACAGTTAATCTTAATAGTGTAATAGTATGGTACGTTGAACGTTATATTAAATTAGTTTGATAGCTGGGTATACGACACAAGCCATACGGTAATCAACGTTAATAATGTACAGATAGCACTTACGGAGCCCTTGCGGCCGGGGAAGCTGAAGAAGACGTCGGGCCCGTTCCGGTGCGGCATCTGGCGGAGGACGTTCAACAGCTTCGCCGAGTGCCGCGGCTGTGCACGGACAACACACCAACGTTAATTTATTGGATAACTTAATGTTGATTTATATTAATTAAATGATTGTCGGATATTTAAATGTAACTACATACAATATAATGGTAAAATAAAGAAACAAAGGATAGCTTAGCTAATAATTTCTAATCCATAATTTCTAACAATTTTGCATTGTAGAATTCTATCCCCATTATTTGATAAGTAAATGACTGAGGACCGAATCGCTTGCTATCCTCGCATACAGAAACAAGCGATAACAGTGCAATATTCATACAATAAAATAGTTACACAGCAATGAAAACATTGTAATTTCTTAACCTGAATTAATCAAGTGTGTTGACACTACACATACACACACACACACACGCATGCACGCACGCACGCGCGCGCAAAAGAATGAAACTGTATTTTTAACAATACAATGATACACAACATACTAAAACTGTTTTGTTGATTAAGATCAAACTCTTATACCTATGTTTCATGCGGGTTTAAAAAATAAAACTAGCCATCTCTAGCGGCTCCATCTGCCTGAAAAAAACTAGTATCCATCCTTTATCTCTTTATAGTAAATAACCACGTTTCTAGTATACCATATTAAATAGTGTTGACAGGTTTCAAAGTTCAATCAAAGCAAAGCTAGTCACGGTACATTACAAATGTTGCCTCAAAATTGAATTTATTATCATTATATCAAACCAAATGAAACTTTCCAAATCTTTAAAGTTTAATCCATTGTAGTTGTGTCCAATCAAATGAAACTCTCCAAAACTTGTAAGTTTCATATACAGTCAACACAAAGCCTCTTATAGGTGACAAGAACTAGCTTCAAACTTTTACTTCTGTACGGCAGATTACGGTAACGAATATAAATTGTACAGAAATATGCTCTGAAAACAGGGAATAACCGTTTAATTTAATGTATTAGTTGTTTTAGTGATACATAATATTATGTAAAAATCTACATGAAGAGAGGGAAAAAAATTAGATACCATGGTTTTAATTTTCGAGCTGAGAGTGTAGGTTTGAATTGCTATGGCGTTTGTGTTCAGAATCTATTTGTTTGTATAGACAATAAATCGCTATGTTATCACTTTCATGATATTTTTACAATTATACGAGAAAATATTTCATATGGTATATTTTTATATTTATCAGGTTAAATTTTTAAAAAGTAAATACATCTGTCATAGTATAACTGGATGATGACACATTAACATCGGTTGGGATTGCGATCATAGGCTTTGTATTCCGTCTTCATTTATAAATTTATTAAAATACAACGAAAACCAGCCAAGAGCATGTCGGACTGTGCCTCGTTGGTTTCCAGAAGCCGTTACTACAAAGAAATGCACTACAGATGAAAATACTACGTTGTTACCGTTTTCCCATATTTCCCGCGCAGAATAGATAAAAGGATTGTAGTCGCCTATAACTAGAGATACATGTAGGTATTTCGACTACTACTCTTAAAATAGTGTAAACTAAAGTGCACGAGCAAAAGAGCATATCTTTATGACGCTTCGTCCTTTTGTGGAAAAGCGCAGATTTTCGACAATAACTCAAAAACGGTATATCCGATAATAATTAAAATAATTTTCGTTGAAAGTATTTATTAAGCATTACCTTTATAATTTTTTTCATATTTTTTGGATTCACAGCTTAAAAGACAATAGGCTGTGAGGGGGGTGACTAATTTCGGAGCGATTATTTCCGAAAATATTGAATTAGTTAAAATTATTGTTTAATAAACTTACATTGTTTTTAAAAGAACTGCCAAAATATGTAGCACGCGTCGATATTTGTTGAAAAAAAATTTTTTCAACTCATGTGTATGTAGTACCCCTATAAACATTTTTTTTTGTTATTTAATTACGTAGCAGCTTATACAAGACACATATACTCCGAATTTCATCAATATACATCTCGTAGTTTTGAGTAAAATGCCTGTGACATACGGACGGATGGACGGATATGACGAAACTATAAGGGTTCCGTTCTTGCATTTTGATTCGAACCCTAAAAATTACAATTATTGATAACAAAACCCTGATACATGTACCACTTGAATGTTTTCGATATAAGTATCATTTCCTATACTGTACCTATTAATTTATTCGACACTGCATTCGTGCAACAAGAACCTTAGGAATTGAATTCTTTTTCCATTTCCAAAAATTCTTATTTTTACAGTTCTAATGCTCGAAAATAAAAATATTTTTACGTAAATATAAAAAAAAGTTTTCATAAAAGTATTTTCTTACACTTACGTACATACGAGTTTTCAATTAGATTTAATTATGCCGCATGAGCAGTCACGTCATTGCAACCAGAGAACGCGGCTTTCAAGGTCACACCTGGCATACTAACGAAATTAAATGAGAATCACGCTGCAGACGCAGGAATCGAAGTGGCAACTAATCGCGTCCAAAACAAGTACACAACCCTCTATGAGACGGACGTCGTTACACATGCTCGCGTAAGTTGCCGTCGCCGAGCTCGCCAAAGAGAGCGTTGCCAACCAATAAAGAAAACTTTACAATGTCTTTGAAGATTTTAATGAACTAACTTTCCGAATGCACCGCGTCCTGTTGTCTTCTGCGATGAAGATGAGTTATTTTATTGATACACCGATCGGAACATGATCACAGACAGACGAAGCTCAGAGGTATGGATCACCATCGAAGAACTAGAGCCTCGTGCGACGAAGCGATACTAATCGACGCATAGACTATACGTCAGTTTGTTTAACAACTTGTTGCCTTTGTGATAGTGACATAATCATTGCTGTAGAAATTTTGGGAATTCTGATCAAAAACTGCGACAAGTAGTTTTGATAGTCCTGTCTTGATGTTAACCTAACACTACATACGGAATTCTGAAGAAATTCAAACAGGTTAAGATAGGAGGTACAAGTTCCGGGCTATATGGTGGATGCATTAACATTTGCCAACCAAACTCTCTCAATATTTACTGAGTGGCTAAATATGTGTGTAATCTGGCGTTGTCATGGTGAAAACCACACCCTACTGTTGATCAATTCCGGCCATTTTTCTGTACTTCTTGCTTAAGTCTCATCAGCTGGTGATAGTAGAGACCCGAATCGATGGTTTTGCTCGGCGGTAAAACTTATAACGAATAATTCCTTCAATCACACCATACACATAGCATCCATTCTATTGCAAGTTGATCCGGGTTTCGCTATAGTCTATGGAGCTTGCTTGCCTTTTGACCATGATCATTTTCGCACGTTCTTGTCGTAGGTAATCCAGCTTCCATCAGTAGCAATCAATGTCTCCAAAAACGATTCGGTTTTATTACGTTTCAATAGAGAATCGGAAATGAGTACACAACTCATTACATCTCTTCCAGCGAGCTCGTGTGACCCAAGCATCAAGCTTTTTTATGTGTCCAGCTTTTTTCACATGGGTCATAACTGTTTTGTAGTCAATCACCCGCTTTTCAGCTATGTTGTAAGAACTAATATGCAGATCTTGCTTTACTTTTTCCAAAATGGCATCGATTTTTCCGTAATAGGTTGACCAGACCAAGCGCTTGAACCAGTTTTGTGGTACTCATACTGATACGGGATGAGGTCCATAAATATCGCAAATATTTTTCGCAACTTGTGTCGCATTTTTTTCCTTTTTTGTAATAGAACTTCAAAATACATTCAATTTCTACGTTAGATTCACTCTAAACTAAAGAGATTTACTGTAACTTTTTACTTATGAAATACGAAAAAACCTTTTTCCCCGATCCAATACTTAAATAGTCGTTATAACGATGAAAATAAACAATATTTACGAATAAGGTGGTATAAGTAGATGGCGAGCAAAGAAAGGTCCGCGGTGACATCTGCACCGAACCGCGTGTTAACGTTTACCGCCCGTCCGGCATCGAAGAGCGCTGGGAATCGACTCGCTCGTGAAATGGCTTCATAAAAATGTTTGGCCAATTTTACATCGCAAGCGTGTCAGTAAAAAGTTAATCTATTATTCTAAATGGCGATGATGCTTTTTCTAGACTGCTCCGTTCATCTCCTGACACAGTAATCTATTACAGTAAATAATATAATAGTAAAAAACGCACATCGGTACACAAGCTATCTCTGACGAAAAAGCTGTGAAGCGAAAAACTTTAAACCGACCCTACACAACAGAAAGCATTATTATCTACGGAAGCGACAAGCAAACCCACCGTACACACAATGCGTAATTTTCATTATTAATGAAGTTACATAAACGTTCAAAGTATGATTGCGATTTGAAGGAGCCTTCGCAATAATGGCAGGGCTTAATTGAACGTTTAGGTGCGAGGCTCCCTCAGGCCCCGCGCCGCCGGGGCCACGCGGCCCGCTCGCGTGGGCGAATATGGTGCCTTTTAACTTGCCCGTTCCGAGGTCTTAAGTACTACTCAACCGAGCTCAGCACGCCGCCGCGGTGGAACGTTCAGATGTTACTGAATTGAAATGGAAAAGTCCACAAACGCTGTTACTTGTCAAGCGGAAACGAGCCGTATGAGTTTGTGTAAGGGTATTCGACTGTATTAAGACTTTGTACTGCGTATACAAGTTAATTAATTTTATTAATTTATTTGGCGATGTTGATGTGAAAAGAGTACGCTCATTCGTAGAAACGTCAAAGATATTTTCTAAAGTAATATAATATATGCGCATCAATAAATATATCACGACAATATGAGACGTTTACACATCACGCTAATACGATTACTTAGTAGGTATGTCTGTAATAAATATTGATGTCATATAGACAAATTCCAATTTGTCCTATATATCAATAATAAATAATACATCCATCTCTTAAGAATTAGGTCCTTTTCCATCACCTTTTTTTAATCTGATATTTAACAAAAAAAAATTATTTTTAAAATTAAATTGCGTTCCATGTCTTTCTTTTAACGGGTTTTAGCTCGAACAACCGTTAAAAGGAGGAGGTGGAACGCACAATTGATTTTTAATAGTGACACTTTATTAAATATCAGTTTAAAAGGATATGGTGGAACAGGCTCTTAAAATCTAGACATATAATATTTCTCGATACGTATGAGCTTAAATAAAAACAAACTGCATAACGTATTACAAGTTTTAAATAAAAGACGAACATTACGGCTAAAACTTTTTTCTACCAATAATTTTATTTCACAGTTTTCTATAACGCATACTCGTATAACGTAAATAGGATATCAGTGGTATGACGTCACAGACCAATGAGTGATAATCCAAATCATAACAATTTCTCAAAAATAATTGACAACATTCATAACAAAATGCACTTCATACAACGCTTCGGTTTGAACACGTAAAAAAAAAGGAAATAGGTAAAAAAAGTATAAGAGGGATCCTTATTTTCACATGTTTTCTAAGTTTCGATTTTACGCATAAAAGGTTAAATTCTGAATTTTAGGCAGAAACTTTTACAGTCATAAAATTATTCTCAAACTACGGGACATGGCATTACATTTCATATTCCAGAAGCTAAAATATCGTAAGAACTTTCCGTTAATTTCGAAGATTTTAATTAAAAAAAAAAACACAATTTCATCGGTATTTCTTGGTTGGTTAAAAGTTGGAAAAGTTACGAATATACGTAAATTAATGTTAGTTTGTTTGCCACTTACACAGTCGAGTAGGACCTAACTGATTGAGCTCTACGGGTCGGCTGTGTTCGATACATTACTGAAAAAGTTTAAACAGTAATTGAGTGACTTAAATACGTGGCGATGCGATATTTTTTTCTTACTTTTGTTGAAAAAGTGAGCGCAGGATATGCGAAATCTTACGTGAAACATAAAAATTACTTCTATTATACAAAATAGATAAAGGTATATGATTATATTTGTAGGTATCTCCGTTAAGTCACAACTGAATTCTAGAGTTTGTAAAAATTTGTTCCCTATCATAGCTTTAAAAAACTTCAAAATCATATCATTTGAAATAGCAATTTAAAGCTAAACTATTTCAGATGTCTGTTGAATCGGTGTGAAACATGAGCTACCAGTTTTGAACGATATAAAGACTTGGATACGAAGGCCAATAAATAACTCTTAAATAATACAGCTTTTTTTTTTTACTTTCATAATCGTATTTAGAGTTTTGAATAAATATCCTTGCGTACTCTTTTCAGATCTACCATTTTCTTGTTTTCACTCATACACGTGGGGCAGGGGTCAAAAGCCATTGAAAGTTCGCTTACGCAATACTTGAACATCCCTTCTCGGGTCTATCAACGTCTACTTTATACAGACATCTCTCCTGTCTACAAATATTTTCAACTATAGACCGTTATTTATGGTTGTAAATATATTCTTTCGTGTTTTACCTTACTACCGCGACCTAAGGATATCAAGTTCTTAAGTAAAAAACATCAAATAAGATTATTAGGTTATACATATAGGTAGTTACTAGGTGGAAGCTAGTATCCTCTACTAGCTTACGCCGGCAGCTCCGCCCGCATGCACATGAGAATGCTCTTGCAATAGCTTTCTCTTCTGTGTTCCCTTTTCCGTTACCGGTTTTCTTCTCTCTCCCCGAAAATAAAAACAAACTGAAAACGTATCGCTATCCCACATCGAGTAGATTTTGCAGAATAAATAGATACATAGATTTCGCTCTCGTAGATCTGATCCATATCGTTTGCCCGTAAGCAATGCCGGGAACCACCACGTTATTTGACGTTATCTTCGTTGTTTGATTTGACGTTATTAACCTAGATATTCAAACCTTATCCATATTTAAAAATCCCGATTTAAATATGATGCTGGATATGAAAACCCTTCTAAACGTGTGAATGAAGTCGGGGACGAATTCCGATACAAATATACAAACGCTCGACATTTAGTCTACGCTATGATGAAACCTCAATCTATATTGATGGATAATACGAAATTTGCAAATATGTGAGCGAAGTCAGGAAAAAACTGTTGATAATGATATACGTCACATAAATTAGCTACTTTCTTCTTATAACAACATTATTTACTAACATAATAATAATAATTGTCGGTAAAGGAAAAAAGCATTCTCCCAAAGAAAGAGTGTGGGTATCAACGTATCCCACGAATACTAAGCTCGCAGAAATTTAAAAAAATAAGGGGAACTGCGAACCTTTTATCTCTTTCACTCTCATAGTATCCATAGAGGTAGTCACCAGTACTAGGCTAACAGCAAGTAAAAAGGATCTCATTGGATCTACTCGGATGGCTTACAATTTTGTTTCCATTTGTAATAATAAATATGCATAAAGGGAACCTTCAATTTCATATTTTTTTAGATTTCTCGTGGGTATCAATATTAAACTCGCCTGAAATTTGAAGGCTAATGTATCATTTATTACCTAAAACAATAATGTATCATACGGAGATCCATGTACAAAGTGTCGCAAAAAGCAAACGTTAACTGTATAGAGGATTAACTACTTTCCGACATATTACAAACATATTAAATATCACTGAGAATTTCACGTGTTATGAAGCTTTAGACATTGCTTTGACAGATACAAAGAATTTGTTTTTTGAATTTGCCTTTACAGAAATAAAATAGTGCTATTTCAAAACAATATTTTATGGGATTTACTTAAATATTATCATAGTTCTTATTTTTTTCATTATGTTTAAAATGACTTTTATGTCTCTGTCTATATTTCACATAAGATTTTCTCGACAACTATGTATGTATAACATAGAAATTTGAAGTATGACATAAACGTTAATCATGTTTACGCACACTACACCTTGCTAACACATTTTCCATTTGGTAATAAACGGAATTGAGTCTCGCCTCCTCAAAAAAAAAATTTAATATAACGAAAGTGCCACTTTGAAACTCTTCAGATACATTTATAAATTTTGGTTCAAAGACATTAATAATATAATTTTGATCAAACTTAGCGACAAGTTAGCGCGACTCCTACAAATTAAACCTAGAACGTCAAAATCTTTTAGGTTTGATTAATTATTCGAACATTACTTGATACGGAATTTGAAAGCATTTTCTGCTGTTTCCCGGGAACAACATATTTCATTGCAGAATGTCACTTCATTGACATTAGACATTGTAGCAAAATCATGTGAAGAATAACGGACGTTTTTTAATTATTTTGGTAGTGTACGCAACGATTTTTTGAGCGAAGTATCAGGTTTTGGGGAGAAAGATTCTATAGCTGGAATTAGAATATAAAGATTTTTCTAGTTGGAGAAAAATTCTCTAGTTGGAAAAATATTCTCTAATTGGAGTCATCACGAACTTTGGATGTCACAATGTTGGGACGGCGCACGCATTAGGTGAATTGACCATGCGGTCGGGGTCGTGGGGCATCGTTGACGGGTGAATCAGGAACGTAAGTCGGGAAAATCTAGTGGCGAAGTTTATGGCAAACAGTTAACATGCAATGGCTGAAATGAAGGAACGAATAATGAGGTTTCGGGTAATCATTCAGCAATAGCGTTGAACATCAGTCGATGAATTGAGGCTATTTTTTTATCAATTTCTTCATGGTCATCTAAGGTTTTTTTCATGAATATCAGCCGATGTGATTGTATTAGGTATCGGGAATTAATAGCGAATTATTCTAACACTAGACCACTAACAAGTTACCTTCACCTGCCCATAGATAAGCTTCTTTTTAGGATTGACGTTTGCCCTTAATTAGTTGTCGTGGAGAATTAATTTGATTGTTATGTGATCCTCCGGTCTAAAACTTTTCTATTTTTGTATCCCAAAATTAAGAAATTCTTGAATATGCATTACTACTAATTTTATTTTCATTTCACTTTGCCAATTTGACACAAATGTGTCAATATTAGTAGATATGGTAATGTCAAAGCATGTTACTAGTTCCACGGTGGACAAATATGGATTGATTTTGATGTATAAACGAAGAGGAGCTTATCGTCATTCATATACATACTGACCAAACCATAACCCACCCGGTGGTGCTTCTTCTTCTTCGTAAGTTAGCATTCATAGCATTTGTCCAAATACAGATAATATTATTCAGACACGAACATTTGTGATAAACTCGGCTCGATCATGAAAAGCAAAGTTGTATACGCTTTTTTGAGTTAACATTCATGTCACGTTAAAACAAAAGTGTTTCTGTCGAATTTTATCACAACGTCATTGATATTTGAAGTCCGGCCACTGCGTTAAAGCCTTAGACTATGTATGTGTAAAAACGATAGAGGACTCTATCGGTCGCCGGTCAATCTATCCAAATTACTTGTTAGTATGAAGTGGTAGAATTATCTGACAGCAGCAGACGTTAAACTTTCGTTATTTCGTTCACACAATGGATTTAGAAAGCGCTTCACTATTAACGCGGAGAAATTGGGCATGCTCTGTATATTTTTTAAGTGTTATCAGCAATGCCCGACACGTTAATACGACGATATTTGGAAAAATTTATGCGGGAAGGCTTTGATATTATGGACAATGTAAACTATATAATTAAACTTATGAAATAAAACTCGTCTTTACGAATTAAAGGATGTTTATACATCATTATACATAAATATCAACCAATAGCCAAACGATGTATTATTTGGCGTGAGAGCAATTATTATGTACAGTCAACATCGTTAAGAGTTTTCATAACGAAAATCCCAGCGTCGACCGGGAGAGTAAATTCACAGGCGTATGTACCAACAAATTAAATCCTCGACCATAATCCTATCGATTGCCTGTGTAACGACGTAGTTACAATTTAGTCTCTACGAGAGTGGTGATTAAAGTATTAGATGGGCCTAAAGAAATTTAACAAATTTCCTATCTTTAGATTTATATCTATGTAGTTATAATAGGAATTATTTTTTATAGGCGTAACTATAGTGAGCTGTGCGAATAATGACACAGTTTTTAATTCAAGTTTTATAATTACGAACTTTGAATCAATATAAGTAAAAAGAGTTTTAGTCGGCGGATGTACAATTTTAATGTGAATATTGTATTAACATTTACCCATTTGCCATTGACGGCTTTCATGGCGCCGAACAATTGTTTGAGCTCCTTCACCGTCACGCTGTAGCTGGCCAGCACGCCCAGCATCTCGATCAGGAGATCTGTCAAACAAAGGTGTAAGGAATCAGCATACAGATGACATATATAATAATTACATTTAATATTATTAAGTATTGATTATCACCATCAATCACATAAATTGGTTTGAAACTAGCATTTTTTTATGTATTCCAAGTACCGTAAGCATTATTCGTCGAGAGCATAAACCAGAAACCAAACATAATGAATACAAATAGAACCTTTCATCCCGCCCAACATTATGTTTGATAAGCTTCTGTCTGCAAAGTTGTACTACGGGTTACTTAGCAGACTAAACTATAAGTGATGTAACTTACGAGGATACTTGATAAAATTATTAAACAATGGAAGTGTGACCAACACTAACGTTGTGGAGCGTCGGCTCGAAATACGAGGTAGCGTCAATTCTTTTTACCTCTGAAGTGACGAGAGTGAAGGAAAGTGCGGGTTGATACCTATCCAAAATGAATTAACTTAAACAAAAGAAAAAGTATTTCCTTTGTTAAAAAGTATATTATTTTTACAAATGGTACTGTGAAAATAAAATTTATGCCTATGTAAAGATTCATTCGCACAAAATGTTTTAAATTGTTTATTTAATTCTTTTATAAACAAGAAAACATTGTCTTGTTATTTTTTCTTGTATTCTTAATTAAAATATTGTATCATACGCTAATTAAAATATTTCCTTAATATATAATTTGTAATTGCTCAATATGTACTTTGTAGTTACTCTATACTTACTGAGAAATATTACTTATTTCGATATAGTTATATTTCGGGTATTATTATTATATAAAAATTATAATTATATAAAAAAAAAAACACTCTAGAAACATATATATTTTTTCTCCATGAAAACTTCTTAAGCATGACAGATACAAAGTTAAAATAATCAGTGTAATGGTGGTGTTCTCACGGAAAAACAATTCTTAATAAGCTATTTGATACGACATGGGTTTTTTCAGAGCAAAGCCACTACGTAATTTGTATGTGGAGCTGTCGATATATTCACCGAAAACAGAGCGATCAGTCCGAATCTCAATATAGCGCATAGCGCTCGCGTGTGAAGAGTGCTTGATCCATCATACTGCAGCCCGAAACCGCCGCGCGCTAAATTAGACGGGGCGCACCGACGTCGCTCTCGCCCCTTCCCGACTTAAATATTAAGACGAGCCCGTGGAATTATTGTCCCCCCCCACTCTTCCTGCCGCCCACCTCCTGCAGCGAAACCCATCTTTTCACCCCGCAAAAGGAAATTAAAATATTAAATTTGTTTCATTAGCGGTTGCGTTAAAACTGAAAATTATCTCGGCGGCCGCAATTAACGGGTCATTTATAGAGGTTCGAGGGTTACTCGATTACCATGGGCGTCATTTATGAGTCCGGTTTATGGTAAACTTTTCCGGGGCTAATATTTTGCAACATACAGAATTACAGATAGGAGGTAGGTTAATGTGGGTACAGGTGGTAACAGGATTAACATTTTCAATAGGTAACTTATTTAGTCTGCTAATATTATCAGATAACTTCAACAACAGTCGCAATCAAAGTTAGTGTATGACTGACCATTTAGAATTTAGAAGTAAAGTTTAAGATCTACATGTTTTAAATGGAGACGAGCCATATCGTTTATCTTATGGCGTTAGACGGGATGACAAATCAATGTGGTAAAACCAAAATATAATTGAAATGTTTTACTTGAACGAGTAGTCTATAAATCACATTTTCCACATAATGGACAATTTCATAAAGATAATTTTAGTCAAAAGTACGAAAACGTTTAAGGTAGTTCTCCGAGCTTTAACTCAAAAGGTGATCAGATGCGAAAAAACTCACCGTACTTTACAATAGATCATTCGAGTCTGTACTTTAAGCCCGTCACCACGATCAATTACAATTGCAGAGTTAAAACTTAACAAAAGACGGAACACGAGACAGTGTCCACGCGGTGGAATGGTCCGCCTGCATGAAGCGACTTACATGCAAACTTGTGCAAACTAGTTTGCGCAGGCAAGCGCCTACGTGTAGAAGGAAACACGGTAGCTCGCACAGGCTCAAAAGCGCGGCTTGTGTAAAGTTTCACTTGCCAATGGTCCCTCTGCATGTAGCGACTTGTATGCATGTTTATTTATGCAAACTGGTTTGCGCATGCAAGTGCTAAGGTCCGTCTATAAGTAACGGTGCGATTTGCATGCACGCCTACTTGTGTAAACTAGCATGCGCAGGCAAGCGCCTACGTGTAGAAAGAAACACGGTAGCTCGCACAGGCTAAAAAGCGCGGCTTGTGTAATGTTTCACTTGCCAATGGTCCGTCTGCATGTAGCCACTTGTATGTATGCTGTTTATTTATGCAAACTGGTTTGCGCAGCGCTAAGGTCCGTCTATAAGTAACGGTGCGATTTGCATGCACGCCTACTTGTGTAAATCCAGCATGCGCAGGCAAGCGCCTACGTAGAAAAACACGGTAGCTCGCACAGGCTAAAAAGCGCGGCTTGTGTAATGTTTCACTTGCCAATGGTCCGTCTGCATGTAGCCACTTGTATGCATGTTTATTTATGCAAACTGGTTTGCGCATGCAAGTGCTAAGGTCCGTCTATAAGTAACGGTGCGATTTGCATGCACGCCTACTTGTGTAAACTAGCATGCGCAGGCAAGCGCCTACGTGTAGAAAGAAACACGGTAGCTCGCACAGGCTAAAAAGCGCGGCTTGTGTAATGTTTCACTTGCCAATGGTCCGTCTGCATGTAGCCACTTGTATGCATGTTTATTTATGCAAACTGGTTTGCGCATGCAAGTGCTAAGGTCCGTCTATAAGTAACGGTGCGATTTGCATGCACGCCTACTTGTGTAAACTAGCATGCGCAGGCAAGCGCCTACGTGTAGAAAGAAACACGGTAGCTCGCACAGGCTAAAAAGCGCGGCTTGTGTAATGTTTCACTTGCCAATGGTCCGTCTGCATGTAGCCACTTGTATGCATGTTTATTTATGCAAACTAGTTTGCGCATGCTAAGGTCCGTCTACACGTAACGATGCGATTTTCATGCACGCCGACTTGTATAAACCAGCATGCGCAGCAAGCGCCCGCGTGTAGAAGGAAACACGGTAGCTCGCACAGGCTCAAAAGAGCGGCTTGTGTAATGTTTCACTTGCCAATGGTCCGTTTGCATGTAGCGACTTGTATGCATGTTTATTTATGCAAACTAGTTTGCGCATGCAAGTGCTAAGGTCCGTCTACACGTAACGATGCGATTTGCATGCACGCCTACTTGCGTAAACTAGCATGCGCAGGCAAGCGCCTACGTGTAGAAGGAAACACAGTAGCTCGCACAGGCTCAAAAGCGCGGCTTGTGTAATGTTTCACTTGCCAATGGTCCGTCTGCATGTAGCCACTTGTATGCATGTTTATTTATGCAAACTGGTTTGCGCATGCAAGTGCTAAGATCCGTCTATAACGGTGCGATTTGCATGCACGCCACTTGTGTAAACTGCGGCAAGCGCCTATGCGTAGAAAGAAAACACGGTAGCTCACAGGCTAAAGCGCGGCTGTGTAATGTTTCACTTGCCAATGGTCCCGTCTGCATAGCCACTTGTATGCATGTTTATTTATGCAAACTGGTTTGCGTACGCAAGTGCTAAGCGTCCGGCTCCAAGTAACGGTGCGACTGTAATACGCACGCCTACTCTGTGTAAAATCCATGCGCAGGCAAGCGCCTACGTGCAGAAAGAAACACGGTAGTTCGCTACATGCTAAAAAGCGCGCTTGTGTAATGTTTCACCGCCAATGGTCCGTCTGCATGTAGCCACTTGTATGTGATGATTTATGCAAACTGGTTTGCGTACGTGGCTAAGGTCCGTCTATAAGTAACGGTGCGATTTTATGCACGCCTACTCTGTGTAATCCAGCATGTGCAGGCAAGCGCCTACGTGTAGAAAGAAACACGGTAGTCGCACAGGCTAAAAAGCGCGGTTTGTGTAATGTTTCAATCTGCAAATGGTCCGTCTGCATGTGCCACCAGGCGCATGTTTATTTATGCAAACTGGTTTGCGCAATGCAAGTGCTAAGGTCCGTCTATAAGTAACGGTGCGGATTTTACGCACGCCTACTTCAGTAACCAGTATTGCAGGTAAGGCCGCATGCGGTAGAAAGAAAACACGGTAGCTCGCAATATTAAAAAGCGCGGCTTCAGCAACGTCACCGTCAACCACCAGCGTATTGCTTATTTATGCAAACTATTTGCGTATGCAGTGCTGGTCCGTCTACACGTAACGATGCGATTTTCATGCACGCCGACTCTCTATAACCAGCATGCGCAGGTAAGCGCCCACGTAGAAGGAAACACGGTAGCTCCGCACAGGCCCGTAAGAGCGGCTTGTGTAATGTTTCAATTTGCCAATGGTCCGTTTGCATGTAGCGACTTGCATGCATTTATTTATGCAAACTGTTTGCGCATGCAAGTGCTAAGGTCCGTCTAACGTAACGATGTGATTTGCATGCACGCCTACTTGCGTAACCAGCATGCGCAGGCAAGCGCCTATTACGTAGAAGGAAACACAGCTCGCACAGGCCTCAAAGCGCGGCTTGGTGTAATGTTTCACTGCCAATGGTCCGTCTGCATGTGTAGCCAATTTGTATGCATGTTTATTTATGCAAACTACTTGCGCATGCAAGAAGGTCCGTCTATAAGTAACGCGACCATGCACGCCTACTTGTGTAACCAGCACGCAGGCAAGCGCCTACGCTGCGTAGAAAGAAACACGGTAGCTCGCACAGGCTAAAAGCGCGCTCTGTGTAATGTTTCAATTTGCCAATGGTCCGTCTGCATGTAGCCACGTATGCATGTTTATTTATGCAAACTGGTTTGCGCATGCAAGTGCTAAGGTCCGTCTATAAGTAACGTGCTGATTTGCACGCACGCCTACTTTGTAAACGCATGCGTGCAGGCAAGCGCCTACGTGTAGAAAGAAACACGGTAGCTGCACAGGCTAAAAAGCGCGGCTTTCAGTAATGCTCTGCCTGCCAATGGTCCGTCTGCATGTAGCCACTTTGTATGCATGTTTATTTATGCAAACTGGTTTGCGCATGCAAGTGCTAAGGTCCGTCTATAAGTAACGGTGCGATTTGCATGCACGCCTACTTGTGTAAACTAGCATGCGGTGGCAAGCGCCTACGTAGAAAGAAACACGGTAGCTCGCACAGGCTAAAAGCGCGGCTTGTGTAATCGTTTCACTTGCCAATGGTCCGTCTGCATGTAGCCACTTGTATGCATGTTTATTTATGCAAACTGGTTTGCGCATGCAAGTGCTAAGGTCCGTCTATAAGTAACGGTGCGATTTGCATGCACGCCTACTTGTGTAAACTAGCATGCGCAGGCAAGCGCCTACGTGTAGAAAGAAACACGGTAGCTCGCACAGGCTAAAAAGCGCGGCTTGTGTAATGTTTCACTTGCCAATGGTCCGTCTGCATGTAGCCACTTGTATGCATGTTTATTTATGCAAACTAGTTTGCGCATGCAAGTGCTAAGGTCCGTCTACACGTAACGATGCGATTTTCATGCACGCCGACTTGTATAAACTAGCATGCGCAGGCAAGCGCCCACGTGTAGAAGGAAACACGGTAGCTCGCACAGGCTCAAAAGAGCGGCTTGTGTAATGTTTCACTTGCCAATGGTCCGTTTGCATGTAGCGACTTGTATGCATGTTTATTTATGCAAACTAGTTTGCGCATGCAGCTAAGGTCCGTCTACACGTAACGATGCGATTTGCATGCACGCCTACTTGCGTAAACTAGCATGCGCAGGCAAGCGCCTACGTGTAGAAGGAAACACAGTAGCTCGCACAGGCTCAAAAGCGCGGCTTGTGTAAAGTTTCACTTGCCAATGGTCCCTCTGCATGTAGCGACTTGTATGCATGTTTATTTATGCAAACTAGTTTGCGCATGCAAGTGCTAAGGTCCGTCTACACGTAACGATGCGATTTGCATGCACGCCTACTTGCGTAAACTAGCATGCGCAGGCAAGCGCCTATGGGTAGAAGGAAACACGGGAGCGCAAACAGGCTCAAAAGCGTGCCTTGTGAAAATCGTTTACTTGTTCGCTACATGTAGATGGAATCTTACATACATTTCTGCAACGAAAACATGACTATTCGGCGCGGAATTATTTAGAGATAGTTTTGGGCTATTCGTAATACTATAAAGCGTCCTTCGGTGTAGCGGCACGTATCCTTTTCGGTTATCGCGATTGGCTGAAAGTTGAGCAAATAATGATAATGATGTAAAAGTATGTTTATTCAGATATTTAACATAGAAATAACGCGTTAAAAGCAAGACGAATTGTAATTAAGTTTAGCACTGAAGTAGATTAAGACCTCGAATAAGGTAAAGGATATATTTAATGTGTAAATATCAATATGAATGGTAATTTGATATCACTAACATCAACATGCAAGGACGGATCAAGATCGGCATCAGATATTAGAATTGAAAGCGGAACTGGGACCGAATCCTACAGTGGAACCAGATGAGAGATCTACAAAGAACAGGATTGACAGAGATTGACAGAATTGACAGGAATCAGAATTGACAGATATATCGAGCCCTACAAAAGATAAAGGAATTCAATTCATGAACACATGACGGAAACGGCGAGCATATTTAAATTACATAAAAAAAGGTTTGTTAAATTTTATTTTAAGCCGACCGAAACGAGTGAGTAATGGTTAATATTTTATAAGGGAAACACAGCTCGGATGACCTGATTTTGATGACATGTAGTGTAACTGCAGCTTTTCATGTGTGCCTATTTCGCATACAAAAAGTTCCAAATTTTAAGTCTATGTTTAATTAGAACAATAATATTTTTTTCAAACAAAGGTACACATTTTAATAACTTATTCCAAGATTTTTAAAGATATACATATCCCAGCTGCATTCAAGTATTAGTTTCCTAAATACAGCGCTCGAAAGAGTTCAGTTGCATTTCCGGTATTATTATACATATATCTACCGACAGAAACAGTGAGGCAAACCAGATTAAGCGCGAGTAACGATTATGAACACCTGGTACCCAGCACGAAACCTGTCGCGTGAATAATATTCATTTATTTGGAGTCTCTGCGAAGTGAGGCGCGGAGCCGCGCGGCCGAAGGTAGCCGCCGGCCCGGGTAATCCCGTCCGAGCTCGCCTAATCCGGGCATCTGCCTCGTCTAATCCGGACCGCCCGCGCTCCCGCCGCAACTAATGAATATTGCAACGGCTTAAACTTTAGCGCTTGTAATGATTGCACACGCCAGTTTAATAATTTTATTGCATCGCGTAGGAAGCGAACTATATGGTACGGGAGCTAGCAACGTCGGGAAAACAAAAATTACAGGTCAGCTGATTTTTAGATATATCATCTCTCTGACTCTCTCGAGCAGCGCTTGGCCAGTCTGGCAGTTGGTAGCGGTTGTATTGATTACTGCGCAACCCTTGTGTATTGAGCAAGAAGTAAATATGATTTTTGAAAATATGTCACCACCACTACCTAAAAGAAAACGAACTTTAACTGAAATAACACCTGATATCAAGCATTAGGAAAGCGATTGAAGATGTTAATGCGCTTAACACCGATTCAAACCGACATTTAGCTGATAATTTATGTTTTAAACAAATAGTTTATTTATCTCACTTACTTTCACATGTTTTTCATGTACCAAATACACCATCGTGGACAGGTTTCGATTATAGAGTTCTAGAAGATAACAGCCTGAAGCAGAAAATCTCGTATCTTACTCCTATTAAGTTATCACCTATGAACATTGCGGTGGTAGAGTATACAATGGAACAGGCACAAAATTTCAATAAGGAATGTGACCAAACCCATGTACAAGTTACATGTGATGTGGCAATGCAAAAATAGCTTCTAAAATTCGTTTTAATTTCGAAAATCTTTTTGAATACCAGAATAAAAAAATTACACGTTTTACAACAACGATCAAAATTTTACCCAATAATAAGATATTATCGCGACTACTGACTTCACACAAAAAACACGTTGCGAGGACAAGAGACTAAATGATTTATATTGAACTTGTTATGTTCTATATAACCCTATCAAGAAGCATACGTATGTGTGATTTTCAGATGTTTAAGTATGTAATTCCGAAAATGGCAAATTTATTTTTTATTGTCAATCAGCGAAATTACGCCCGATATTGTATGAAATATTTGGATAATTTGAGTAATGTTAATGAAACCCACCCTCGACTGGAACATGATTTAATAAAAGAATGTTTTGAAATCCAAAGAACCGATAAGCCATTTTCAAGAATTCCGATCGAACTCACGCTGGAACAAACAACCAACGCTGACCCACAATGAGAAATGCTCATTCAAAACATCCGACGTCTTTATCTCCACCTGCTTCGGGGTTGGATCATCGACGATGACAAATACGATTTCATCCGGTTTTCGGGTGAACAATTACCATCATCTGTTGCTGATATCATAATTCAAAGTATGAAAAAACAATATCAGCGAATGAAAAGAAGTATTTATCTTTTATTTTCTCTTACAGATGCAAAATTATTAAAAGACAACGACTATAACCATAATTCCCAAGATGAAGACGACGATATCAGTAGCAATAACAATGAAAGCGATGATGGCGATGATGATTTTATGAAGATGCATCTTTTTTTTGTGACACTACCATAGCCTAAAAATATGTTTATTTGTAATTTGCATAAGTTGATTAGAGAAAGTTAAATAATAATAATGTAATTTTCGAACTTAAAACAATGCATTTTTTTAATTCTTCTAATTCTTTCAGTTGTATTCATTTTTTTTTGATATTAAAATGTTATTGTATTTAACTCAAAATTTTTAAATGTTTTTCGTCTTTTTCTTAAAAATCTATTCCGCAACTGTTATTAAACAATTAAATTATTTTGTGGCTAATTATTTATTGGCTTTTCGATAGTAATAGAACATGATATCAAAATTACAGATATACTGAAATACTTTGAAAAAAAATTTTTTTTTTTTAATAAAAAGTCGCGTATGGTACATAATTAACAACAATAAAATGTCTGATAATATGATTTTTATGTCTGTTAAGCCTATCAAAAGTCAGTAAAAAAGAGATTAGACGTCTTATAATTACTTTAATATTTTTACTTGTACAGGTGGGTTGCCCAGTAATCAACGCAACCGCTACCACCTGTCAGACTGGCCAAGCGTTGCTCGAGAATCAAAGGGATGACATATCAAAAAATCAGCTGACCTAAAATTCTCTCTCTAAAACGTTGCCAGCTCCTAGACGAATAAGGACACTTGCGTTAGCTAGTGTTATACGTGAAAATCGTAGCAGGTTTACTCAGCTTTGACATTTATTTACTAAATCTGAAATTATATAGCTACTATCTTTCAGTTTAAAACTTGTACAATACATTCATACATTTAAATACATACAAGAATTGAATCAATTATTAGAAAATCATTTACAGCGGTAGAAAAAGTTATTTTAGTTCAAGGGATAGCCCTTTACCAGAACACAAATAAAAACCAAAAAGGAAAAAATAAATATTATAAAGGGTTTAACGCAAGTTAGATGCTCCGTTAAGATATATTTATTACCATAGGTATGATTACTGAATAAAGAAGCAGTAGGTATTGCTTATTTGTGAGACGTAAGACTTTCATGTGGGTATCATTCATTACTTCATATTTCAAAATTGGACATCGCCAAGGACGTCTTAATCGAGTAAAAATATGAGAGGAATCCAACAAAATCTGGCTAGTTTTATACTTTTCAGTTGTTTTTTCTTAGGTTGAATTCAGCTTTTTAGCTTTTGCATTTACTTCATAATTTTTGCCGACTTAGACCTATATGATCACAGAGTCTTTCTATTCTAGACTTGACGCAAATGTCCACATCATTCGTTACACATGGCGTTTTAACATGAAATCACGTTACACCCACAAAGTACTTGGTTGATAAGTCGAAGTCACCGATATGAAACACGTTATGAAAAAGTTGTTACTATACAGTCACTAAGCTACAAATGTATAAAACTCATCTCAAAACTTAAAGAGGAAGGTGGCCCAAATACCACAATTACAAAAAAAAATCGTTAATATTATTTAGAAATAATGTTATCAAAATTTACAATTTTTACTACGATTTGTTTAAGAAAACATGCAATATGTAACTACAAATATTCGACAAGTAAAGCATTTTATTGGGAATAAAATGAGCCACTTAAAATAGTAATGACCGTAGTATTGTAAAAAACTATTAATTTAACAGCAGTTATCACAAAGAAGAAGATGTGCCGAAAGACAAAAAATTAAGAGAATTTTGTAGAAAAATCGATCAAATATGCTCAGTTCTGCAGAGTGGTGTCGTATGTATTGCTGACAGAATAAAAAATCGAAACAATCAGGTAAGAGTGCTAGAATCCAATCTGGCATTAGTTTGAGAGTACAACATCAAAAGAAAACTTTTGATTTTACCCCTTCTCAGCTGTATTCGTACAATTCTCAAAAGGCGAAACATGTTACATTCGCATGCGCAATGGTATGAATGTGAAATACTTCTAAAGCATGAACTATATGCAATACATGAAAAGGAGACCTCCATGCATATACAGCATCCACAAGTATTCAAACCAGTGGCATATGTCATTAATAATTTAAGGCAAACTTCAATCGTATACATGCAATTGTAGTAAATGTGGATTTTCGTTTAGATTTCCTTGAAAACTATAAAATTTCCTTTGGATTGTTTTACACAATTTTGGAGTCAATAGTTTCATAGACAAAAAGAGAATGATCGATTTACTTGCATTTTCTTTAATATATCTTAAACAATACATTAAAAAAAACATATGTTTGCACTTTTCATAATAATCCCGTTCATTTGGTATTACACACGATGCGCTTAAATAATTCTTTTTTATTATTTTCGAATTGGCTCCCCAAAATGAAGTCTCTAAGTTAGGATTATTTTATGTGCGATATATATTCTTGATCAAATAACTTAATTCTGTAATTATACCAAATCCCATTTTTTTTTTGTTTAGAATATTCGAAGAAAAAAGCAATGATCGACAGACACGAGAGTAATCCTATATATGTTTCGTTTTTTCATCAGTGTACGGAGCCCATAAACCTAGATATAAACATCTGAGATAGTTTTAAATTTCCAATAACATGTAAATTGTGAGTTACTTTACTTTTACTTAATTTATAGATCTATGAGACTCAGTAATGACAGACGCTTGCCTGCAACATGTATTAACATGCAGCATGCAACCCACCGCTGACCCTCGAATCTGCCTCTCCACTACCAATTTCTATCCAAATGATTGAATATTGATTCCAGAGGATTGACAGATCCAGAGGGTTTAGTTGGAAAGTGTAATGCATCCATCGTATAGGCCGGACCTATCCCTCAGATTTCTACCTGTTACGGTCTGTTCAGAGTTTTGTCGCACTATGATTATATTTTTTTATCATTTTTTTGCACCAATTAATACAAGCCTATTTTTGATCAATACTCAAGTTGTGCGGAATTCAACGAGAACAATTTTTTTAAAGTCAAATTTTGATGTAATATCTTATGTATGCTCGTCAT
Source organism: Eumeta japonica (assembly GCA_005406025.1). NCBI lineage: Eukaryota > Metazoa > Arthropoda > Insecta > Lepidoptera > Psychidae > Eumeta > Eumeta japonica. Next base: position 45,422 of record BGZK01001182.1, read on the forward strand.
ATTTATCCCCAGGGACGCCTTTATCTCGCGATATGTAACATGATGATCTTGCATTATTAGTTCCCGCACAGCATCGATATTTTTTTTTGCCTAAGATTCGAGTTAGAAGCGACCTTCACCATTCTGTTTAATGGATGAAAAGTAATTCATATCGAATATAGTGTTTTAAAATATATATCGCGAGTGGATTGGATAAAAAATTCCTGGCCAGACTATGATTAATTGAAAATTGAAATATGAATTTTTATAAACATTACACTTATTATTTAAAAAAGAAATTTTTGTCACACAATCACAAAGCAGTGCTTTTTGTTAGTTTATTATACACGTGTGCAAAATACTAATAATTACGCCAACCCAATCGCCAAGAAAAAAATAGACAACCCAACATTTAGATATTTGACAGGCTTCACTTTTTAAATATTGTTCTATACGCGGCTAGTTCCGGATATATAAACAGCAACCCTCTTTCTTGAAATTAATATAAGTTAACTATACACCTATCTGGGACAAATCTTTGTAAATATCCCGTCTTAAAATTGAGCGAATTACGAAAAAGGACAGATATTACGATATCGGTCATGACCTTCAAAGGTATCATATTTTTGGTAGTAAAAAAATAATTTAGGCGGCTACGAGGACGTTCCTGCATTTAAAGGGAAATTGAATATTAAAATATGATTTTATAGTTGGGCTATGAGTTTTGCGACCTAGTGTAGTGGTCGACAACGCCGAGGTGAAGACAAAGTGAATTCATTAATTAACTTCATCGTACATTAACGAATTTATGACTGTAGAGGCAACAATATACGCGATCCATGAATCAAATCTTCCATTTTGAGTATCATTCAACTCATAAAAAATGTACGTGGAACCTTACAATTTGCTTCGGACATTTATTTTTGAAGTGTTGAATGAAAACTTGATTGATAATGAAAAAAAAAACAACAAACTATAGAAAATAAAATGCAGCAGTGCGATGAACACCACGGATTGTCAGTGTTAGAGAAGTGAAACAACATTTCAGTAATTCATTGTAAAAGTCCTTTTACGACTTGTTGTCTAACTTCATAGAACTAATCTGATACACAGTTACGTACATTACACGATGGAGCCCATTGTGACATTTTCATTCAATGAAGATACTTTCAAGCCAATTTTTTTTTTATTTGAGGTTATATTTAAGTATGAAATCGATAAGAGTGAAGTGGTGACCAACAATGGCCCAGCGTGAAGCTTAGAATTTAATAGAACTTTAGTCTAGTAAATACTAAAATTCCTGTACTTTTTTATTTAATAGATCGTCAAAAATCATTTTGAAGCTTTCAATGTTTCGTAGATTTTAAGGTAAGACGATTTTTACGAAACGAAGTTTATTTCTACCATACTTTAATTTATATATTGTTCTAGTAAGTGTTTGTCTTCGTGTATGGATTTACACACACATATACGTGCCGACAGTTTCAAATAACAACGTAAGTTTTATTTTGTCTACGTTATCATACGAAAAGAACACTGCTCATATAATTATTTCTAAGTACAGTTCATATTACAAAAGGCGAAGGTATGTATATTTGAACTTTAAGAAAATTTGATGAAGTCGTAATAAGACAAATGAGACGTATCCTAAGAGGGCCTACTGGAGGTAGAAAAATAAAAGCAAAGCTGGATTTTTGATAATTTTCTCACACTAAGTATATTCATTATTCATAAAGTTTACAAAGAGAATTGGTATGTAATCACTGTCTTTGGTTAAAAAATTATTACATATAGAAAGATATCAAGATGTACTTAGACAAAATAAATGCAAGAAACGAACACGTATTAATTCTGGAAACGACAATGGCGACAGATAAACCGAAGTACACTATTGGAAAGAAAAATTAAACGAAAAACTTAGAAAGAAGGGGAAGGTGAAAACTTCATCGGTTTCTTTCTAGCGGTTTTAAAATATTGAAAATTTAAACGAACACTATAGGTATAGTCGAACTTTATACACACAAAAAAATCGAAAGATGGATGCGTGTTTGTAATCATTTAAATCATAAGATGAGATCAAAAAATTGATAAACCATTTATACGCTTAAAGTACGCCCTCCACGCGAAACACTTCAATTGCACATTTTTTGAGAGCATTTTAATTAAATAAAAACAAAAACAAGTGAAAAACATAACGGAGTGTCAGTACAACGGCCTGTTTTAAAGTTTTGGTATGTTTTGATCTGATGAATAAATGAGAGAATTTCAAAGGACAAAAAAAAGGACATGGAGGCGCCGGGTATCGATCCCGGTACCTCTCGCATGCTAAGCGAGCGCTCTACCATCTGAGCTACGCCCCCTGTGAGAGGGTGACTGGAAATTCGAGACGATTATCCGAGTCAACGTACACACATAAACTGGTTTGCATACTGTATTTGCAGGGGCCTCGCATCTAAATGTAGTGACAGAGTGATACTAATAGACTTGTTATGAGAGACGAATATAATGTATTACGTGCGACCGCCCGCGGCTAGCCGCCAACGTTTAGTATAAGTACTTTCACTTACCCTACATTAACCGGATAATCGAGGACGTCTAAACTTAGCATAGTAAACTTATTCTCAAACATGTTCGAACAGATTAGTTAAAATCACGTTAAAATTCGTTCAATCTTTCTCGAGTTATTAAGATTAAAATGGCAGATGATCATGCAGGATTGTATCTTGTGGTATTTGCAAATGTGATTATGACCCAAAAATGTAATAACATTATATATTACCATTAGTATAAACAAGGACAAATTCGTGATATACATCGTGCAACTAATAATATTAAAAATAAACAACATTTTTGACGTGACAACGTCTTAAATTAGGTTGCGGCTGGGAGTCACTTATGAAAAATGTAACGCTCGGTAACGTAACGATGAGTCACCGAACGAGAGAGAGGCCCGCCGAATGCCTTGCGTCTCTCTCCACTCAACTATGATCGGTCTGCCGCGCGCAGCACTAGAGAATTAGTGCATAGCTTGCAAATGTATTGCAAGTTATTGTATGTATATTTGTATATAAATACGTATGTATGTGTAAAGGTAAAATAAAATTTTGTTAATATGAAATTCAGTGCGAGATTCTTTGTATAAATTAATGTTTTAAATATAATTCTTTGTATAAATAAATGTTTTAAATTGTTACTATTATTTCATCCTTCTTCCTACTATACGAATGAATATTCACATTAAAATGATTTTACCATTCAAAGTCGTTGTCACGTAAAACTTTCGCCCGTATACCGACTTTACAGGCAACCAAATTTTTTGCAGAGATTATTTAATCGTAGCAGTTTTTAAAGCAAAAAGAAAGTATATTGTTCATTCGGGGTAAAATCGCATACGATTTACGGACTAAACCGCGGATGAGGGTCTCCAACCATACGAACTAAAACTCGAATTTACTCATATGTGATGCACAGTGCATTATAATGCATCTATGAGGAAAATAAAACACAAATTATTTAATAGATTATATGTTAAAATCACATCGGTTATCAGCAGTACTTTTTAACGTGGAATACACGGCTCATAAGGTACACTAGGCTTGTGTTTTTGTAACTTTTCGTTAAACGAAAAACATAAGAAGGCGCATATTTTCCCCTTATCTATTGCAGAAAATCCACAAATGGTTTGTTGTTTGAATTTATAAAGTTTTTTAGTGTGAGTAGTTTTTATTAATTCTGATGAAGTCATAAGATCTTCGGACTCACTGGCACCACTAGATGAGATCTTGAAACTAATTTCATGATTATACAAGCCGCTGCCGACAGCTATTTGCCCTGCCTAATGTACTCGTATCGCCTAACTCTGTATAAGTCCCAAATCGCTACTCTTTTTATTCAATGTTCTACGAAAATAGGTTGGAACGATAATGATTCTATAAGGGTTCCGTTACATTATCGAGTGTACGGATCCCTAAAAATACGCCGACGGTTCGAGCAACATTCCTACTTGATGTTGATTCCTCTATAGTAATACGCGGTTACAGTTTTATAACACGGTTACAGTTCTAGAAAATCGTCAAATTATTCAATTCGTCGATGAGACTTATCTCAACACTAATTTTAATCATGAAAGTTATAACGAAATCAAATGCACCGCGTCGTAATCTAAGTGCTCAAAGGAATATTTAATAAAACTTCGGAAAATTTCAAGTCCAGTATCTGACCAAATCGATTACCGGAAAGTAAATAAAACAACATTAATTTGCAAAAGTAAAATTGCGATCGTCCAAATTTTTATCTCGTCCGAGACAAGTCGGGCGTCACGTCCGCGGGCTAATCATAACTTCGGCCCGTCCCGGACGACTTTTAAAATACTTTCTTTTCGTCCGCAACAGACGACGGCCTAAATATGCAAAAATACTTGTTACTTTTAAATTATATGCAAATTCGCCACAAACCTCTTTCAATATTCCATACTGAGACATCCCGAGCCGAGGAAACAAAAGGAACAATCTTTTACCTTTTAAAGCGTGAAATTTTCGTGAACTCAAGAAACAATATAATGGCCCGTTCAAAGGTCAAACCCAACAATTAAATAGAATCCGTTAAAGGAAACTGCGAATAATCAAAGGTCAACCTGAAATTCTTATATTACTTAATTTATAAAAAACAAATTTTAAGTATCTACTCGTTTAAGATTGAGTAGATAATTTATTAACTTTTTTCAACATTTCATTTAACGTTTAAGCACATATATATATATAAGCTCGTAATTAATTTTACAAATTATACCTAGCTGCAAATTAAAACTTTATATTCACATTTAAGGGGCAATGAATATCATCCGGCAGACGTTTTTATATCATAAAAAGAAACGCCTCAAAATGTTCAGTGTCCGAGGAGTGGTGAAAATTAAAATTCGTAGCGGAGCCTCTTAACGGCCGTGCGAGCAGAGGCGCCAGCGCCGGCCTCATTTGAATGCTAAACAGGCGCACGAGCGCGCGCGTTAGCCCGCGCGCGCTATGCTAATGGCGGCGCGGCGCGGCCCGCGGCCGAACACAAAGTTATTACCAAACTCTGATAAATTATTTATGAACTCTGATTCCATATAAATGATTATTCAACATACGCTTACACGGGCGACCGTCTCCCCGGCGAGCGGCGCCCGCGCAGCCGTCCGTCTACTGTTGGACGCCGGTGTGCGCAAAACTAATGAACCTATCAAAAAATCGCAACAATCATCATTACCGTCCGGTACACTTGAAAATTGCCAAAGTTTCCTGAATATCATTGCAAATATCGGGTTTCTAATATCTGTCAAATTGGGGTACCTACCCCACTGAAGAAGCTCCCCCTTCACCGAGGTCTTCATTTTAAATCGAGGCGCTTAGAACGACAAAGAAAAACTTTGAGGAATAATATCTACATAAAAGTAAATAAAATTATTAATAAAAAAAAAACTTTTTTAAAAAAGTAAGCTTTTATTCAAAAATCCAGTTGTACCAAAACGAAAATAACAATTTCATGTAAAGGTTGTACTGATGAATACTGTTTACACAAATGAATATAATAAAATAGATCGATCGAACACCCGCATAAAACTATCTACTTATCTAAGCACGATGTTAGAATAATTACTAGAAAAAAATATTCATAATTGTACCTAATATTCGATTAAGTACATTAAAAAAAATTTACAAAGGGCAGAGAAAACAGAGAAAGAGGAATTTGATCTAAATACATTTCTTACGCCCTACAATCAAATAAGTATCGTATCGCACCTTATAAACTTGAAAAAAATATATAATAATATTAGTAGGTACAAACATATGTTTGGAGGTAAGTTCCAGTTGTATTAAAATTCACATCCGTGTCCATATCAAACAGATTATATTTGATTACAATATTTCTATTAACTTAAATTGCGGATATGTAAAAAAATTGTAAATAGATTTTGTTCAATTTTCCCTAGGATTTACTTTTAAAAAAAACTCTTTGCTAGTAATTTTTTCATTTTTATTTTAATAAACTGGCCAAAAAGCATAGGAGAACAAGCAACCTTAACGGCTTTGAAAGTTAATAAAACACAAAGTATATAACTCACAAGAAAACTCACTTAGAACCCTTAATGCATTTTTAAATACCTTTATAACGACATCCCCACAATGGAGTGCGAGAGAAAAAGTTTTTATCCTTCAATTTTATGAATGGAACGCCACCCCAAACTTTTATTTGTATTTAATTACAAAATTGTATGGCAGCTTTCAAGGAAAAAGCGTACTCCTTTCTAAAAGGCCGACAGTGCACTAGTGCCTACCCTGGTGTTGCAGCTGTCTATGTGCAGCGGTGATCATCTACTTTCCAATAGCTCGCATGCTCGTTTTCCCCTCGTATATCCTATAAAATAAAAGTTCCCCTTGTCTGCACCTTTTCATCAGAATCTTAAAAAAACATAACAGTTCTACGGATTTATGACATACAGACGGACGGACAGGATAAAATTGCAAAGGTTCCAATTTTTCTTTGGGCGCGGCACCTTAAAAACATGCCGTTCTGTTTTATTTAAGTGGTAATTTATTTTAAATAGAATTTTTTAATACTAACTGTGTCCTCGATTGCGTGGATTGCGTATCATGGAATTTATTTTTAAAAATTAACAATTTCTACGTGAAGTATAATACTTTTGATGAATATTTTATGTTCTCCCAAGGTATGCTTAAGTTACCTTTAAGAACATGAAAATACGTCTAGAAATTTTGGGCATTAACGTGAACAAACACACACAGAGTTTTTAAAAAGTCTTGTGTTCTGTTTTTATATTCCTTAGATCACTCGCAATAAGTTTGTATCAAATATGTTCCATGTAAGACGATACAATACGGTCCTAAGTTTCATTGTATATAAAGATTATGTAAACAATTGACATATTGTGTACTGATACAGATTAATAGGAAAATCACAAATTATTTGCGAAGAAACTTTTTAAAAAAACATATCCACTACAAGATTTACATAGAGTCTTACAAAGGCGACACCCTTTGCATCATGTACTCAGTTAGCCAAACAGAAGACTGAAAAATTTTAAAAGACAGCGTAAGGCGAAGAAAGAAAACAAACACAGCGCAGAAGTATAGGGTAGATAAGCGTGTAATTTCGCTCTTCCTCGAGATCTCGCGGAATTAACGCGAGAGCGCCAATGAGAGTTATATAAAAAAAACCTACAGAGATAACACATACAAAATAACGCCAGACCACTACGTCCCCTAGCTGTACTAGCAATTTCAACTTTCGCAATCCCAGCTAACAAGTTTCATATATTGTTTTAGTTAAGAATGATTAGGTGTTGTGTTTGTTTTATTGTGTTCAACCCGTGTTCTAGTTTAAATATCTGTATCAACGAATGAAACGACGTATTTACGAATTGGATCATAAAAAAATTTGTAATATCATTGTTAACTTTTACTATCTGCCATTGGTTGAAAATATTCTAAGTTTTTTTGTTTATTAATAAGTTCTACTCGTTACCCTTATTACTACAACAATGTACAAAACGTCATATAATATGCTTTTTGACATTTACTATTTGCTGTACTATTGTTTCAATATTTTAAAATTATATTAGTGACACTTCTTTCTCATTATGTTACCTAATCATTTGTTTAATATCTATGTAAAAAGATATGCAGTATATTACAATAGTAGTTACAGTTACAATACAATATGGAAGTTACGATTTTATAAACACAAAAAAAAATCTTTGTTAGACATTATGGATTATGAAAAAATATAAAACAAAATCGGACAAATGAGAGTTCAACTCGCGTGGAGAGGGTTCCGTATCATAAATATGTTATCCACCACGTTTTTTTTTTTCTTAATCTGACGTAACTCACTTTGGGAAACTAAAACAAATATAAAGACATGTTTATACACACGATATTAAAAGATTTATATGTTATTTTAAGACCATAGACTTTTTATTTCTTTTACTGTAATCTACTGTTGAGATTAATAAATTTTAATCAGTCCTAATTTCCATTTATAATACAAGAAAATAATCCTATAAAGTGATTCATTGGCAGCCAAAAGGAAGATATGTGTACCTATGGCCAAACCACCGCAACATACCTTTTTCTACTCTAGTCACAAATTTTTTTTTCAAATCACATCGTACCCTGGCATCACTATTTCTATCTTTCAAAGACATTACACATGCTCTGCAAGAATCGACCCTCCATTGCATCGAGTCTAGTGTCATGTTTTTCTACCACAGTCAACTTTCAATACCAGACAAGCATAGGGATCAAAATGCATTCCGGATAGCCACAAGCACATATACTTTAATTATTCATAGCATTGAGCAAGGCCTTATTCCCTTTCTTTCTCTCATTTACTTTCTTTTAACATCTTTGTTATGTTTACCGTCATTTATAAACAAACTATCTAAGCAGACAAACTCTCACTTTTTTAACTCACTCATCTCTTAAACATGTATGGTATTAAAACATGGTTTCACTATTTTTAAACATTTTAATATTAGTTTGAAAAATATTTACTTTCATATCGCTTGTCTTAACATAATCGTTCACTTTACAATCGCCTCGCGACTCGCATGGCGACAGCGCAAGGACCACGTTAACGCCGGCGTATAAAAAGCAATCGAGAGATAGCTACATACATACATATATATTAATGTATAGAATAATAATATATACATTAAGTACTTGCATACGATTATATATAACACAAAGACTATTATTATATTTCTATAAATTTCTGACCACAATTAAAAAATTGACAACGACATTACACAAATAACAAAACGGTAGATACGTTTTCAAATCGATAGTATTCGTACAGTTCGATACGCAACGACTGTGTCAGTGAAGTAGTCGGGAGGCGGGAGTTTCTCGACAAGAGTTGCGTTCTATTAATATCGTCAGGCAACCCTCAAAAATCAAAGACACGCAATCAATTCCTAGAGAGAACAGTAAACTAGCTCATATACATAATAATACCCTGGCGGCGACAGTAATTTCAACTTTCACGGACTCTGTTAACATGCGTGCGGAGAGATGGCTCAACAGCGGGCGAAATTGCTAACTCGGCGCGCCGGCCCCGGGAGGCGCGCGCCGGCCGCGCCCGACGCGGCTTACGGAATCAAATTGTCATTCAAATTAATTTGCTAATGAGAAATCGGATGTTTGCGTATTGTGGGGTCGCGGGTGTTCGGCACGATAATAATTAAGACTCCCGAGGAGAGACAGAAGTACACGAAATGCTTTTATGGAAGGGTTTTAGGGTCAGTACGGATATGAAACTTGATTGACTATTTAATACTCGTGTTTTCAACAGATTCGCTCTAATAAAAACTAACTAAAATGTTCCTATTCTGAATAAAATAATTCACATTCGCTATTATCAAATTTAGGATTCTGTACTAGTACTTAAGACATTCTACAAATATAATTACTGTCTTCTATTACATTCATTCATGATATTTAAAAACATTTAGAAACGACCATTAGAATGGAATTCGGTGATCAGGCGAAAAATTCTATTCTTATTTTGTATTAGGGTATCTATTACTTTTAACCTCATGCACAGAATAAATTAAATTTAGTACTAATTAAAATTGCTGTTCATTCCAATAACAATCTCAATTCTGATCCCCATTCTTATTTCGCTCCCGCCATCATGATCGCAGACCGAATTCCGATCTGTCTACCCTTTGATATCTAATTTAAACGTAACAAAAATGTTTTCTTTGCAGTACTAAAATTACAAGGTATTCGAACTTGCCATCAAATGCTTTCAGTTTCTAATTCTTAAACCACCCAGATATCGTGTTGTAATTTTTGACGTTTTCAGTTGAAATTATAAAAGGTTGTATAGCATTAATTATAATTTACAAAGAATTTAAAATATTTAGCACTAAATAATTTTTCAAAGCGAAACAGTATGAGCGACAGCCGCGTACGGTATTTTCGTCGCGAAGGCTGCGTGGGTACGAGACGGCATCAAAGGCATACCGCCACGCTGGTTGCGTGCCATCCGGACTGGCGCACTGTACAAATGACACAAACGTCGCGTACGACGTTTCTATATAAACATTGAAAATTTAAAATTCTGGAAATTAAATATTAATTACCAGAATTTAATAATTTCAAGACTCAATATATTATTTACAAAACTCAATCAGTGCATTCGATATTTTTTTATTACTTCGTTTGAAGTTTTATTATGTAAAAATGGGTGCTGTGAAATTTTTTAGATAACTAAAAAAAGCAATTATTGAATATTCTAAATTTCCAGCAACAGAGACCTCACATTGCGAGAGGAGTCCGGGCACGGACCTTAGCCGTCTGTGGTCATTGTCTTTGGTATCATTTATAAAATTACAAAATATGGGATACCACGCTTAATAAAATACAAATGAAACGCATTGTTAATATATCGTTAATAATACTTCAATAATTTATTTTTGAGTTTTGCATACAAGGTCATACAAAATATTTTGCGAAAAACGGTTAACACAGAGACACCCCTTGGTTTTCACCGAGTTATAAAATTCGATTATTTAAGAGAAAAACTGTGGACTTTACAAATTCATATTTCTCTCAAAAATTTTTATTGAAATAATTAATATGTTTTCTCGTTGAAAAATTGAATTCATTTCACGCGATGATTTTGTACGTTTTCAGACGTCGACTAACATTAAAAGAATCGTTTGAAAGATTTCATGTGGCGTTTAAAGAAAGACAAAAGGTCTATAGTTTCACGTTGAATACCGCAAAATCTGACGCAGAACTGAAAGCAGGTTCGGGTAAAATGGTGTCGTGACACGATACCAAAATTTAAATTAACGCGTTCACGATATCGTTACATACGAGTGATAAATAATTTATTTATCAGTATCACTAAGCGTTAGCCGAGCGCGTGGTTGTTTCAACGCATATCAAAGTGAAGCGAGCGAGAACTTCAGGCAAAATTTTTAGTTATGAGATCTTTTTTTCTTTCACGGCTTATATGGCATCGGTACCCTTATCGTAAAGGATCGTTAGTATTGAATGGTATGTTACCAAAAGGTTTTACTGGTGTGAGCAGAAAGTGACTGAAGACCGGCCTGCGCGGGCTACTGCTCTACCACGCGAAGCGTCCTCACGCTCGGCGCTCAATTAAGGTTTTCTAGACAATATCCTGGTCAAATTTATGGGTTACCTTCCTTACAATTCTGATTTGCCAAATCCCATGACTCGTCCAAATAAAAACTAAAGAGAAAAACAATTTTCGTCATTGTAAAATGCACTGGCTGCATTTGGGAAGGCGGTTGAAGAAGCGTGTATGACGCGAAATGACAAATGTGTTTTGAAAATTGAGACACACGTATGAATTTATATAGACGCTGATAGGGAAGTTATTCGAAAAGCTATAATAAAAGTATCACTTTGTATCTTACAATAATTCATATATTTATTATCTTCGCCTTGCGTGATAGATATTGCATGGATTTTATTGTGAGCGATATTATGATACAATATGTTTTTGAGTATCTTAAAATAATATCCATGCTGAATATGAAAAATGTTGTTTATATATCATATTAATATAAACCAAATTAAAAGAAAATTCTAAATCGTATCAAACTCCGGATAATAAATAAACATTAAAAAATTATATTATTTACTTTCCTCGACCGGCAGGCAAACTAACTCTCCATGTGGGACCTCGTGTTTTGTGGTTTTGACCCAAATACGGACGAATAGAGTTGACTCGAAATAACGAATACCAGGGACGCAGAATTGAACAGCGACGCGAGCGCACCGGGCCCGCGGCGTGCGGGCGCACAATGGCTTTTGTGCGAGCGAGGCCCGGGACAGAAAAGCGGGTCGTGCTTTTTGCGGCTGCCGCGTCACTGGACTCCGCAGTTTGTGTATATATGCAACTGCGCAAAGAGCGGCCCACGCCTCAATTGCAGTTGCGATTTATTTATGCAATAGAAGTTATGAATATTCGATCTTTCGTTAATGCATGTATGGATGGATTTTTGAAGCGAGAGTTTATTGTTAATTTATAAGTTAAAAACCAAAGTAAATAATCTTAGTGATTTAAACATTCACTTCGTTATGCTGCGCATTCAAGACATTACAAAGAAAGTGACATATTTTAGGCGGTTTTATTTTTAAAGGTTTTCATATGACTTTTATTTATTTAAAAAATAAACTAGAAAAATTTATTAATCGGAAAAAACATCTTAATGCCTCAACACCTTGAAGTTTTTTGTTGACAACTTGCGCAATCGACTTGTGAAGATACACAATATTTTTCCTATTTGCATTTTCATTTGGATTAAACTTTGGCTTTGATGACTCACCTACTAACCAAAGCACTTTTTCGGATTAGGAATTAAATGTCACATTTTGCTCTTTATTTCATTTATTATCTTTATTTCATACAAACTAATTAATAGTAAACGTACACTTCCTTTTCTTGTCACGTATATCAAATGTTTATATATAATGTTATAACGAAATAAATATCTTGTTAAACTACTAAAAGGCTTTACGTGTAGGTACCATTTTCAGAACAAAAGTATCCACGTGTATTTCCAAACGAGAAAACCTTGACATCATATTGAGTGATCCTATGAATTGACTTGCCCTTGAAACCTCGATGTTGTATTTATGTTGTATTAGTTGTTTTCCTCCTTCTTAGCGGTACTTCATTAAGATTTTTATGAATATACCACCCTTTTGTTTACTGGATTTCCAAGACTTCATATACTTTTGTATTCAATGCGGTTACTCGATTTACAGCGTTGGGAAGACGGACGTGAGCTCTGGATTTTTTGTGGCGATATCAACAAATTTGCCGAAGATGAATAACTCAACGCTGTTGCAATTGACGAACAAAAACGACAATTTAAAAGTAGTCGAAATGAAAGAAAAGCGAAAGCTCTTGAGAATAGGCTGGGTAATAAAATACATGACATGTGACAACAGGACAATATGAGACTTTTTTTGCGCGTAAAGAAGTATCCATTAAATACATAGGTCACACTTAAATTTATTTAAAATTGGCCACTTAGAAAGTGTAAAATAATAAAACATATTTACATTTTAAAAAATAGAACTCTGCCAATCTTATTATCTAATTTGTATTCATCTGTCATTTGTTTTTACAGATTGGCGGCAAAAAGACAATTGTTTGTCTAACGTCGACATAAATTTAATGCGAGAATATTTTTGTGCAGTAATTTTTAATGAATTTCGTTGCCATTTAAGCCAACAAAAAAGTTATAACCGACTTCGCCTTTTATGACGAAGCTTCATCCCTTGACACTGTTTATAACTGGTTTAACTAGTTCAAACGTGTCGTATTAATCCGACTGAGGATCTGTGTGAGGGACGTCTTTCTACGACGACGACCGAAAATAACATCAGTGGTGTGCGGCTCATAACGGAGACCGACAAAAGAGTGACCTACCAGCAAATTCGGAAAAACTTGGGCATCAATATGAGTCAAGTACATAAAATTCTTCATGAATGTTTAGCGGTCAGGTAGCTTTGTACTTGGCGGATACCTTACAATATGATCGAAGATTAAGAACCCCGTCGTATTGATTGATGCACGAAATGATGCAAAGATTTACCGGTGGTGACTTAAATGCTATAATATATGACATGGTTACCGATAATGAAAGCTGGATTTATTATTACAAAAGACAGTCTGCTCAGTGGGTGTTTCCTTTCGCGGAGTTGCCTACCAAAGTAAAAGGATGTCGAAGCGTCGGAAAAAATATGATGACCTTTGTCTTCAGAATGGCAGGTCATTATGTAACAATTAGCAAGCAAATAGTCATTGCCAACTGGTAAACTAACAATTATTTACCTCTTGTTTTGGAAAAAGTTCGAGAAAATCGACGTCGCATTAGAATACTCCTTCATTATAACGACGCCTTACTACATACCACCAGACAAACATCTAACTATTTGGGGACGTTAGGTATACAAATACGGGTTCACTCGTCTTATAGTGAACGATCTCGCACCATGCGATTTTTATTTACAATATTTCCTGAAAAAAAAAAAACTTCGAAGAAAGTGGTTTACGGACGCCGAAGAAGCAGTGACTCTATACGAAAAAAGGTCGTCGAAACGACTCCTAAGTGCGAGTAGGGCAAAGTCTTTTTCACAGTGGTTCCATCGAATGCAGCGATGAATTGATATCAATAACACTATTTTGAAAAACAATAATAGTAAAAATAACTTGCTTATTTGCTCAGTTCTTGATTTTCTTTCTTTCAGTTTAACTTTCCGTTTGACCCACGTTACTATAAGTGTTTTTTGCACAACTTATAATTCAAAGCATTTAAGAGTGCTTTACGATCGGATGGACATTTTTTTTTCTCTGGTCAGCAACTATTTCTATAGCTGTACTCTCGCTAATGCACGAAAATGGAAAAATTTGCTTAGAATTGTACAGATAATTTAAGAAAAATTAATTCTGTCACTAAAAAAATGATTTAATCCAATAGAAATAAAAAAAATAGTCAAATATCTTAAAAAACGTTTCCATAACTCAAGTATCAAACTTGATCACTTATCAAAAACACAATGACTTCTGAAAAAATCTATTAATTTATCCTTTTTTTAATAAGCTTTGAAAATACGGCAAGAAGTACCTATTGACTACATCTGTCAAATTGATGTCGTTAAGTTATAAATAATAAATGAATATCGCTTCATAAATAGGTAATGTGTTCCCAAGCAGCAAAAATCAGTTTTATAATTAACCCAAAACCATGGATGTATCAGGACTATAGAGGATTTATAAGCACTAACGAGTCCGGCAAAGGGTTCAATTTATAAGTCTGTTTGCACTTACAAGATATTTATTAAGCGCTTTGGAAATGCTACTTATGCCAATAATACTCCTATAATACAATAATATGTGCTCAGAAACCATTTTATAAGTTTATTTGTGAACTGTCGTGGATGGAGCTCAGTCGATGTTGTTTAGTTGATTAATTTAAATGTTTCTATTTAAATCTACCAGAATAATTGAATTACAAATTATTATGTAGTTGAATTATTGTTTTTCATGCAGTATATTCGCAAGGAAACGTAAACTTAATGTGAAGTCTATCATGTTTTTGGTTAAAATTTTAACGCGCCTATTGAAGTTGGAATATTTACATATTAGTATTTATCAATTTAGCAAATATCAAATATTCAAGGCGGCTGCCATTTTCTCAGCTAGCATTATGAAATGCGTTATGATAGTATAATAGGCATACGTGGTTTTATAGTGGCTAATCTCAAAACCAAAGGACATGTCATGATTACCAAATTTAGGGTTCAGAAATGCAAAAAAAAAGAAAATGACACAATGTTCATGAATTATTATACAGTTTTGTTGTAACAATATATGAAGATGTGTTGCTTTTGACTGAATTAATAATCCTTGATTGTACTCAAATATAGTATTATATTCAAGATAAAGTATGGTTATGCTTATGGATATCGACCAATTTTTGATTATAACTGATTTCCTGTCTATAAGGTACTCACTTTTAGGCTAACGTAAAACCAAATAAGAACCGCAAATGGATTCAAGTAATTTAATGTCATATTTACTTATAAAGGTCATAAAATGTCACCTTAAAAGCGCTTCTAAGTCTAAGTAACTGGAGTAATTACACCTCAGTGAAATTGCTCTTGTTTTATGATTTTATAAGAGTCTTAAGCCTGTAATGAAAAGTAAATTTGATTCTGCAAACGATTACAAGATAAAATTATAGCAGTAAACGTCCTTAAGTAAAAACGCTATTTATTTATTCTGTTAAAAACGGGATAGCAAATACTGACGCTATAATTGGAGCTTTTCAAGTCTATGTGGCCTTATAAAGAACGCGTCGCGGGATAATTTTGCTTGTTGGGTTTGTGGCGACCTCTAGCAGTAGGTAAATATATATTTTAGTTACTTATTTCGAAGAGATTAAGTTGTAACAGATGCATTAATACACTCCAAATAGCACTTTTCATTTTTTTTAATTATAATTAAATAAAAACATTATGAGGCGTGCACTTTCGATTTTTCCATCTTTTTTTCCTCGTCTCCGCTTCGCGTGGAATTTCCAATATACTTTAAAAAATATATTTTGTTGTAAATATTGCCTTTATTGTTCTTATCAAATAAGAGTATATTTAATAATAATAAAGAACACAAAACCTCGTAATAGCGCATATTTTCTGAATTTCAAAGTTGATGTGGAATTTTCTAACGACTCTCTTTTCTTCGAATAAGACTTGGGTAAATAAGATATTTTACCAGACGCTTCCCCCCATTTTGAGTTCACTAAATTAATGCAAAACATGTCTTCAAAATTGTAAAAATTTCTTTCAATAAATATAGTGTAATATGGGTAGAAAAAGCTATACATATTTTCTTTTTGTATATTAAAAAAATTAGAATCTAAAGTCAGATTTAACTTGTGACGACATAAATGCCAATAAACGATAAGAATATTCACATGACATTATCAATATTGACAAATATAAAACTTTTTCATTGCTCAATTCAAAATAATGTAACAATTTAACTTCAACGGAATACCTTAAAATTATTTTTTGATTGGCTAACATTTTTAGTATTTCATACCTATACCTAATTGAACTTAGCAAATCCTAAGCGAATGTTCATTGATTATCCAAAAATCTTAAACGGATTGATACACTTATGTACTAGGAGTTCAGGAGTACACAACAAATCTCGCTTACCTGCGACGACGGTCTCCGCCCGCGGCAGCCTCTGCAGCACGTGCTGTATGAGCCCCACGTCGGTGCACGCCTGCAGGTTGCGCACGCTTTTGCGCAGGATGGCGATGAACACGGACCATATCTCCGCCTGCACACACGACGTTACAAAATGTTATTTTTAGAACACTTGGAAGATTCGAGGTGAACAGTTGCAATTAAAACATTACTTACGACGAAGTGAAGAATTTTGGATAACAAAAACGTGCACATACATACTTAAATTTGTGGGTATGTAAGAAGTTATACCCACTTCTTTGAGAGGAATAAAGTATTCTTAGCAGGAAACTTGTCAGTGTTTTAGAATATGTATACATATAATTATATATTTAATTAAAAATCAATATATGTTATGTTTAGAAACTGTGCTTAATTATTTAATCGCATTAACTAACAGAATTATACAATACACAGACATGCGTTTAACTTTTATTGTACCATAGAGCAGGAACAGTAAACGCAATTCCCACTTGGGTAACTTCAAATCGCACTAATCCTATGATGTATATACGTGGAACGCACTATAAGTTTGGAACTCGCTACTCACATATACAATATTTTAAAAGTAATTACTAGATTTGAAAACTGAATTCTTTGATTAGGGAATACAGTTTGTCTAATTTTGTGGCGTCATTTTGAAAATTGCGTGTCTTCATCACTATGGACTTAAGTCCTAAAATTTTCCTAATATGATTTTCTATGATGTTAAGTGTGATTTGACAGCTCAGCAGAGCCTCGCTCTTTGTCGAATTGGTTTCGGCGATGAAGCACCATGCCAGACAATCATTTATAAGTGGTTTGCAGAACTCCAGCGCGGTTGTGGCAATCTCAGTGACGAATTTCACGATGATCGCCACTGTCAACGAAGAACATCGAGTCAAATATAATCAACATTTGGGTACAAAAAAGCTGTTCTCGTGGTGGATCCCACACCATTTGACTGAGGCTTAAAAAATGACCCGCTTCACATGGTGCAATGCCATGCTTAACAGATTCAAGGAAGGGGCGTCAAATTTGGTGTGGGACATAGTAAAAGGTGACGAAACATGGATTTATTGCTATGATTCTAAAACATACAGCAATCGACCGTATGGGGTCTATCGAGATGAGCTGAAACCAACCAAAGTGGCGCGTGAGCGAAGTGCCTCTAAGCGGATAATTGCTTCTTTTTTAAATAAAACTGGATACGTGGCTGCTGCTGCTTTCGAAAATTGTCGTACCGTGAATAGTGATTGGTACACAACCATTTTTTTTTGCCGGAAATTATTAACGAACTTCGTAAAAATAACCGTAAATGTCGTATCATCTTGCACCACGACAATATTCTCGCAGGGCAAAACAAACTAATAAATTTTATGAGGAGAAAAAAGTAGAACTTGTTGAGTAGTCCTGCATACAGTCTATCTGGAACCTTATAGCTTTATTTTATTTGTAAAAATTAAGAACCAAACACGCAGTCAACGATTTTATCATCAGAAGAAAATGTCGAAGAGTATCAAAAACACGTTTCCGAGGTTACTAGAGACGAGTGGCATAAATGTTTTCAAAATAGATTTATCGATATGAAAAAGAGCATTTATGCTAACGGTGATTACTATGAGAAATAATAAATTCATTTTTCACCATATACACATTTTTTTATAATTCATTCCAGACATTTTCAGTGCGCCCTACGTATATACATTACTGTCGCATATGTTCCCGTTACACACTGAAAATACACACTGTACTTTGTTTTTCTCAACGTGCCAAAAGATTATAACTTCATGAAAACAAACAACCGATTGCGATTAAAGAATATTATCCTCTTTCATAACATCTAAGCTGTATGATAATTCTTTGGCCTGTAAAACGATGCTCATAAATCGTCATTTTTTATTTATTCTCAATGCAATCAGAGAGTGATCCAGACTATCCAGACAGAACTTAGGACGCACTGAACGAGTTTTAACTTAAATCAAAGTGAAAACCCTTCGCTGTGTTCCTCGAAGAGCATGTCAAGACTATCGTTCTCACAGTTCATCACCGCATTGCGGCAAAGGCTGTTATATAGAAGCTCACGAACTTTACTGGGCCAGCGTAGACTTAAAGCCCAAACTTCAAGTTAAAATCAGAAAATTGAGTGGAACATTATGCATAGTAGCGATACACCATGAATATTATTTACCTATTTACACTGCGTCTGTATAAGTTTTCTTCGTTGTTCGTTTCAGTCAATTGACGTCCTATTACTTAACATAAGCCTTCCTCCTAAATTTTTTAGAACGTACAATCTTGAGTGACCTGTAAGTTGCTGTAAGGTGGTATTGTGGTGATGGTCCGGGATTTGTGTTAGTTCATCACATTCCATCTAGTCGGAAGCTGTCCCACGTTACAGGATTCAGTGATCGCCGCACGATAAACTTTCTTATCGAACGGTTATCGGTCGTATGAGTGAAGTGAACTGCCTAGTGCCACTTCCACTTGTTATTCTGTACGATATGCCTGCTACTGTGTTCCTCTTTAGATTTGTACATTTGGAATTTTATCCCGCACAGAAAAGCCGATCATAGCTGTTACCATCGCACGTTAAGCTATATCGAATTTATTTACAAGACCAACAACAGGGATCCACGTCTGGTATACGTACCTATATTATCACTTGTCTTGTTAAAACATTTTTTTTTTCTATAGACACTAAGATATGTCAATTCGAAGCACAGTATTCTGAACACTATCCATACGGCCAAGTTGAATTTTTCGAATGACGTATTTAAATCAGGCAGTTTAGTTTGATATGTCTGATTGCACGTTTCATTCCAAGCAAAAGTACTCGTTAACAACTTTGTCTGTCTACTATGAATACGCGACGGCGAAGTAATTCAGCGATTTCTCTATTGTGATTATGTCGTTATAAAATCAAAAGTACATGTGTTATTAATGTTGGTGTCGTGTTCTTTCCAATTTAA
Organism: Eumeta japonica; assembly: GCA_005406025.1. NCBI lineage: Eukaryota > Metazoa > Arthropoda > Insecta > Lepidoptera > Psychidae > Eumeta > Eumeta japonica. The sequence continues at coordinate 65,163 of BGZK01001182.1, forward strand.
AGGCTTGAAAAGACCTTCCAATGCTGTGATGACGAAACTCAAAGATATGACATTTCCTTACGTAATGCGTCAATTCTACCGGTTTCATGACTACATTATATATTTGGGTCGACATAGTGATATTGTCAAGTACTCAAGTATTTCGATATAGCTACAATTAATGTGGCATCACCGAAGAGACCGGCATCACCCATATTTTGATAGAGTCAAAGGCTTTTTCGTAGCCACATACGCTAAGCATAACGGCCGATTATAGTCCTCGTACTTTTGTATAATCTGCCTAAGCATTAGTATGTGGTTAAGTTGATATGTGGTCCGCGGTGTGGAGGCCTTTTCGGAAACCGGTTTGTTTGGGCGGCTGGACGGCCACGTACGAGACCGGTCCTACCGATTAAAATAGGTTTTTATAATTACGAGTCCAACTTTCATACCTTAGGACATTTTAATTTACTTAAATATTTTACTTCTACGAAAATTCCATTATTCAGTAAGTATACAGTACCTCTCAATATTGTACAATTATTAAATAAAAACGAAAAGGTTTTTGATTAAAAACGACGATATGCTGAAATTTTCGCAATAAGCCGTGGATTTTTATTATCTGTGCTCATTCGTCTAAATAACAAGAAACGATCCATATTAGAAATGTATGAAAATAAAAATAAACCCCGACTCGCTTGTAGATGACAAAGGGAAAACGATGTACATCATCAGCGCGGAGGGCGGGCGTACACGCCCTGGAAAAAAAATTAATGATAAAAAATAATCCGTGGCGTGGCGTCACGCGCGGCCCGGACCGGCTGCCCAAAGCGGACGGCGCGGGCGGCGCCCTAACTGCGTCCAGCGCCTCCCGGTGGGCGGCGCAGCGCAGCGAGAAATATTTTTTAATGAAATTCTTTCTCTTTGTGCCGGCACAGCGGACGCGGGCGCTCCACACACGACGGAATTATTCACAAGTCGGCGCGGCCGCGGCCGGGATTACGCCGGACTTAATTAATCCCCGACGGCCCACAGCCGGCGCTCGCCGATACATGTTCACTTTTCAACTCGCACTTTCACGAACAGAAATAAATAATTTACGGGTGTATAAATCACATATGTGATCTTCCTTTCACTGATGTTAATCTTGATTGTGTCACTGCTACATTCGGAAGATACTATTTGTGTTAAACAACCTAACAACGTCACAAAGTGTTACATTTATAATCAAAATAAAAATCCTATCGGTTATTCCTTTCTTAGCAATGATTAAACCATTAATTATTTAGTTACAGTAAGATTATTGATAATCTCCCTTACTCTCGTTATAGTTCACCTTCTCACGGAATATCTTCCTCTTCCCTCTCTTAATACTTGTCATTCTCCTCTAACACTACTATTTAGCAATACCAATCAATAAACATGCTCGACAAAATAGAATAAACTTAATGATTATTTAAGCATGTAGTTACAAGGAGTTACATAGATAAATATAGGTGCAGAAATATAAATAGTATGACAATAAGTTCAATGATTTCATTAAGTTTAATGAAAATCAGTACAGTTTCTTATGTACGACAAAATGTTAGGGTCTATTAGTACAGCAAACATCATTAAAATCAATTTAACTATTGTCGAGCTATGACAAGACATACTAACGGACAAACAGACAAACAAAAGTACACTATATCCGTCCGTAAGTATCTAAATGCCTCGGTGGCAAATTTCATTGGAATCGTTGTAGCGGTTTGGGCGCGAAACCTTAAAAGACATGGACACACAAACAGACTTTTACATTTATTAGTATGGAAGTATGGATTTTGTTCTACGAAATGCATCTCAGTGTAAATAAAGAAATGTCCAAGCAGATATAGCGAACCGACGAATTAATGTAAAAATTAAATACGCAACAAAAGAGGTTTGCAGACACTTTACTAATGTATTTGATAAAGAGGGAATACGTCCGGGGCCGACTTGACGCGGTCGGTGTAAAATTAATGGCTACAGAATGAGTGCGCTCTTTGCTGACGCCGAAAAATAAAAATGGAAAGCGTGAAAGGAAAAGCGGGCGAAGAAAAAAAATATAGCCATCGGAGAAGCGTAACATGTTGGAATTTTTAATAGAATTTAACATGAAAAACAAGAATGGATACGCATTATAGCAATTTTGGTAGGATTACACGATGTTCGACTTTGCCTTTAAATAGCGCCTATCACCTTTGTAGCTAATGGTATTTGGTAAAAAAAGAACACAAATCACGAAGGTATCGTATTTTTAACTATTAAGCGAATAAATCAGCTCATATTTGATTCGACAAAAAGTCGAATGTTTAGATCGGGTAAGGTTTGCTATATTAGATAAGCTCTATCTTTGATCTTGTTCAGTCTCATTAGAGCTCCTTTCGTTGAATGGAGTATGAAATTCGCTGACAATAATTTATAAACGACGATCAAACGAACATGCCCACTATTAATAGAGGTCGATACAACAAATTAATCTTTTTAATTTAATGGAGGAAATTTTTATACTACTAACGTATGTCGATCAATTTTACATTTGTAAAGACACTCTTCGGCCATCGAATGTAATCATTTAATTTTTTGGATGTTAATTTTAAATTGGCTCTATAAAATTGTGACAGACATACCGACGCAGATAAACAGACACACCAACTGTAGTGTTTCACGAAGTATTAACAGTTTAAAGTAGAAACAAGAATTTATTCTACTTTTCAATACCATACAACGTTCTCGCCATATTAAAAAGTTTGAAATTAACTTCTGAGCCAACTTCGAATTAAGGACAAGGATATAAAATATTTACAGGTGCGTGCCAGGAGAAACTTCAGAGCAGAGTGCGTCGTACATATTCATTTTCACTAGCGAATAATTTAATCGTCCCAGACGTGACTTAGCGCTCGGGGAGGGTAGGCGGTGTCGAGGGCAAGGGTTTAGAACTTCCAGCTTCCGCCGGTACTTTGAGACAAGCGTTCAAACATAAAATGTGTGCAAGAATGCATATCGGCCCTCAAACACTTCATCACTAAAAAGCGTTGATCTTCGCGAATGCTTACATGGAGGGCGAATTTTTACACGAAGTTCTTGGAATAATAAACTCCTAATACATCGAAAGGCATCAAACAAACATTCAAGATTTTTTTTTCATTTTTTTTATCAATCTATAATTAAAATATTTTTATTTTATTTACTAAAAATTTAGTCGAAAATCAAAGATAAAGCTACTTCGAAAGGTGAAAGGTTTAAACAAACAATAAATATTGACTAATAATAAAAAGTACCTTTACGGTTTCAAGATCAATCTTTCGTCTTAGTCAGATATTCACTTTTTTACATTAAAACGAACTTTTAAAGTTAAATAAGAGAGTTGATATAAATTAGGGATAAAAAGGAGAAGGTAAAGAAGACCACGGAAGTATTGAGAGAGAAACTGAGAAAGATTAATTAAATTAGGAAGGTACACAAAAAAGAGAATCTTCAACAGCGTAGTCTAATTGCCCTACGCGTCCCTGCCCGCCTGTCCCGACTTGTCAGTTAATTATTTTAAACCTGTATAAAAGCAATTACCATCTTGCTTGACAAAATATTCGGTCACAAACGCCTTCAGTCCTTCGTCATTAGTATGTAGGTACCCTCGAATGTATGTGTTCAGGTCCGAAAATAGGAAGTGGCCACTGGAAGCCAGATGTGGAGTGTGCGGCAAATGATCCATGATTTCGAGCCCGAAATCAAACGCGGCAGCCTGTGCAAACGGAGTGGTGTGAACTATTTTTACCTCTTTTGTTAATGGCTGCCCTTTACACATAATGTTACTAACAATACTTCCGGGATACTAACATTTTAATTTTCATAGTGTATAAAGACTAACTCCAGGTAATCCTAAAAGACAACTGTCTATCACCATCACCCTCTCAGCAGGAAGACTTATTTTTTTGGGATGAGTTGCTCCTTTAATATTAAATATCCAGTGAAAATTATTTTAGTTCCAAAAGTTGCGAAACATACGCATTTGCGTCGGATACGGTATCAGTCGCCACTGCACGAATTACTCGCTCAATTTTGACACATGAACTTGGTCATGAATCATATTGTGCACGGAACCAACATAGGGCAACAAGAGGGTAAGTTTTTTAGCTATCGATTTGTTCTTTACTCAACCGTCTGCCAATATAATTTTTTCCACTGTTCATACAATTTTCTATAAAGAGGCTGCCACAGACTGGACATATGATAGTTGTTTTTTATGCTCTGCCTATTACATTTAAATTCTTTAAACCAATTTTAAATAGCAGATAACGAACGGGCAGATTCCTCTTAAACAGCATCGTTACGTTTTAATGGCTTTTTGGTATTTCGTTATCGCGTTGTTATTAAATTCTTAAACAAACATAATTAATAATTTAATTGCAACACGGTTTCTATTTTCTTCACCAAAAACGTTAAATTGTTCTTTTTGATGATGAATACATTCAAAGGGGAATGCCAAACCGCCATAGTCGCTTCGGCCATGGATGTACACATTTAAAATAGTACCCAAACGAATAATGTGCAATGTCAATGATGCTTAGGTTAAGGAATTAGTAACAAAAAATGTTTTAAAATTATAGCAGCTTATATTTTTGCAAAAAAAGATTTTTATATTAATATTTAAGTTGTTTTACATCACTTTTTGCGTATTTTATACGAACGATATGCATATCGTTCGTAAACGCAACACAGGCACAACAATTGCTGCAAATGCCTTAAAATGCCGTCAGTGTGCACGATGGGATTGTTATTAGACATATCGTTAATATGTCGATTCCAAGTTCGCGCTGGCGTTGTAACTAGAAACAGCATTCATATTCAAGCCGTGGTCAGAAGATTCTATGGTACCGATGTTCATTTGCAATGCCACATCGTTGGATTTAATAAATAAAAAAAAAACGCAATAAACAGAAAAATAACTTCACATAAAACTCGCAAGCAGTTAACTGTCACTATCAATCACTGTCAACTGTCTGTTTTTTTTTTCTGATTTAACTCTCGACATGTTGCTATTTCCTGTGAAAAACTCGATATTTCGATATTGATGTTTATCCAACGGTTATCGTATTGTTATTATTCCAAGGAGTCATTACTCAATGATTTATTTTTAAAAAATATTAAACAAATAGCGAAATATCATTTGTGATAATTCCTTTATCATTTTTAATAGTTTCAGCCTACATTAAGAACTAGAAAAAATGATGAATATGTATTACTCCACTTATCATCGACGACTTCTCGATTTGTTTCCTGGTGATAAATGGTAACAGTACTGCTGCCATCGAAAGATAATTGTGTCGATCAAAGTACTATTTATTTGTTGCATAATAAACCCAACTAGTAATAATAAACGAATATAGCCTAAAATTTATAAAAAGTAAATGAAAAATATTAAGTAAACATTGATGTTGTGCGTTTCTGGCCACAGTCTGGCATTTCCCTTTACAGAAAAGAATCGACTTTTTAAGCTATTGCATAGCTTCTATCGCGGGCCTTGAGCGTGGAGACCGAATCCAGAAATCCCGTAACGAAAATAACCTAACACCCCCCACTCCGACCGGCACAGCGGTGATACTTTTTACTTTTGCCATCTATCGATGAAGAGCAGAACTTTTAATGACTTTTTTGAAATATCACGCTTGTCTCTTTAGTTCAGCAACTCGCCTCTAGGTGGCATTGGTTGTATCGGCGTTACTGCGCATGCGTAATCCCCCTCTTCGCCCCGCAATCTGGTGACTCATGTCTGCTTAGAGTTTCGGCGTTAGGGCACCTCCTCAAAAAAAATACTGCATAAATAAAATAAATAAATAATTATAATTGCATAAGTTGATAAAAAATACTATGCAATAGCTTTACCGCGGCAGTCCCCGAGTGCCACACGTGTTTTTTTTTTTCTTTTATTATATATGAAAATATTCAATGAGAAGTCGTGTCATATGTACAACTTGAGATGTATGAGAATTTATTAACACAACAGAGTAATTAATTTGAATTTGTCCTTCAGACGATGCGATCCTCATTCTGTTTCCAAAACAGTGCTCATGACACTCTCGACGTCTCGACTAGACGACGCAACAATTATTTATAACGAACACTATACCGACAGGTGGTCATTAATAAGAGACCGCTCGACTCCGATATCACCTACCGCGGTCGAGGGAACTCAACTAACGAGCTGCTGAGCACTTCCGGATTACGTCATTAACGAAACGTCACCGTCGCCTCGGCCGGCCGGGTCTCGACCTTCACGGACACACACGGATATCTTACACGTAATAAAATTGTAGACTTCGTGTGTCTGTATACGGTTTACACAAAAAAAAATAACTGGAAGGGACAGGCAGACATGGGTAGCGGAGGATAAGCAAGTAATGAAACGCAAAAATATTTTTTGTGTTTTTCTATTTGTCATTTGTTTGACCGCACACAACGCAACAAAACCCCATTTAATCAATCAAGATTCTGGTTTCTGATAGGCAAGAAACTTGAGTTGGTGTATCATTTAGTGTATATCAGTTTTTACCCGCGGCTTCGCTCGCTTTCATATAAAAAGAATTCATTGCTTTTTTTATTCCTATTGGTTATTATTAGCAGCACTAATGTATAAAAGAAGACTAAGGTCAACACCGGTTTGGGATTAAAATCGCTAGTAGATTCGATATAGAGATCAAAAGTGGAAGTGAATTTATTTAATAATAGAATTATTCAGTAGCAGTACGTGTAGTTTCGGTGTTAGAGTATACCTAAGTTCCTCTGGGATGATTTGGTCGAATTTGGGATTCAGATCGAGATCGGAAAAGGTCGATAGTGTGATCAATCGAAATAAAAGATTGGGGACTTCATTATAATATGTCCACGGGAGCGAAGCGGCGGGCGAAAACAAGTCGTAACTAAAACGAGGTCCACGCCCCTATATCTTTATGAACATAGTCATGGTAATTTCTTCGTTTTTCAAGGGCTCATCGCCGCCGGGCTGTGAAATATCCTCATGTCCATTTCCGTCCTAAAGCCAAATGAATATTCGTAATCACCTCGACTAAACACGATGGCGTGAATCACGAAATCGATTATAGTTTATGAACGCGTCGCCAACACGAACGGAACTACTTTCATCCGTCTTAAGGTCTCCCGTTTGGGAAGTTAGCGCGTGCCGATCGCCGCGAGCGGTCTAATGAAACAGGTTCGCTAACTTCGTTTACCTCGTAGAGGGCGCGTCCTACGAGCGGCCGGATCGGACGCGCCGAATAAAATGTACCGGCAAAAGTAAACGTCCAGAGGGGAAAAACAGGCCGACACTAAATAATGTAACGCATCAGTCAACTTTGCGAATAGAGTTTTTGTACGGACGAATTTTTAAAAGGGAGGAGACCTTTTTAGTGAACGCTGAAGGAAAAGGGCCGCGACAGTAGCAAATTACGCGCGTATTAATATTATATTTTAGGACGAAGCTTTTTTTTTAGATACAAAAGAAGCAGAATTATTACAAAGTTGTTCGTAAACGTATTATTCACGAATAGTATATGTAGGTTATAAAATGATCATTATAATTATTAAAGCAATAGAAACTAATCAATTTTATAAAATAAAGGCAATTTACATTTTTCAAATGAATATGCTCAACGTTTTCGAATAATTTTAATACAATGTAAAAATTTAATTTAAACGAAATTGTTCAGTAGCCACAAAAAAAGTACTGTTTATGAAACCATTACGAGGAAAAGTTTATTTTAATGTAGTCAGTTAAGTCAAAAGAAGGTTTAGTATTTGTACTATATTTCGTATTCCTTTGATACCCTCGACGAAATACGTTCGACCTACTTTCCACCTTCAGTAAAATATAAAATTTGTGTTGCTTTATATTTAAGTTAAGCTACAAAATATTTGGCAAATAAAAATGTAACTAGCTAACAAACTGACAAATAATCTTTCAACTTTGATGATCAAAGCTGACTTTGGACTCGTTGCGAGAATAAACTTTTACAAAGTTACGGCTAACTATGTATATACGAAAAGTCTAGACATTATGAAATCATGTGAGATTTATAAGATATTTAGTGTAAATAGTAAACAAACTACATCAAAATAGATGAAAATTGTATACTCTGACGTGTAGAGGCCAATTAATGTTGAACGATAGTTTCTTCCTATTAAATGAGAAGTGATTCTGATTTTCCCCATGCCGATGGTGATTTCGTCAGCAACAAAAATCAAAATGTAAGTTAAAAAAATCAGTAATAAAATTAAATTAGTGCAAAAAAGTAGTCGAAACTCTCTACAACATTTTTTTTTAACCTAACGCATTGAATATGTATTATCTACATATTCCCCATCGAATCCATTAAAATATATTGCAGGTGAACCATAGACAAATATTGCTAACTTTCAAATAGATGGTAAATAAACAAACTCGTTCTGATTTTCAATAAACGCGTGTAAACACCGTATGTTCAATAACAGCTATATCTTTCTTTCATTCTATCAGTATTATAAAAGTAACAAAATGAAAATACAAAATCTTAAAATCACAAATTATCCTGCAAATCCTTTTAGTTAAAATACAATATATCAATAGATTAATGGCATGTGGATATTATTCTGAATAAAATCCGTATGTTATTAACTGATGGTTGTCAATAAAATAAAATTAACTGATTATATTTTTCACGGGAGTTACGGCGCGCGGCCGTACACGTGTTTTATTATTTATTATTTGCCTTTCCGTCTCTTAATAATTGAAATATGTGTCATTTATTAATTTGATAAAACTCACTTTTACCACCTACGTACGATGTACACTTAACTATAGTATATTATAGTTAAGTATAACCATAATATATTATGCTTCATGTATATTATGGTTAAATGTAACCAAAACCATGTAAGGTTTATCCTTTTTTTCAAATGTTAGGGTTTCACATCATAAGAGAAAAGCTTGAAACCCTTACAAAACCATTATCGTGTCCATCTGTTGGTCTGTCGTAGAGGTTTTTATCGAAGAGTATTCGAGGTAGGAATGAAATTTTAACATATGGTTGAACGATGTTAACACTCTACGGTTAAAAAAAAGTGAAGGTTTGGTTGGTTCAAAATATCTTTTTGATCAATATATACTGTGAGCTCTCATTTTAAAAGTGCTAGTACACTTTTCGAATGAACGTAAAAACATCGGCCATGCCTCCGCTCGGCTCGAGCATGCTTCTACGTGGGTACGCTACATCTCAACTTTGCTTAAAATACAGAGGTTCGATAAAAAACGATTTGCCAATTTTTGATCGATGGTACTATACGCGTTTATACGCGTCGATACTTCGTCGCATATTGACGGTTTGCCAATTAAAAGCTCCCCACGGTCTCAAATAACGTTCGATAGACTGGCTCGATCAGTCACACTCGTACAATCGCTATAATGTTCAACTTTCACTCTTTGACAGAATTTTCACGACCGAAATTTGGGCTATTACGCCAGCAGTGCTTAGTGTCGACTGTCTATGAATCGTCGCGTGTACATATACTATCTATGATAAATACACAACGACAACGGCTGAGCAGTAAAATTCAGTTTCTTCGTTCGTACTCGAACGTCGGTCGATACTCCGAAGAGGTCGACATGGATTACCCTCGCGTAGAAGCGACGTGAATCTTGCGCAGCGAATGACGCGTTGGACGTTTTTACGACGGCGAGCATGTCTCCGCGGTGAGTGGCCAGCTTTAATCAATCGATTTGTCGATCCGACGGGGGAACGGCGTTCAGTGGGATGCGAGGGAATAGACGATGCTCCGGGTCGGGTCTTTGCTCGTGCCGGGCGTGTGCTATCTGATATTCTATCGATATTCATAATATACTAATTTTAAATTAAAACTTTAAAAGTATTAAAACGGTCTTTACTTCCGAAAGAAGGAAAGAACTTTTAAAATTCATCGTTTTGAAAAATAAACACCTGTGAATAAACAACTTATCGTTGCAGTCGTTACTTAAATATCACACGAGTAAAAAAAAATTGAACTAAACTAAAAGTTTCATAGTTGAAACAAATAATAGTACCGAGTTGAGGGCTAGATCAAATTAATTATCACTTGCATTAATAACTTTCACATTTCAGATAATTGAATGGATATGAGGGCCGACTTGGAAAACGAAGTCTGTGCAGGAAGACCATACCAAATTAAGACAAATATATATTTATTTTGTAAGGTTTCGTAGGTAGGTAAGCTAGGTAACTTGAAATAGCTGCCATTAATGAACTCGTCAAAAAAACAATGGGCAAGAGACTCAACGGATGCTCTTTTTTGATAATAGATACACAATATTGAATGATGAATAAAATTAGCATAACATTTAGAATTACCGTTAAACAACCTGATAGCCGAGCACTTCAATCTTATGGCTTTTTTTTAATGATATATTCAAGCACATTATAATAACATATAACTTTCTTTTAACGAAAGGTTTAAATTCATAAAATGGCAAATTTTGAGTTTCATCTGAGATCTTATTATAAAATAGTATACATTGCCAGTCTAATTATTTGTTAATTTTACTGAATCAGGTTTTAAGGGCAGCATGACATCTTAACATCTTCAAATAGTTGTCTAAATAATTTCCTAGGACTGCATATTTCGAAACCTAATGAAAATTAAATTACTAAAATTGGGATACAAAAAATGTCCTTACGCATTTTTCAAAAATATTCAGTCTTCTAGACGGAAATTAAAATAATAGGAGAGTTTGTTTCGGGCGCAGAAGAAGTTAGGATTTCGCAATATAGACTCGGCAATTTTATACTGAAATTCTTTTAACGTATTTCATTACCGTCATCGATCCAAATCGAAATTAGGATCGGGAATGAAAATTGAATTTCATCCCTCAATTACAAATTTGCACAGGACACAGACGCACGTGAGGACCTCCGATTAGGTCGGGACGCGCTGTCGGGCTCGTCCGGAAGTACACGCGACCATCGGAAACGGACGAGGCCGTCGGCGGGCGGGCGCGGCGGGCGCGGACGCTGCCGAATCACATGAACTTTGCTCATTAATCTCGCCCGGCGCACTCCGATGAATAACCCAGTATTAGCGAGCCGGCGTCGGGCCCGGCCGTCGCTAAACTGATTTATTAATGAAACTATCTCATAAAACAAGTTTCATCGGTATACCGCCGAGACAGTCGGCCCACGTGATAAACCGCACACGATATGAACTTTTAACTAGTGTGTGTAGTCTTAAGTATGAGCGAAGTCAAGCAACGCTTAAATAAGTGATGAGATAAAAGGTATACCGCAAAACAAAAAATTATTACATAGTCTTTATTTTATATCTATATAGCTGGTGCGGCAGATGTTGTTCTGCCCTTTCTAACGGCTGATAGCTAGGTTTGTCGTTATAAGCAAAATATTCAAAATTCTTTTAATACAAACATACTGTAAATATGAATCATTTCAATCTGTAAATATACTTCTCATCGTATAAGGAGGAAAATTGCAATCTTTGTGCGTGTTGTGATTTGTTCGAAGAGAAATGTACCTATTACTAATCTAGTTCAGGGTTAAGAACTTATTTATATAAATTAATAAAGTGTATAACACCTTCAGCACATTATCGACACATATAATGTACGTCCATGCGACTATTTTTCATCCGACTAGGTGCTAATATTGTACTTTGTTGTTATTATAAATCTTATATCGACTATTTTAAACTTTCTAAAGACACGATCCATCGATGAAAACGACAGCACCATACCCGGGAAATTGGTTCCTTATAAGCTTAATCCTGAATCACAAAGCATTTTCAGTTCAGGTTATTAAAAAGGAAATCGATTAGGACGCACAGACGCGGACGGCTCCCTATACAAGGCTCCGCCGGCCATTCATCAGCGCTCCGCGGGCCCCGCCCCGGCGACCCTCCGCACCGTATGATGTATCACTTAATTAGAGGCCGGGCCCCTAGGCACGTCCTCGCATGCTTTACTCTAAACGTGTAAACCTTTTCGTGGATCCTTAGGAAAACTCTCTGGCATATAGGCGTATACCCGCAAGGTCTAAATGGAGGTGAAATCGTACTCTGTAAATGACGTCAAAGCATTCGATATCGCCATTTTCCTTGCAAAATAGCGAGCCTGCGTCACGTCGTAGAAGTAAACAATTTCCAAACCTCCAGGCGAGTATCGCTTTCACAGAAGTAATAGCGTAACAGAAGCTACAAAGAGGGTTTATTTTACAAGACATCTCAAAGCGGGGGGATTTATACTTTTTACGTGGGGTATCGTGAAATGATTATCTTATGCGAACACTAAACAAACGAACGAAAGACATACGTATCACGTTTCGAAATAAGTTTTAGGTTATCGTATTGCAGAATTAATTGGATCTAAGTAAGTAACAGCATTTCATGATAATTTTCAGCCGTGATTCAGTTTCCAATTAAATTTGCGTTTCGATATTACGTTTATTACAATAAGCGAGTGTTAACCGAATCCAATGAAGCGACGGCAGTTCGATCAAAACTCTGAAATTTAACCCCTGCGTTTACCGTAAAGTTCAAAGAAAACGCCGGCGTTAACTCTGTAACTTAACCGACGTTTCACCGGGGATGTAGATTTAGAAGGAGGCCGAACAGACGAAAAACGCAAAAGTGCCGTCAGATGAAGTTGAGACGACGCTGACGGCTAGATTAAACGGCGTCTTGTTAATCGCGAAGAGGGCATTAATTCGTAATTAAAAGTCAGCTTGCGGAGCGAAGAAAGAGGAAATAACCTGTCCATAGATTTATTTTGTAATGGATGCCACTTTTATTTTTTTTAAAGGACGACACTGTGAACATAATTTCTGATTTCAATTTTTAAACAGAACCCGCGCAAAACCAATCCTCGACAATAAATTTCCTCTGTGTCGAGGAAAAAGAAAAGAAAATAAAGAACGTTATTTTTCGATACAACTCATTCAAAAAGAATAAATGAGATCTACCCGAGATAAAATTAAAAGGGAACGCGTTCCGCGCGAGAGGACAAATACTTCTCCCCGATATTGAATTTTTGGAGGGTACATATTCCAATTCTTACTTCCTAGGTTTCGCGGCGTCGGGAAACAACGACTCTATTGTCGTCTTTATACTTTGCGTACTTGTCGAGGATACGCCGAAGAAGTTCGAGTACTGAGAACGAATATAAAAAAAATTACTTTGTTCAAAAGGATCGGGCCGAGAGAAGTGTTTGTTCTTACAATTTAATTTCGTAGGAGAAAATTTCCCCCGCCTCGAACTTTACCAATAAGTGATTGAAATAAGGCCCGAACGGAATGAAAATAGGCATTACCCATCTTTTTTTACTGTAATTACCTACATCTATCATCCTTCGCTGTCGGTACGTAATAGTTTCGCCGAACAGTTCTTCACTTAAGGTAATACACCTAAATCATAGGGCTGTCGCGGCAGTTCTGCGCGGCTAATAACGCGAGAATTAAGCCGGCAGCTCGCTCGGAATGAATGGTACGCAATTAAGTGTCTAGGCGGAGGCTCCGGCAGACGCCGCGGGTCGGCCGGGAGCTAGGAAGCGGCCCGCGCCCGGCGACACGGAATAATCGCCGGTTTGGCTGCGTGTGGTGTGCGTGACATTGCCTCAAAAAAATGTGTGCACCTATTGTTACATTACAATATAATTAAAATTTTCTATGAGATTGTATTATTAAAAAAAATAACAAATTCATGTGTAATACACTCGTAAATACAGTAAATAATATTTTGCTTATTCTTAGTTTAGTAGGTACTTTGTTTTATTTGGCAGAAGTAAAATAAGGTAAAGAATATGCAAGAAATGGTATTATTTGAATATAACAACAAAATGAATATATAAATGTCCGTGAAAATTTGGTGGACAGTTAAGATTATATATAACATTGTTCGGTCTAGTACATTTTATACCAAATTTCTATTAAATGTGAAAAAACAGGATACACAAGAAATCTATTTTCCGTCAGAAAGGAGGTGGTAACAAGGCAAAAGCCAAATTATGTTGGTTGGATTAAGTTAAACGCTACGACACAAAAGAAAAAAAATCATAAAGAAAATTACACTCTGAATTGTAACGCGAAAAATGTTCTATGTCTATAGCAACTCTCCAGCTATTACTAAGAAAATTGATTCGAAATTATCTCTCAAGTAACATGCAATTTAATTGTTGTTTTCGATTTTATTCTATTCGAATTTACATTATAAACATTTTGAACCTACAAAACAAACAATTATTTATTTATTATCCACTCTGATGGATGGAGTGTCGGCGAAAGGGTTAACGCGCTCTACTTTAGTACCAGGACGCCATAAACAGAAAGCCACCCTGTGCAAGCGTCAGGTGCATCGAGGAGCGTCTGACAGAGACGACGCGATCGCAGAGAGGGAGACACGAACATAAAAAAAAGAACCTTGCCGAAGAGCTCCCAATAGACGGGAAAAAGGTGTTCGGGTCGATATACTCTTGTAGTGCAAGCGAAGTGCTTCGTTTTTTATTGGCAAATTATACACTTGGGATAGGCAACCAGATTTTGGAAGGGTCTTTAATGTTCAGCGCCTGTGTGAACTTTTAGGGATAATGTTCGTTGCTCTATTCCGTTTAGATACTATATTTTTTTTATATGAGGTACTTATAACGCCGTGACATGAATCTTTTTAGATAATTTTTATACTTCAGTAATTCTGGAAATAGTTGGGGTTATATTAACCAAATATAATTATTTTTTATAGTTAACGAATATCTCAGTGAATAAAAAGTTCAACTGTTAATTTAAAATTAATAGGTGTGTTGGTTCATAAACTCAAAACCAAGGGGAAGCGTTTAATAATTTGTTTTAAGTTTTATATTCTCTCATAGAAACTCATTTCATATACAAAAGAAAACAGACAAAAAGAGTTACAGAAAAACTATATTTTAGGTGATGCTAAATTCTTTAAGTGTCATCGAATTAGATTAAGCCATCATCGAGTTATAAAAAATACAAGCAGACACAAAGGTAAATAGACAGTAAACAGTTTATATTTCCATTACGGTGCATGTTCTGTTAATATACCCAATGTCATCCAAATCCGTGTAGTCATTACAGAGTTACAGGAAAAAAAAAACTAGTAAATATACAGTAAAAATTGCCTGCCCTTTTTCTCACGATTCAAGCTTTCTCCATACTGAGTTTAATCAACATCGGTCAGCCGTTCAGCAGTCTTGTCAGACTGAGCCACTCTTGTAATGGAAAACGACTTTCTTTACCCGATTGAACGTATACCTAGGCGTTGGACTTTGACCATTCGACACCGAATTGTTCGTAGATTGTTTTGGGCTATCTATTGTTTGCATTACACTTTGCACTCTTTATTAATATACAGCTACTTTTAAATGTATATATACATATATGCATTTTCTTATATTTGTGGATATGACAACTGACGCACGTTATAGCTGCTTAATGCATTTGCATACGCATGTTTCAATTTTTGGCATTATGGAAGAGTTGCGATTTTTGTGAAATCAAAAATAGGATTGTAGTCATATTCCACTTTCCAGAGCCACCAGAAATTAGGTGGTCACCGCCGCCCATGGGCTCTCGCAAGCCCGGAGGAGTAATCGGTGCGTTGCCAGCCTTTTAGGCAAAAATAGGATATCTGATGGGGAGAGCATTGGGGTAATGGAGGGGAGAGTGGGCCACCAGAGGTCTCACTCACTGGACGAAAGAAAGACAACAGCGAAAGCTGACTTCACGTCTGTATTCTGTGAACTGAGTGTTTGTTATCTCTCTGATCAAGCCGGCCCGTTTTCGTTGCTGCAGCCAAATTGGCCACAGCAAAAATAACAGCTTGTAAAAGAGAAATAGTGTGTATATTAACTATGCGAACTTTACCTGCAGACTTGACGGACAGTGGTCGAGGAGCTCCAGCATGTGTTGAATATTCTGCGCGTCCTGTATCACAAAATTCAACTCCATGTCGAACTCTCCGCCCACCAACTGCAACAAACGGAAAATAACCGTCAGATATACATGATATACATTAAAAGGATATACATAAATACACAGTATCAAATACTGATCTTCTATAATTCCTAGAACCTGCTAACGCAAAGAAATTAGATTTAGGTATGACTAAAAAGAGAATGCGTATACGACTGACATTAGTCGTACAAGGAAAGGTAATAAATTTCATTTTATACATTTCTGTAGAATACCGAAGCAATAAAGTATTAGGGCATAACCAACATATCGAATAAACAAGGTTTTGCAATGTTCATCATCCATAGACGCCGACAGACACGATGCTTTTATGTATAAATATCCATTTAGTTAAAGTCGGTATGGCATCTGACTTGATCTTATTCGTTTTTTTTGGTATTAATCATTTATTGGCAAACAACCATTCATTTTTCATTTACTTTATCAAATCGAGAGCCTTTTCCAGTATTTCCTTTTAAACTCGCTTTAACAAAATTACTTTTGAAACAAATTTTGACTTTACATTTAACATTACATCAAACTTATAATTGAAAAAAAATAAAAAAGGTAATCGAAAAAGGGAGGCGACAACTTTATATTACACTCGTCTTTTACAAAAAAGAGAAACACTCAAAAGTAATTTTGGCTTTAGAGTTAACCTGTAAATATTATTTGTTAAAAATTTATTTAGAATCAGGTCAAATTAAATATAACAGAATTTCACAAGATCAACCTAAAATTAGGAATATTTCCTACCCATTAAAATAATTTGTAAGTCATAAATCAAGACATAATTCTAATTAGAAACGAAACTATTTACCTTTACGTTTTTGTACCGTCTTAACAGAAACCTCAGCTCGTTTTTAGTGAGTAATAAAAACAAGGGCTAAGTTAACCTTCCAAACGTCCTAATCTAATACGCACCCTTAATTAAAGGGATAAAAGATCAAAGGCGTCTTTCAGCAAGAACAACAGCCTCTCAAAATAAGCTTTTGTAAAACTTACACTCGATAAATAAATGAGAGATAATCTTTCCAATTCTACCCGGACAAGTTAATTTACGAGCCGGCCTAATTTTTTTCTTATGCTGGCGTCGTCTCTGTCTTTATGTCTTAATTCTTTAGGTACGGTATTTTTGAGTTGTGATCGCGAGAAGTAGCTGGTAAATGTTCAGTCATTTATAGTATTTAGTACAACATTAATTGGATAAAGAGATTGCCCAAATAAAAATTAAATATTGATTGCAGGTAATTTTGTAGCTCAGAGTTCTAGTAGTGATTTATAAATCCAAGAATGAAGTATTTTCAATAATTTGTTGAAGGAATTATAATAATTAAATTGTATGTAAAACTATGACGTGATTTTACACTCTACTGTAAGTACATGTCTTTCTAAGTGCATAATAAGACTGTTATGTTAATCAAAGACTGCCCGATACTATTTAGTCTAAGTGACAGGTTGAAAATGGTGAAAAATAGTTACTGGTCCTAAAAATACGAGCGATAGCTCATTTAATGCTGGAAAGTGTTTAGAAAAATCTGTCGAAAAAATTTATTAGCACATAAAAAATTGCAAAAGTTATACAGAATTAAAGATGAAAAAAAAGGTGTTTCGTTTTTCCTTTATAACTCAACTATAAAAATTTAAGAAATTTGAAAAAAAGATCCTTAAAGAGGAGGAAATTTCCTGTAAAATAGCCCCAACTCCCGGAACTCTACCTTCATTATTTATAATTTTAATTTAACGCTGAAAATGGGCCTCCGCGCGGCATTTTAAGGTAGCGGCGCGTGTCGTCAAAATCGAATACGTCACATTAAATATTTTTTTTAGGGTATCAAATATTAACTCAAAAATTTAAATAAATTATGCTGTATTCCGGACACTTTAAAAAATTATTCCCGTTGGAAATTTAACTTAAAATTTATTTTATAACAAGTTAGATAATTGTTAATTCACGATTTTTCTCCAATTATCGTCTTCATTGTACATTAAAAAAACTTTTTAAATAATTGGAATGGTTTTTTTTTCGTCTCGTGAAGCTTTTGTTTACGTTACGTGACCTTGTTTGTCAAGCATGTATTTATATATGCTTAACAAGATCACGTCATAAAAGTTTAAAAAATTTCAAAAGTTTGTTTATAATAAATTTTTAACTTAAACATCACTCTGATTTTTCAGTTTTTATTTAATTAAACAATTTATTATACACAAAGTATTGAATTTTTTAAACTTTTGAACCATGATCTTATTAAGCAAGTTTCTAATTTTCTGAAATATTAATAGGTTACGAGATATCGACGAAGAATCAAGTTCTAAATACTATTTAATACTATTAGCACTATTTATACTTTTACTACCATTATTTAATTCAGTCATTACTGAAAGTGCATTAAAACTGAAATGTGAGAAATTGTATGGTTTACATAAAACTTGCAAGCTCAACAAGAAAACTAATATTTAATCAATATTACAGTTACATTTTCAAGGATCAAGTAAATATCTCCTCACAAAGTTTTACTATAGTATTTTAGCTTAAATAAAGAATATAATTTTATGGAAATTATTTACTTTATAGCTTTTTTTTTCTATTTACTTTTAATATTTAAAACTATACAGGTGAGTTGTAAGGTATCAAATAACGGTTAAATTCTATCTGATATCACTATAGGTGCATTGTTGACTCAAAGTTTCGATAAACACCACATTGTACGCAAAATAAGGATTTAACCAACAAATTATTTTTATTTAGCGATCCAATAACGTTGATTGTGAAATTAAAATCTTACAAATATAACTTTGAGGAGCGTAAGCTCTGTTTTACTCTTGACTGTTATACCACCTAAAGTAGTTATTGACGCTTTAATAACACACTTATGCAGCAAACCAGGCACGTACGTGTCACCTTATTAAAGGTATTATTACAGCTTTTATTTGTAAAATCTTGCACCAAAATCGAAGGTATAAAGTTATAGTGTACTATAACTTTTCAAAAAGACATGATTTAACACTTAAAAATCTAATCAGAACCTATATAAAGGTTTATGTCAATGCTAATTTGTTACTTGGGTGGAAATGCCGTTAAATAATAATAACAGGCGTTGAGGTTTTCAAACCTCGATCGTTGGTGACGTCACTATAAAATTAACCATAACCTCTTTGTTACGGTTTCTATGAAATATGAACATATTTTCCATGTCGAATTTCAATTACCTAAAAATATTTCTATTAAATGGGAAAGACCTCCATTCTTTAAACTAAACTCCATTGTTTTCTGGGAATCAAGCGCTGTCTCCGAACGTGTTTTTCACATTCGGCGACATACCACTCTTCCGGTTCGGGGAAAACGATTTTTGTGGAAAAAAAAAATAAATTCGTCGGTCGCGAAGATCATGCGCTCCGTTGAGCGAAATAATCCACAATCAGACGGAGTAATATCGGGGCTCTATGTAGGATATGGCAACACTTACAATTTACATAATCCTTTTTAATTTTTTTTCTGTTCAAATACGCCCCACGTGCCGATGCATACAGCAGCAGACTCGAAGTAATATTCTTATTTAACTCAGTAACGATATACATTTGTATGTGTGTTTGTTCTTTATACACTACCTAATTTTTAACAATCCAACAATGTGCATATGTAAAATTTTCATCACCCTAAAGCATATTTTTCAATGTTTTTTGTTTCAAATATTGGAACTTAGATCTTAAATCCAGTGTCCGTTGAGGACTGCTACTGATTTGTATCATCAATGCAGAAACAATGTCTGTGACCGATGATTTGACATGGTCCCTGAGGTTCGGAATGAGTGGTTTATTTTTATTTAAGTTGTAATGCAATGAGGCTGAACGGTTTTGAGTTTATAAGTATAACAACGGCAATAACCTCAATCTAAATTATTTCTTCACCAAATAAATACCACCCATCATACACATTGAAAGCTCGTATACTAATAGGTCGCGTTCATTGGTCGATTTATCCATTTATAGATATAGACTCAGTGTATTGTGACGTTAAGATTAACAAAAAAATATATTATTATCTATCCACAACCACGTTTCAGTGTTATAAAAAGGTAATTGGCGGGCTTTCATGCAATCGTGGGTTTCTACTTGCCGCCGAGTACGACTTTCAGCTACTTAATGTGAACGCTTAAATAATATGATAATACGAAAAATACCATACTTGGAGATTTTCGAAAGATTCTAATATTTATTTAATGTGAAAAACAATTACATTGATAGAAGCATAATTATTATTTTATGAATAAACCGGACAAAAGACTAGGATATATTCTCCAGCATTGGTACGTAATGAAGTAGTTGCGAATAACCGGTGTTATTTACGACAATGTGCTCGGTAATGGATTCTGTAACACAGTTCGTTGTTGAATAAGTTACAATCATAGTTAATGAAATTAGGTATATTTTAAAACATAATATTTGTCGTGTAATTCAAATTAACCAAATTTTTTCATAAGCTCTAGTATTGTTATTGAATTTCACACTACTATGTATCGGATAATACAGAAGCCATATGATAATATTTTTGCAGTGTTCAAGAATGCAATAACTTTCCTTTTGCCGTATAAAGGTTCTATATCCGAAGGATTAAAAGTCGTCGTCACTGAGCTTACAATGTATTTTGGTTCATCGTCAATGACCTCTATTTCGTAAAAGACTTTGAAATTTAGTCATATCGTATGTTAAGGTGGTATAAATTTTGACATATGTACGTATTTTACATTCAATATAATCGAGGAAGCTCAAAACGGAAGAAAAACGGACGCGAAACATAATGTGACTTTATTTTAATTGTATACTTAATTTTCTCCTTAAAGTGCCTAAAGAAGTTTCATTTCAATGAAAACACAACTAAAAAAAAACGTGTGGAACGAAGTTCTTTTAAATATGTGTGTAAATATGTTTTATAAGTTGAATAATAACATTGAAATTAATTAAAACATTTGAAAGTAATTACATAAATAATAATATAAATGAATAAACGGTAAGAAATATTTGTAACTTGTAAATGAACATTTCTTTTTATTTATTATTGAAATTCAAAAAAAAAACCACTAAATAGCATCATCTGTTTTATTTATTAAAGACTTTATTTATTAAGTTCGTCAACTTGTACAATAATGTAATTATGAAACCAATAATAGATGTCACTTGAATATATTTGTATAAACTAGACGTATTCTGTGTGAAGAATTCGCCCAAATTATGTATAGTAATTATCAGTTTACAAAAGGACTGTAAATATTATTTATTGCAGGTATTCAATTCGTTTCTAATTTTACACACTGTTTATAACGTTCTTGTTGTATTACATTATGAAGTTCAGATGACAGATCGGAGAATTATTTGAACAAAAAATTTACCGACCGTTAATCATGTTGACATTGTTTCAAAATTAAAGCCGTCAGATGGTAGCATATACATAATTAAAATAATTAATTAATTTACAAAAACAAAAGCAATAATACATTTTTTTGTTGTTGATGCCGGTAGGGCAAGAAATTATCTATAAAATGATATAAAATGTATGTGGAGTAATTGTGAGGTTTTTTTCTAAAAAAAGAGGCAAACATCATAACTTTAGCATCTTAATATGTGTATTTATTTATTGAAAATTTAAAATTGAACACTCTCCAGAATTAAAACATTCAAAGAGTTTCATTTAACATTTTTGGAACAAAGGTAAATTATAAATTGTATATAAGAACAATGAAATAAATTAACAACCTTTGAAAGTAATGACACGAAATACACAACAAAAAGAGTGAAAGAGTGCTAATAAAATGTTATACTTAAAATTGTAATTTATATTTTGTTGTCAATTACCATAAAAAAGAATGCGACATAAAAAAGCCAACATCACGCGATGTTATGTTCAAAGGCGGTATTGTCATCCCATCAAAGTATTGACCGCGCCCGACGCTGCTAAATTCGGTGAGCACCGAGATCGGACGAAAACCGGTGTATTCAGTGCGATATGTAGGTTGCAAAACTAATTTATAAAAATGTTAACTAAAGCAACAGCGGTCAGCATTTGCGGTTGCACTTTTTTCGAGCAGCTCCCATCCCGAGCGCCCGAGAGGGTATATACATATAACATGCGATAAGGAACTTCGTTTCAAAAAATTGAGCCGTGATTCAACGCACGTGAAACGACACTAGAAAAACTTGCGCGCATTGCTGCTATTTACAATAAATTAAACTGTTCCGTCGAACTTATTTTGTCAGCTATTAAGCCACACAAACAACAATTAAACTTTGATAAATTATTTGCATTAATTTAACATTTGCTTAAACGATACTTAGTGCACATTACAACAATGAAATGAGCAAAAGCATACAGTGATAACAATGTAGTAGCAGTATAGACAAAACGTGTCGATGCCGGCGGCGGAGCGGAGCTCGTACATGAGCTAATACTGGCCGCCTCGGGGCCACGGGTCGTTGCGACACGCGACGTGGACGCGTCGACGCAGCCTCGGGTCGGCTTGCTGTCTTGTATCCAGACAAAAACCTTTTGTATAATCTAATGCTCGCTCTCATCCATATATGTAATACGCGGTCGGGAAAAAAAGGTTTATAGTTCATATATCTGTTATTCGTGGAAAAAAGATTTGTACGCGATCTCAAGAGGCTGGATGTCTTGTCAAAGTTTTTGCTACAAATCAGGCGGTATAATAAATCATATCACTAAGTTAGCCCGTATTGCGAGCCAGCGACATATAGAGAAACACTTGTGTACTTTTGTCTTTACTAAACCTTTGAATTTTAAAAAGTTTTATGACCGAAGGCAAAACTATATTCCCTTATATTTGCATTAAATAACAAAGTTTCGATTCATAATTAATGTTTGAACTTTCGACTCATAATTAATGCGACAACCTTCAACTCATAATATATTTAGTATGTCTAACTAATAAAATGATGAAATCGATTATTTATAAACGCAAAAATTCGATAGAAAAATATGCGGTTATTTATCTCAGTATTTCATTTAAATAAAGCTATATCCTAGATCGCAAAATTTGTCCTAGTGTATTATTTCAATACTGCCACCTCTTAAACTGCAAAATTTATTTCAGTTTTTTATTTAATTAATACCACCTATTACACCCTAAAATTTATTACATCCTTTTATTTAATTGCCATCTCTTAGGTCGCAAAGTTTACCTCAGTATTTTATTTAAATAGTGCCATCTTTAAGATCGCAAAATGTATATCAGTATTTTATTTAGAAAGTGCCTCCTGTAAGATTGCACAATTTGTCAGTATTTTATTTAAATAGTGCTATCTGTTAGATGGCAAAATTCATCTCAGAATTTTATTTAAACTGTGCCATCTATTAAATCACAACAATTATATAAGTATTTTTTTAAATAGTACCATCTCTTAGATCACAAAATTTATCTCAACATTTTATTAAACAGTGCCATCTATGAAATAGCAAAATTCATCTTAATATTTTATCTAAACTGTTTCATCTGTTAGATCGCATTTATATAAAATAATAAACGCGGTACAGCTACGTCGCTTTTTGAGCTCGTAGGAACATCACCGCAACCAATTCCAAAGTTCAAAGGTTTGCACATTTCCTTGCCGTAGAAAAGAATACGCAAAATTGGAGTTGTTCATTTGTAATAAAAAGAACGAAGTTAGAGAAAATAACACAGAACTTGAATATACACGGCTTTCACCTTGGCTCCTAAGAATACTTCGTTGAGAGGACCAAAAACAGGATTTAACAGAGCTATTTATAGGTGGCACATAATAACATAGAATCAAAAGGGGATTATACAGTAACCACATACCATCAATTTATCATTTAAATGGATCCAATCATTTCGAACCGAAATTCGATTTCAGTTGCATTGTTAATGTTAATCCCGATTACAGTCTCGGTTCTAATTCCGGCCCCGACACCGATTTATAGCATAAAAATCCGCTCACTCCAGAATTCAATTATGCATAGCGATTCCTCGAGATGATCATTTCATTATCTGTGTCTCAACTACATTGACCTATAAAAAGAGAAAATGCACACCGTAGTAAATGAGTGTTAAAACAGACAGTTCAGCAGATATAGCATATATTCAACCAAAAAGCAATAATAAAGATTTAAAGTAATATTAAAACCACTCCACTGATGTCTTGTTCTAGAACAGCACGTGTAAATTGTAAAAAAATATGACTTATTGTCTGCCAATAACAAAATGATCATTACTTTTCGGTTACAATTCGATTGAAATGTTTTCGGTTGAATGTTCCTCCGTTCTAAATATTCTATAGTGCGAAGTGTTAATTCGCGGAAATCCATAATTAGACGTTTGTTGGCGACATGCATCAACACGCAGCATGCAACCCTCCGCTGACTTTTAAATCTGTTCTTCCACTACGAATCCTTATCCAACGAATCGAACATTGATTCGAGAGGATTGACAGATATCGAATACCTAAGCAAGTGTTGATTGTTTGTTTTAGTCTGCTAATAGTCATTTCCACATACATTTCATGCTAACTAGGCACATCCTCAGAAAAAATGCAGATAGTCATATCCACCAGGGTGTTGACCATGAGTGCCGATAGAAGGCTGCTGCTGACGTATTGCCCAGTGTATGAGTACGTGTCACGCGAGGAGGTTGGGACCACATCTGTAGCTTGTTTTTAACATTCCTTACGCCCTGATGGATATGACAGTCTGCATCCTTTACTTTGAGCTATTTTTCGCCATCAAAATAGTAAGTGACTATGCATCTTCTCTTTTTTAAACATCTATGCTCAACTATCGTTTTTTTTTACATTGATGTAAGTGTTTGACGAAATCACAAATGTCATGGCATTCGGCAAGATTATAGCCTACATCGTTATAATTTAAATTATAATCAATCAATTTAAGCCATGAAAATATCTTTGTTATTAGGTTCTTTAGAACTAAATAAAAAGAACTCTCTCTATACCTTTCCTCAAAGTTAAAGTTTTGACATAGCATTTCTTGAAATATGTTCAATATTCTACAATTTAAATCTTTGTATCTACTATCTCTTTGGATTCACACATTAAATCATAATTCTGAGTGCCTTAATTTTTTTTTAACTTATTTGTAGAAATAGAAATATTTCTTCTAATCTAACTAACTATATATAAAACGATCCCATAAACACAACGAGGACAATTACTCAAGCATTAAAAACATATGATTACAGATTTAATTAAGTAGCAGAAATACGCGTTAAAATATAGCGAGAGAACGCAACGGTCAGCGAAGAATTGATATATTCTAATAAATCTAAAAACGTAGTTCTATCTGTGATCGGCCATATATGTCGACCTGATTTTAGACAAAAACCCCAAATCAAGTAATGTTTTTATCCTTTACTAAACTTCAACAAAACCAAATTCGAAATGTAAGCTTTGATTTTATTACATATTTGCTCAATTTAATCCATTCGTCTCTCTTAAAAACAAATCAAATAATAAGTAAACTAAAATTGTGCGTGGAAAGCAAGAAACTAGATTTCCTGTTAAAATGATACCAGGAGAACATAACGAAATACAAATGCACGGTATAGTTTACATTCACGGAGAACCCTCATTGCCACAGATCTCGTTAAATTTCCTGAAAGGGTGGATGGCGACGTCATATTACGAAAGCAGCTGTCCCTTTCCTACATTTTTCCGCCCCTCAGTAGAACTAAGGGCTCATTCCACCCCAACAAAAAAACGGCACTAGGATTTTATGAAAAGGAAGATATAGACAAATATTAAGGGTTGACGGTTGTCAGTACACAAATAAATCGTATAAGTTGAAAATTAAATATTATTGTCCGATAGTTAAATTTAATTAATGAGTTTCGTCAACTAATAAGGGAAAAAGCCTTTGTTTTATTAGTCAAATATCAATTTTAACTTTTGGTGCTTCCGCGGAACTATACGATAACAATTATTAATTCATAGACCGGCTTTAAACAGCAAATTAACGACAATTCGTTAAACTAACTCGACGATGCACTTCAAAAAAAAGCTTCACCTAAAAATAAAAGTTCATTCAAAAGCTTAAACGCTGCGCGCCCCGAGTCCGTCGACACGTGACTCGACACATGTGGTACTAGGCGAACATAACGTAGTAATAGTAGGGCCGCAGCCCTTCGGATAAACGCCGTCCCTTTTACCTTTTTGTTCATTCAGCTCACTCCGACGCCGTGCCGGCTGCGATTCTACGATAAAACGATGGTCGGATTATATTGTCGAGTGACAAAGGAAACTTCAATTTCTACGTGCTGTTTGCTTTTTGACGTGACGGCGTCTTGGCGGCTGCTTTTCCCGTTCGGCGCGTGACGGACTTACGGTTTTAAATATGATCATTGTAATAATTTAATTTTATAAAAAATATAAACTGATTTTACATAGTATGTTTTCATGTTTAATATTAACAACAGATCTTTGCTGAAGAATATTGTGTGTGTGTATGTCATTTAAAGACTCAAATACCACTCAATTGATTCAATTCCAACCCATCGCTGAAGCAGTTTAAGTAATTTAAAGAATTTCTAATGGACGAGGCTATGGATAGATGATCCATTTCTATTTTTACTGTAAGATAAAAATAGCAATTATCTGTAAATAATTGAACAATTAATTGAACCATATAAAAGTAATTAACTGAAATTAAATAAAACTCACATTCAAAATTATTTAGTTGGATAATTTTTATTAAGCACATACGCATACTTTCTGACAATGAGGTCATGTGGAATATTTGGAAAATACATAGAGGAATAATGGAAATATTTGTGTATAATTTAATTATCAATAATAGCTACTGCTTAGGAGGGTTTTACTAGTTTTAAATAAATGAAGCTTATATCAATACCTAATAAATTAATCGGATATAATTTGAATGGAAGGGTTCTTCTCTAATAAAATTACAAAAAGAGTTCTCAAACGACATCATATACATTTATCATCCACGTGATGTATATTTATGTACCGTGAAATACTTACAAACAGGATCTTCAAAGTTATCCTCGTTCGAGAGCGCGGAACGATGTGGTCCGGGCATGTGATTCTATTAAGCGTGTTCCTGGTGCGGCGCGCCGCATTGAGTGGCTTTTCATCATTATACGTCCCCGGCGACGCGTTCAGAGCCTCAAATGGAATAATTTAATACTCGGATTCGTTAAGCTCTACTGAGTACATTTTGTTGTGTTCTTTGCGTCTTAGAATATCACGCCTGGGCCGTACCTTTGTAGATATTATTAAATATAATCAGGTAATTCGATTGGAACACTCCACCCATGTGTACATACACACAAAAAGTGAATTGACTAATCTAAGTATACGCCAAGTATAAACCAAACCATACCAAAAATAAACCACAAAAAATAGTGGACATTAAGATCCAACTTTATCCCGAGAAAGTGCAAAAAGCAACAATAAATAATAATTTATTGGATTTTACGAAAAAGTGAACAGACATATCTAGGGTTATCGGTAAAGAGAAGAAAACTGCATGAAATTTGTTGGTACTCTAGTTTGTTCGATATTAAAATATAAGCCGATGGCATTCATGAATTCTATGACTATTATAGCTTAAAATTGTGACGAAAAAGTGGTAAAAATATACTCTTATTTATTAATCAAAAAATAAATACAACTAGCACACAGATAAAGCAACAATTATATGCGTGAAAATAAAAAATGAATGGTTTCGAGTCTGTCGGTTTAAATGGATTCAATTAAGAGTCCTTTTAACAAGGTTTGGTTACTACTTATTATTTAATTACACAAATAAAAAAGATGTATACTTGGAAATTAAGAGTATAAAAGAAGAACGGTTTTATTGGAATTTTTGAAGAAAAACTCTCATCGAAGCATCATCAAAGATTCGACCCCTGTGTATAATATTTGTGATGAAGTAATCACTAGAAACTACATGCAGTCGCGCGGTCATTTTTCAGTTGCTATTTGGATGTTCAATAATGCGTGCGTACGATTCACTATCGTGCATTAAAATAGTACATTTTCGTTTTAAATACTGCCTAGTTTTGCCGTAGTATTATATTATAAAAAACTCAACGGTGGCCATCCGCGCCGTTTGCCCGCCTTGTTGCTCGTTCACAGAATCGAAACACCACCATCACGCATTGAATACCGTTATTGACGGGTTGACCTGTCTATCAGTAATAGACTGCCCTGAACCGAGTGATTGTTCATATGATGCAATGTGTGCGATTGTTGTGCCCATGCTTGTGGCCATACATGTGGTGAGTGAAGGCGCAATGGCAAAAAGAGGACAAGGACAGATAAAATTATATGAAAATTTGTACCATGCACATGGCGAGATTGTTAGTATTTGTTGGTAAACTGTGTTTGCTAATCATAACTAATGCTTAAACTAGATCTGTCCACGAACATGTTATGGGTGAATCAAATGGGATTAGGACGTGAACACTGTAAAGTCTACGTATCGGGTTACAACTTTTGTCGGTGTATCGTTTACCCCGAACACATTAACCTTTGAGATAGGATTTAAATATTTACCTTACGTACTGCGGATCCCTAATAGGGTAAAACTATTTATGAGAATTTCACGTTATTTGAAGTTAACCTAAATGCAAAGACATGGTAAACGTAGTATTTACACTGCGAATTGTACAGGATTTCAGCAGTTTTGGTAAGTTAAATCTTAAAGGATTAAAATTAGGAGTGGGATTGTTTGTATTTAAATTTTAATTCGTTAGAATAATAAAACTTTAGCCTCACAAATTACCGTAAAAAATTGACAGGGTTTCTTACTTCTTAAAATTTATCCCTCATTAGAGTGCAAACCCTTAACACATTTCAACCCTGTTGTTTGCTAATATTTTAACGTAAAAATTGCTATACAGCATAAAACAGCGTTAATATATGCACCCACTTTTTATGTTTTAAGCAGATTCATTTCACTTGCGACAATTTTCAAATCACTTAGATAAAAAAAAATGTTTGATAGCGGAAAATACATTTTTCACTTAAATAGGTATTTCAACAATAAAATCGAATCGGGCAGTATACTCGCCATTGTCTACGCCGACTTTTGACGTCGAGCAGCCGACCGCAAAATCGAATCTATCGTACATATATTTGGCGCCGAAAACAAGAGAAATAAATATTAAAAAGCAAATACATGTAAGTATTACGAGAAACGAAGGACAATTAATTTTAAATACATTTTATTTCTAAGTAAATTACACCACTGTCTAGACGTCGTCATACATTGTAGGATTTTACTTTGAAAAAGTACCTACAACACAATCATTGGAAAAATTGACAAACTTAAAATTTTCTATATTCGTGTATTACACATGTATTATAAAACATATATTTGTTAGATCTTTGCACATTACCTCACTAATAAAATTTAATAAAGAAGTGAGCCGAGATGATAATATCTAGTCCATTAAATTGGTACTTCACGATAACTTGCGAGAACATTCATTTGCACGCCTAAACTACCGAAATGATTTTGGTGAAGTTTGGCAAAAGGTAATTTGAGGCTCATAAGAAGAACAAAGTATGATATCGCAAAATTTTCACATGAAAGGAGCAACGCATGTGACATATTAATAATAACCAGATTTCAATGTACTTCTAATGATATCTAACCGGTATAGGGATCGGAACAGAAAGCATAACTTGGATAGGAGTCGAGTCGAGAATCTGTATGCAGTGACGTCAATAAGATGTGCCGATTTATTATATGTTTATGCGGTTGAAGCCGCGAGTAATAGGTATAGTTTAGTTGCGGCTTCTAGATTTGAGGATATTTTGAAAATTCCTGAGCGTATTATATCATGGACAAATGGTATAATAAAGGGAGTTTTTAAATTTTTCTGTCTTCGTAAGTGGTATATGATAAAACTTTTAAATATTTTATTGGTATGGTGTACATTTGTATAGGCAACACTGTTATAAAATCTGTGGTTTTTCTTTGCATAGAAAAGAAAGATGTGTTACTTGCGGTTTTTTAATTATTTTTATAAAATAAATACAAAGGACAAGCTAAAAGGTGCATAATTTCATATCAAGATATTTATAAATGTAGGAACGTATCAAGCAATTTACCGCGCGCGTGGACAGCAAACCAGTAAGGAGTCCGATATCCCATTAACGATCGGCCGACGGGCGCCGTAACGCAGGCGGTTCGCTTTAATGCAATTCCAGCGCAAGCGCCTGCCGCCGCCCGCACCCACGGCAATTCAATTGCACGCCTCCGGTCACGGTAATGCAGGCCGACGTGCAGGAAGGAGCGCGAGCGCGAGCGCCGGGTAAGCGAGTCGAGAGCTAGGCCATCACTAGAGAAAATTAAAAATGGCGCAACCCGCATCTTAGGGTTTCCAACCCACAGAGCGACATGCTCAAATACGAACAATGAATTTGAAAGTGATTTACTAGGAGCACAACGCTCCTAGTAAATAGTTTTAGAGTGGTCAGTTTTGAAATATATCTTTATTATTATAATACCAATACAATAATTTTGTTAATAAAACACAATTAAAAACATTTTCGTTTATTTCTTAACACCCCTAATAATATTATAAATACGAGTGTGTTTGTTGGTTTGTCCTTTTTTGACAAACGAACCGAATAATGGATCGACATGATTTTTAATAGGGACAGTTTATGGTCTGTCAAATAAGTTAGGCTACTTTCTTTTTATTCCGCAAAAATGTACGGTGTCTGTGGAATAGTAATAGTAAGTAACGCTGTATTTGCTATAAACATATGTGAACATTTTTGGCTTACATATGATTGAAATGAGCCGTAAGACGCTTTTTGTTCTTTTAAAATACATTATATAGGTTTACTAGGGTTCAAAATTGGCTCAAAATTTATTATTAAATTATTAAACCGCCCCGCGGTTTTATTCACGTATTATAATAGTATTATCTATCGATATAATAAATGGTTGGTATCGAAAGTCGGATCGTGATCGCAATAAAAAACGGGATTGGCATCGAAATCGAGAACGGGCCCGGAATTGAAATCGAAAACAGGGCCGGAACAGGGATAATTGTCGAGAGAGCAGCTTAACATAGAAGATGTAGGGATTTCATGGGATGAATTCATTGTGTTCATGCGGGCGAAGCCGTAGTAGAACGTAAATTTTACTGATAGAGAAGCAGAAGCGAAGCCTTTCGTTTCCTTGAAGAAAGACAATATTACTGAATGAAGGTAAAAAATGAAATTAAGACAATATTACGATCGTGCAGACGCAAGGAATCTGAGGATCGAAACGGGGAATATAAAAGTGCGCAGTCCGCGAAGAGCAATTAATTGACGGCATTTATTCGATTATTTACCTTGTCAATAACGAACGTTCTGTCGCAGTTCCGCGTACTCTGCGATCAGGGCTCACAGGGGGATTGGTCTCCGTAGAAGAATAACGTCTAAATAAACATCAATAAATAAATAGAGCGGCGATGGTTCAGTGGCTATAGCGTCGCTTTCGCAACAAAGAGTACTGGATTCGATTTTATACAGGCAAAGTTGTCATCGCATCAATGAAAACGATCGTTAGCAGCATCCGACTGGGGCCAGCGCGGACGCCTGTAGGTCCACCACCCTGAATTTGAAATAAAAGAATTATGGCAGCGTATACATCACGATGGGATGATTAAAACCGATTGCGACAACTGTAAATAAGAACTAGGAGGGGCCCTCCTATTAACTGAGAGGGCTCCGACGAGGCGGCGAGCGGAAGAGTGACGGTAGTGCACCCACTTACCGACGACTCACATAGAGACACGTGCTCATCGGGA
The DNA here is from genome assembly GCA_005406025.1 of Eumeta japonica. NCBI lineage: Eukaryota > Metazoa > Arthropoda > Insecta > Lepidoptera > Psychidae > Eumeta > Eumeta japonica. The sequence continues at coordinate 96,973 of BGZK01001182.1, forward strand.
GCACTCGTCATAATAATTATTATGAAGGCGGCGGGCGCGTCCTCGGGGACGGGCCGGGCCGGTCCGCGCCCGCCGCTGCCGGTCGGAGGTTGTTTGCCGTCACGACGCGTTCGCTCGTTCATGCGGAAAGACGCGGCGCTACGAAAAGGCTGCCTGCGAAAAATACGCCGAGAATATTAATATTTATGGAGTACTACGTGATAACAAAATTATTATGACATATCACAGAGAATGTTGATGCGGTCTACTTGGCGTCTACTTCGTTAATTAGAACTCTAACTATACCTTAGCAAAAAACGTATATAACAAGTATAATTATATGGTTCATTTAAAGTGTGATTCAGCAGTTTAATATAGAAGAATATAACTGCGATATGTTTTTATTTTTCAACACAATCAATTTACTGAATAAAGTTTTTTTAAAAATGAAGACTAAAAAATACAAAAAATACCTTTTCTGTTTGCTGCCACTTTAGTCTGAATAGGTGTCATAAGGTCATAAGTGTTCTATATAAAACGAAACGAAAATAATCTACTTCATCTCGGCGGAAGTGAGCCGTGCGGTCGAAAGTAATAGGTACTTCTTCCACCGCTTATTTAATTTTTAAGTACACCTTTAATAAAGACATCGTCATTAAAAAGCGGATACTTAATCTACATTATAACACTACAGATAAGATAAACGTTTACAACGGCGAGAATCCTAGGTTGCTTCGTTAAGAAGCAAGAGCTGGTTCATATTGACAAGACAAATGGCTCGAAATTAGTTATTTTCCGTGATTCTTTTTTTTTTTTATTTCGCTTATAATTATTTCTAATTTTCAGAATTTGATACTAAATTGATAAAAATCTAACATTCACGTAATCATTTCGGCTTAAATGTCGCAACAATATTCATTAATATCTTACTGTTAATACGCAAACATTAATTTAAAATAGTTACAGTCAATAATAGCTCAGTAACACATTCATGATGTGACATTAATATTTTTAAATACGAAGAATCTCACTAGGAGACATCGAAATAGAAAAAAATGACGTAGATAAAGGCAATCAAAAAATATAAAAAAAGGATTTCAAAAATATGTAAATATTATTTTACAAAATTTCATTGGATTATTTTTGAATTGAAGACTATTATTTGCCCGGGTATCATTAAAGCAATGGTTCCATAATTCTACAAAAACTACCTTACCTTTCCATAGTCTTAATACTCCTTTTAGTCCATGTAAACTTATAGCAGTTGATAAACAATTGACTACTATTGATAAACAATAAACTACTGTCATTAACACCGTGACAAACGTTATAATCTAAATTGAGCTGTGATAATTCTGGCGTGGCATGTTTAGTTGGAAAGTAACATTCATAGCTTCGATTCTCTAATCTCTTGTTAAATGGAGCAACTTAAGATACCTCTTCATAAAAGGTCGCCCTATTTAGTATAATGGTTGTTCTGTCAGAAGTCCCATTGAGACGCAAGCAACATTTTTTTTTTACATTTCACTTCGTAGTGGTTTTCTAATGTTCAGTTATTCGATACAATCGCCATTCGATTCCTGTCATCGCATTAAATACATTGAGATATAATTCGAATACGTATAGCAATAATGGGTTGAGAGAGAGAGAGAGAGAATCCCATAGAGATTTAACGCTTTTTCGTTTTGTTATAATTTCTACCAGACAACTCCGTTAGAGCAAGCCGCGTTAAGAAATTTCGTTCCCAAAAAAATTAATAAAAAGGTTTTAAATGTGGACATAGGAAAACCCATGTTTTAAATTTAACAGATTTCGTTAGAGAGATTGTTGGAAATGTGTGGCATCCTGAGATTAGAGTGATCGGCTAGCTTCACAGTGAAATTGTAATAGCATAGTCGTAAAGGTATTTGGGAGAATTTCAACAAATAACAGCGAGACAGATTCGCGTGTTGAATGTCCTTAATACAATTTGCAAAATACATCGCCGGCGTCGCAGTCAGATTATTCCGTTTAATGTCGCCCGCGGCTCTGCTGTCGTGCGCGGCCATCGTTCATTTTAATTTGGGAGATTATCGCCGCGCCCGCTAAACATCGCCGGCGATAAAGTAAACGTGGCCCCTCCGAAATTGTATTAAGTTTTACGATGTACCGGGAGCGGGGTGGGTGCGGGGCGGCGGGAAGATAGTACCTCGTCGTTGAAATAAAAAGTTAACTGGGCAGGCGCCCTATTTCGGGGTAAGTATTATACTTAGGTTTAATATAGTAAAAAAAGTGTGGAGTATTATTACAGTGAACAAAAAGAAAGCTCCGCGAACAAACTCAAATGTGAAAACGTTAAAACATACATTACATATGTCTCAAGCCATATGTATATTGAACGCTAAGTAAAACAATAGTAAAAATACAAACTCAATATCCAATGAAAGCGATAGATTCGTGAAACGACTATATTTCTATTTATTTTCCAGAGAGTTTGTGTAGAAAATGCACAACATATTTACATAGTTTTCTGTACTAATGGTGAAATGAGCGATGTATAAAATGAGCTAAAGAAAAAGGGCCATTGTTATTATACCAAATGAATGTTAACGGTTAATAAATTTGTGTTTCGTGTAAGTTAAAAACGAACGTAATAAAATATTGTATGTAACGTTATCGGTCAAATATTCAGCGCGTGGATTAGGAGTGGAGAGGTATCGAATTCTAATCCTGACCATACACAGGCTAATCGTCAAATTTTTTTAACTTAAATTGCGTGGTAACGTCGCTTTTCAGCACTTAGCACTCGTATTAAGTCAACCATGGAGGGTTTACAAGGTTTAAATTTTCCGATTTTAAAATGAAAATTGTGGGAGGGTATACGCCTCCGTGGTAGGGCAATTGCATAGATCTAACACAGTAATAAAGTAATTAAACAGCCCAATGCATTAAACACGTATAAGTAAGTACGTACTTGTACATACGTGGACTCTATTAGTCTATCGCCAGTAAATATTAAATTAGCGATTAAAATTGAAAATATACGAAGAAAAAAAAATACAAAATGCGATACGAATTCACGTAACATTTAAGTTATCAACCCTTTGAAAAAAAAATTTTTGTTCTATAATTATGTGAACATTATAATACCAATAATCGTCAACCATAGAGCGCAAAAAGCTCCATACAAATACCCATTAGTATGAAGCTGTCTTTCTTGTTGTTGTATAAACTTGTCATCACCTTATACCGCCGAGGGTGAATCTGATATAATCCCTTTATGTCACATTAAAGGAATTAGGCCTTATAAAGTTTCTAAGCTAGCCTAATACAGGTCGAGGGCTGCCAAAGATCATAGTAATCACCAACGATAGAGACAGACAGGTTAGAGTGCTCTGCGAGGCACGGAGAGTGACTTAATTTGACGCAAGTTATAAACTTATCGGTAAACTCGCCCTTGGTAAAGATTCGCACTCAGTTACTTTCGGTAGGGAAACGACGCTCCATAGACATCTCAGCCGCCGCGATAGTGACCATGCCCTCGAGCTATACTACAACAAAATTTAGATGTATAAATAACAATCTTTATCCATAAATATGGACATAATATATATGCGTATAATTGACACGTGATCCGCACATTGTTACGCTACAATGTAAACGGATTAATACAGTGCCTAATCAATACATGTATACAATAACGATCTTAAATCCATATTTAAATATTGATTTAAGACTGTTATTGTATACATGGATAAATTACGCGCTGTATTTTAATTGCAATTGTACGCATACATATTTGTTTAATACATGAATCTAACGCAAGTGATTAAATATTCATTTGCGAAAAGTTCGAGTCAAATGACACGACTGATTGATGCCTTATCAATTGCTAATTTAAACAAAAATTAACGAAACAAACGTGCATTGTTATTGTAAATAACGAAATATGATTCGACTCGATTTGTTTACATGAAATTTTCTTAATAGAATAGTTTTATTACGAATATTTATACAAATTCATAACAACTATTTCAATATTTTATGCACGGAGGAACATCATCTTGATTAGCAAGTTGTACTTGTTTGTAGGTACACAACTGTCTGTTAGTACTCACATTTTAGGATTCATAATGTATTCCAAAAACCTACCTGAGAATGGAGATACGTCCTTGGTTATCGTGTATTTAATTACAAACGCGTTTTCATGTCATAGATTATATGTGATCGGTACATTATCATTTACGATTGATGAAATACTAAGAAACTCGTTTATTTGAACGATCAAGGGATAACGAAAGATCGACCGCCTCCACAGTCTAGGGCCCTACAGTTATATAATTTCAAATTATGTTAGTTTTCTCGATAACGTATTTGGCAATCGCCTAAATAAATAACCCTTGGTCGAGATCTATCTACGGCATAAGTAAACAGAACAGTGAAATTAACATTCTCACTCACTCATTTTAGTCCCGATCCGATCACTGGTATTACGTTATCGATTTTAATCATAAACACCCTAAAAAACTCATCAAAACAATATTTTTGCTTAATTTTTTCATGAAATATTCGAGGGTCAAACGAGCAGGTGAGGCATTTGAGAGTACATGATCATCGGCGCCCATGGACATTGGGCACAACAGAGGAGTGATCAGCATGTTGCCGGCATTTTGGTAGCGAATAGGATACCTAATAGAGAGGGATCGTACTGATGGAGGAAAAGAGGAGAGAGAGATGGAAGGGAGAGTGAGCCACCGCAAATCTCGCTCACTGGATGAAATGCACGAACGGCAGTTGCTAGTTCATGCCTGTATTCTATAAGAGTGTGGTGTTCAACCGGTCGAGTTGGCCCATTTATGTGCTCGCAGCATAGTCCTATAAATGGGCAATTACTTTGTTTGATATTTTGTACTATTCCATGTTTACTTAATACTAAATAGCTTAGTAGGGTTCAAATAAATATATCCTCACATTTTTTGATTGATACCAAATATCATAACCTAGTTAACAAGGATCAGTACGAAAGAACATCATAACCTAGTTAACAATAATCAATACGAAAAGACTAAAATCCTAAACTAATTCGTTATTGTTAATATCCACTGTATGCACTATGCATTACGCAGAGTTTAAATTAAATTAATCATATCTGTTGGGACAGAATTTAGCATCGCCGTTCGAAAACCGGTAAAAAAGCCCCTAGCTACATTTTTTGGCGCGTCTGTTGCACGCCGTGCACAAAACTAATAACTCCTCGTTCTTCTCGTCGCCCTAGTGGGCTGATTAGGAATCGCGCAGTTTATAACCTTACTATGGCAACGAAAAATAAGTTTATTTTTTATTACGAATTAGCACGAAATAGAAACAAATTTTCTATAAATTCGTATTTTAATTCAAAAATATATACATATAAAGTAAAATCTCATTTAAGGGGTTAAATGCTCTACATATAAAGCGAGGGCTCATGACGTTGGAGGAGATTACAAATTCGAATTCAGTTATTTTGTAAACGTTAAAGCCCTATGAACAGTGAAGAGCTCAGAGGCGTTATTAAGGTTAGGCAAAAATAATAACTGTGCTTTTTTTAAAGGAGTATAATTATTTTACTAAATACATATTATTCTAATTAGATAGGAACCTTACATGTTTTGAAATTTCTAAACGGACATGACATGACGATAAATTAGGAGAATGCGCCCCGACTTTCGTAATTTCATGTACGATGGACTTACGAAGCCAAAAGTGTTTTTTTTTTGGTTTTGGCTGTAAAACCCTAAAAAACCTGGCGTTACAACGAAAAACTAAATTTTCAAAATTGTTTACTGGTTAGACTAAACTTGTTACATTTTTGTTTTATTCACTTCACATCTCTACATGCCATTGAATTAAATGAAACATTTCAAAACAGATTACGAGCAGCCTGAATTAATTACTGTTCTACGTTCAAGAGAACGGAAAGAAGTAATATAATCAATGATGCTATTTCAGCGAAAGGTATCTAGTGAATATTTTAACAATTTGATAAAGTTACAGTCAATGCAAACTCAATCTCAAAAGGTCCCACGCTGATTTACCAACAAATTCTGTAACGTATGTAAAAGGGAGGATAAAACGAGGCGACCTCTCTCTTTACGGGCAAAAATGTAAGTCATGAATATCTCCTCTCCGTCGTCACTCGCAGTGTCTCCCGCACAGCGCTCCGCTTATTATTTTTCCGCTGACAGATCTCCAGAAGTACGTATTTATGTCGAGAGTACAATATATAGAAGTCGTCAAGGCATTTTTCCTTCACATGAGTCACCGCCGTCATACCGCCGCCACACAAGTAAATATTAAAAGTAATAATAATAAAATTTTCTGACCCCCTCCACCCCCTCCAAACACGCACGCACGCACGCACACAGCACCATTGAAAGACTGCATATATATGTATATATGTATGTATATATATATATTCACACAAAATACACAGAAACACCCAGGCTCTAGACAAACTTTTAAATAATTAAACTAATTTAACTAAATAAATGTTTGTCTTAAGCGGGAATGCAAAACCACACCCCCAGCGCAGCCAGTAAGGTATAACCAATTGCGCCAATCAGGCAGTCAACTATTAAAAATTGTTGTTGTATCATAATTTTAATCACCTCACTGAGACACCCCTTCCCCGCAATAATTTTATTTCACAATGAGAAAGCTTAGACCCTGAACCCCTCAGGTAGGCCAGTGCGGATCGGGGACTGTGAACTACCGTGGTGAGCGATGAGACATTGACGTCCGGGAACGACGACTTGACGTGCTCTCCAAGGCACGGAACGTGTGACTTACTTTGGTTTAAGTTAAAAACTCGGTCGATCCCTGTAGTTAGGATCGAACCCGACAGATAACTCACGGTTCAAAGGCAATGCACTTAAACACCGTTCCTAGCCTAGCAACTAAGTAGTGCTGATAGTGAATTCCGTAAAAGCTTGTATTAATCAGAATTACACACATCACCGATGTGTAAGGATTGCTCGACCTCTGTAGTAGTCCTCTTCTAATAATTATCGATTGACATTACAATACACAATCACAGGACAAGGAACACATGATGCTTCAGAGTTGGGGCAGCTTAACCTTATTCAGTGTTACAAGTATCCATACCATGTGCTGATTGGCGGTTTTAAGCGACGATCCAAAAAAAGAATAGTTATAGAAACATTAATCGTTATCAGTGTAAATAAATCGAATGAGTCAGGCTGGGCGAATTTTTATAAAAAAAAAATGTTGGCTCCTTCGTCCGTCTTGTCAATTATCTAAATGTCAAATGATCCTAATGAACTTTATTTCATTAGAACGCTTGTCATCGTCACTCGTGAAATCTGCCTCATTTAATGTTGCTGGAAATTTTCACGTCACACAATCTTGATTTAATGACTTTAAATACCGTTATTTCTTCTATTATATTGTTGATATAAAAAAAATATTATATTATACATATATAAAGATACAATTTTTACAATTAGGCTATCTTTGTAGCTCAGAATATTTCGGTTACCGATGTTCTTCTAGCTAAAATGATAGATAAATACAGTTTAACAAATCAGAGATTTTACAATAATCTCTGATTTGTTGAAGAAGATCTGATGAAGAATTTAAGACTATCTCACATAGTCTTAAATTCTAATTATACAAGTCTGAAGTAGTACTCGTTAAATGAATGATTATTCTTCAGTATAAGTACAATGCCTTCAACTAATTATGGAGTTTTACATAATTACATCGTAAAGGGCAGTTTACTTCTAGAATAAACAGATAAAAGGATATCTCTCCAAAAAACATTTTTAATGTTAATTATACATCCTGCTGTAATGAACACCACAGGGTTAGCCTTTTTATTTGTAATCGATAAGAACAAATTTAAAGTTCTTTTAGACGTTAGTTAATTCAGAAAAAAATCTAATCAATTTCTTCAAAAAAAAAAAAAATCAAAAACATAACGCAATCTTTGCAAAAATTTTGAATATGCAATAAAACTACTAAGGTGACATGAAATGAAGGAGATGCGAGTTCGCAATTCGCAGTAGGTCAGGGATGCTGTGCTAGGGGCGCGCCGCAGGGGTCGGTCCCTCTGCGGGCGTCACGCGCACACTACGTGTCGCGGCAACTACATACATAATTTACAAGTAATCTCTGTCGTTACACATTCATGTATCTGTACGCAATACGTGTGGAGGTAGTGGGGAACCAATGATTGTCAAAATTTATATGAAAAATGTACAATGACATTATGATTTTTATTATAAACATATTAACAATTGCCGTGATTTTCGTTGTCGTAAAGAAAACGAACTTTCACATATCCTATTAAGTAGAAAAAAAGTAAAAGAACTATCGATAATTTGTTAAAGATTAAAGTTGTCGAAGGCTACAATAAATGCGTGATGTGCTCCCGAATGAAAATTTAGATTCAATCTCCGTATAATGCACTATTAATCACGAATCCGAAGGAGTTAATCCATCTATGTAGATATAGAAATATCCCTGTTAGGACAAATTAGCTCGCCTTGGTGGAAGCCAAAGGCGGATGTGCTTTAGTTTAAGCTGAAATGAAGCGTGTGTCCTTAGTTACGAAATGTTAATTTAAAAAAAAATATGAATAAGAAGCCGCGCTCACCATTCGTTTGAATCAGTCGCAAATAAGTCTAAATATGTAACCACCGTGGCCATTTGGTAAAAATATTTTAAACGTTGGAACATGTTTAAATATTTTTACTGTGCGAAGGCCACATTCACATAAATTTCTAAATAAATTAAATGCCTATTACTTTAATTTTTATGGCATTTACCTATATCGCTATCTGAAATATAAAGCAAATACATTACTTGTAGTTTTAATTGGCGTGGTTTTTAATCCTGGCCTGTAAAATCAGAACGAGTCTTAATTTATGCAGCGTAAACATTAATGTTATAATAAAATATAATAATAATTATATTTTTCACATAGACACTATGAATAAAAAATGCTACGTTCAACGTATCCTTTTTCGTATGTCAAACAGACACAAAAAATAGCAACTCCTTTTATTCCTGTGTTACTCTCGCTGCGCTTCACCACACGCGGGCAGCCGGTTGTCCCTCGAGGCTCCGCCCCCTGCAGTAAATACGCCCCTAATACACTGCGGCCATATTGATGAAGCACCGACGTTCACTTCTTTGATCGACGTGTTCTCCTGGTATTTCAATTCTTTGTTATGATTTTGTGACGACATTCAAACTTGTGATTTTGTTTGGAAATCGTGTATACACATACATACATACATACACCAATTCAGATTAAGAAAAGACATTAATTATTTGGAAAACAGTTTTGCCTTGTAAATTAACTGCAAAATTTACACTGCCTTCAGAGATCCTGAAAATTTTAGAATAAATGTTTTGATCTTAAAGAATCGACGCAGTTTTTAATTTTGGTAACCAAAAATTTCGTAGAACATAAAAGTGATAAGAACATTGTTGCTTTCATTTCTTTTTGTCACGATTTATTTCGAAAATTTTTAAACGGTTTTAATAAATTTTGCGTTCATTGAAGTGATTTGTAAAGTTCTAATAATGATTAGATGTTGGAATACATTGACAGAGCGATTTGGAGGACATTGAAACTAATGCCGAAATTGGACCAATTATTCCCACTAATAAATTCTTTGCAGTGTCGTAAGAACAATTTCAGTCGGTCGGTATATTAAAAAGTTAAAATGTAATTAAACATAGAAAATACACAATCGTATATTCTAACAACACATTAAAACTAGCAAAAATGGCTTCCTAAAAACAGTGAAACGTCGGCATCATACGAAAACATGGATTTAAGGAAAAGACTAACAAAAAAGAGACTAGAAGTATTTGAAAAATAAAGACTATTTTCTCTAGCAGGAAGGAAAAGGCAATATCGCTGTATCAAAAAAGTGGAATAAATAAAAATCAAAGAGCACGGAAAGTACAGAATACATAAAAAAAGTACTAACTTATTAGTTAAAGTAGTTCTAGTGCTGACCGACGTAAAAGCTTAGGAAATATATATTTTTAAAATATTGCTTGAATAGTATCGTGTATTTTCAATTTACGTAAGTCAACCGATAAAGCTATTAATAGAATCACGAGAGGTTCAAAATTTATTTATAAGTTTCATAAGTAATTGTGTCACGAATGACTAAAGAATTTAACAAGTGCTACTGTCTCCTTTGATAGTTAAATATAAACGAATTTGTGTCAAACACGAGGATAGTTCGAGTCATTAAGTAGAATGTAATGTGAATCGTAAACTATTAAGATAACATTTAAAAAAATAATAAATAATTGGAAAATAAATGATTTTTTTTGTCAATAATTCTTTACAAATAATAATAGAATGTACGAACGCAATGCAGACGCCATACACGGCACACGGCATGTTTTACGTATAATATGTAGGTCGGCCGTGTCCCGGAGACAATCTCTCTCGCGGAACAAACCCCGAGCACATTCGTCCGTGCGGGGGCGCACGTAGCGCGCGGTCACGTAATCGACGCTCTCTTATAATAGAGCAAAAACTTTCCCCGGCAAAGATAACAGCCGTGAATGGAATCCGACGAATAGCGGGCCGCTTTTTTTGCCGGGGAAACTTCGGGAAAGGCCGAGATGAATAGGGGGCATTTAGCACTCGTCGCCGGCCGTGCGCCGGCGGCGGCGGCGCCTCGTTTGGGCCCCTACACGTGTCGAAGCTGTTTTAAAATGACCTTACGTACTACGCAACTATTGGTACCTTTCTACGAAACTTCTTAGTACTTAGATTCAAAATCGAATATACCTAATCCGTTTTTAACATTCGTGTTTAAAAGCGTGTGTTTGTCAAAATATGTTTCATGGTGATATATTCATAGTGGTCCGAACTGTTTCCAAAACTACAAAAAGCAGTTTATTAAACGGTGGTTTCGTTTTGTGCTTAGATAGATTAAGGCGTTGTTTGTTCTCATTGTTTAGAGTGTTATTTCACGTAATGCGGTACATTTTATTACAGTGTGTTATTATTGAGCTTCAAAAAAAATGACAACACGCTGTGAATTGTGTGGTATCTGACGTAGAGTCGTACTGCGGCCGACTTGTCTACAGCACAAAAATACGTAGATTCGACCGGTGAAATTTCACAGAATACATAAGTAAATTAGTAACTTCCAGTGTTTCGTTTCATCCAGTGAGTGAAAATTCCGGTGGCCCACTCCACTCTCCCCTTTCCATCAACCCGATCCCCCTCCATCAGAAAACTTATTCCCTCCCAAGAAACAGGTGTACAGGTGACTCCTTTGGGGTTATGCGTGTCCATGGGTGGCGGTAACCTCTACTTTCTGATGGTTATTTACATATCACTAAATGTCACACACACGCACACACACACACACACACACGCATACACATACCAGTGACACTGGTAACATTAGTCGACGGCCGAAATATCCTATTTCGGCTACATTCTAGCTAAAACTTCGGCCTCGCCAAAACTTACGTTCATATTACTTCGTGTGCGTACATCACTAGTTGACATTCGCCAGCCGGAGACAGAATTATAAAAACGCAAAATAACAATCGATCAGAAAAAAATTGATACTGTATTAAATATGATGAATCCTCTACACGAAAATAAATTGCTACAGATAGTTAATGAAAAAATATTACTATAAAAAAGGAATTTAATTGCTATGAGGTTTACATTGTTATATCGTGGTGATACCTAAGTACTACAACGAAATAAATGTATATTTGATATTTTAAATTTTATTATAATATTAGATAAAGTTAATTGCATGCAGAACAACTTTAAATATAAGTTGAATGTGTGGGTCAATCTGAAAGTCTTAAAAATTTCGAAAATTGTATAAACTAGGAAGTTACTTTTACTATTATTGTTGTTCAAAATAGTGTCCGTTGAGATCAATATATAGCTGCATTCGATGTAACAAGTGAGAGAAACACTTTGTCCACTAGCACTTAAGGGTCGCTTCGACGGCCTTGAACATGCAGCCACTGCTTTCTCGACGTCCGTAAACCAGTATCCTCAAAGTTTTTTTTTCACTGCAGGAAATAAATAAAAATCGAACGGTGCATGGTCTGGGCTAAAAGGCGCGTAAGCTAGTATTTCTATACCTAACTTTCCCAAATAGTTAGTTGTTTGTCTGGCGGTATGTGGTCTTGATGAAGGAGAATTCTATTGCGGTAGGTCGTTTATTCCGAACTTTTTCCAAAACAAAAGGCAAACAATTGTTAGTGTAGCAGTCGCAGACACACTTTTTATTTTATAAAACAATTGTTCCATAACGACCTGTCGTTTTGAAGAAAGAGGTCACCATCATTTTCTGACGCTTCGACCTCGTTTTACTTTACTAAGCAACTCCTCAAAAGAAAGCACCCACTGAACAAACTGACTTTGGTTTCGGGATCGTAACAGTAAATCCAGCCCTCGTTACTTGTAGCTATGCCGTAAACAGCATTTGAATCACCATTGGCAAAACATTTGCACCATTTCGCGATATCCACAGACTACAAAATTTCTGACAGCTAAATGTTCAAGAAGGGTTTTGTGCACTTAACTTATACCAATGCCTAAGCTTGTTCGAAACTGCTGGCAGTTGACACTCTTATCAGTCTCTATCATGGGCCGCACAGCACTGATGTTGTTGACGGTCGTCGCCGTAGAAGGACGTCCCTCAAGCAGATCGTCAGTCAGATTAGTGCGACTAAGTTTGAACTTGGTAAACCAGTGTTAAAAAGTGGCAAAGGATCGAGCTTCATCAAGAAAGGCCATCCGAACTCTGTTATAACTTTCTTGTTGGCTTAAATAGAAACGAAAATCATAGAAAATCATTGCAAGAAAATTTTTTCGCGTTAAATTCATGTTGAGGTTACACAAACAATTTTATTTTTGCGGCCAATTTGTAAAAACAAATTATAGATGAATGCAATATACATAATAAGGATGGCAAAGAGTTTTATTTTAAAACTCACATATGTTTTTCTTTTTTAATTTTAACAGTCTCTTACGCGTACCCCAGAATTCTTAAAAATTTAAGATGTCTAATTACGTTATAGTTTAGATTTTGGTTTCAGCTAAACGTTAAGTGCCTTGTGGCCTGAATTCGGTTTCTATTTCGGTATCGGCAGAAATTAAATAATGGTCCAATTCGGTTTCGATTTTGGTATCGGTTCAAAATTAAAATAATGGTCTAAATTGGGATTCAATTTCGGCCATAGTTAAAATAATAGCCTTAAACGGTTTCGATTCGTCAAAATTAAAATGGTGGCCGAAATTCGGTTTCGGCTTTGGCTGAAAATTTAGTTTCGGTCAGCCAAATTAAAAAAAAACCGTTTTAATTAGAATTATATGACGAAAAGGAAATCGATAACCAATTATCCTCACAGAGCATTTGAAATTATATTTTTTTTTACAAGTTAGGAAAGACAGATGAGAATATAGTTATAAATAGTTTCCAGAGTGTCAAGGAAGTTGCGAGCGCCGACCTAACATACCACGGAGTTAGCACGGTGTGAAGTTATCCAAATAATGCGCAAGTGACGTATAATATTGTTGGTTTACTGTGCAGTAACAGTATAATGCACACGCGTGCATTGCCCAATTCAGTCGGTCGTTCAATGCGATTAAGTGATTAGCACGTGTTGTAAACTTAACACACCAAGTCATTAGAAACGTATATTTATAAATACGAGATTTTGAACAGTTATATTTTACACTGTGAATATTGTTTATAAAAAAATATTGCGTACATAATATTAAGTGGGCACAGGCTTTTATTAAAATACTATGCCGGGTGTTAAGTCCCGGGACGGCTGTATATTTTCTCAGGTCAGCATCAGTATCATAAAAAGATCAAAGATATTTCTTAAGTAAATTGTAACAAGGAATCCAATGGTGACTTTCAATTTGACCTCTGAGTTGATCTTCAAGGTTACTTTAAGATTAACTTCACACCGACAGTCAATAGAGCAAGAAACTGCATGAAATTGATAAATACTAACTAATGATTTTTATCAATTTCTTACGTTTTGAGGAATAAAAATGGCTGTGAATTCATTAAATATTGGTCAGAAAACTATTTTTTACGAGTCAGTCCTTTTTTTCTTCCCATTTTTTGCTCAAAAAAATTGAAAAAGAAACTATTCATTCCAAAAACTATACTTTGATGACTCTCACTGGCGAACCGATGCGAGTTACATAAAAAAAAGCACTGGAGCAATTTCGGAGAGCGTTAAATTTCCCATAAGATGCATCAAACCGATTCATAATATTGTAAAAAGTGGTTAAGCATTAGAAACAAAAAAAAAACATTTTTTTACATGCATTTTAAATGGGAAAACTTCAAATTTGAATAATAAGTACTTAAAATGGATATTAAGAGCTCAAACTTGGTGAGATTGCACACACACACACACACACAAAATGCTCTTCTAACTATGGAATTGATTAATTCGACTTTGGGTGAACATTCTATGAGTCATTCAACAGTAAAGAAATGGTTTACAAGACTGTTTGATGGAAATTTTAAATTTGAGGACAATCCGCGTCCAGGTATGGTAAAAATTTGGAGACGCTGAACTTCAAGCTTCACTGGACGAAATCCATGTCAAATAGAAGGGGAGCTTGCAAAAGAGTTAGGAGTTACTCACCAAGGAATATCACTTCGATTGTATGCAATGGGAAAAATACAGAAGGAAGGAAAATGGATTCCTCATAAACTAAATGGAAGACAACAAAGATCGATGAATGGACATTTGCATGAATTTGCTACCTCGGTAGAAAAAAAAAGATTTCTTTGTATAAAATAATTAGGGGCGTAGACAAATGTATTTTGTTTGACAATTCTAAATGTAAAAAAGCCTGGGTTGATCCAGGCCAGCCATCGACATCTTTTACAAAAACGAATAATCGCACCAAGAAAGTGTTACTGTGTATCTGGTAGGATTAGAAGAGTCAATTACTACGAGCTTCTGGAACCTGGTTAAACTGTTACAGCTGACCGTTATCAGGCCCAATTGATTAAGTTAAATGGTAATCTGGTAGAAAAACGACCGTTTATGGGTCAAGGAATGCAGAAAGTGATATTGCTGCATGACAACGCTCGTGCACATACAGCACAATTAACTGAGAAACTCATCTTCTCTTAAGGCTGGAAAGTTATCCATCATGCAGCATATTCTTCAGACTTGGATACTGGAGATGACCACTTATTCAAATCGATGTCATCATATTAAAAAAACCAGCAGTCCATGAAAGTTGACGATGAGACACGATGACTTTTTTGCTTTGAAATCATCAAGGTACTATCGCGAACACATTTATCAGCCATCCTATACATGATAAAAGGTCATAGATAGTAATGATCAATATTTCTATTATTTATTTTTATAAGCATACTAGCTTCTGCCTGCGGCTTCGCTCGCGTGGACTTTGAACACATTCCTTTATCTTATGTATCGACCATTTACGATCTCAATCCCAATCCTCATTTCGATACCGATTTGTCTCACTTTTGACTTTGATCGCAGTCTCGCTTTTAATTCAGAACCCGGTCTCGGATTAAGTAGATTAGGGTTAAAAAACCCCGTTCAGATTTCTGACCTCGGCACCGTTCCTTATTCCGATTCCGAACATGCTTTTGGTTCTAATTTTAATTCCACACTCGATTTCAACCACGGTTCTGTTCAGGATTCCGTTCTCGATTCCTGTCCTCATCCAATCTCGACTTTCGATTCTGCTTTTCGTCTTATTTGCAATATCGATTTCGCTACCGCTCACAGTTCTGATTTAGACAGGGGAGCTACTACCAAAATAAAATTTAGGCTATATGACTCGAAGATGATGTAGGCTTCTATAAGTGGAAGAACTTTTAGAATCTGTAATAGCACAAATATGCAGATGACGCCATATCGAAATGTTTATAATCTATTTTACTGAAGAAGTTTCTCATTTATGAAGGAACTTTTATAATGGATTCCGTAATTTTGTTCAATGGCACGAATATGCAGAACGAATATCTGAATGAGATGTCGTAGTGTCATGTGATGCTTCCATAATTCGTTTTCATTAAAAGTAAAGGAACTTTTTTGCATCTATAACTCGATTCAGAAGGAGACATACAGACCGACAAAAATGAAAAAAATAGTATAATGTGAATCGCTGCATCATAAAATGATTATTTATCACAAACGTAGGTGAAAAGAATAAATGTACAGACAGAACCAATAGATTTATATAGTGGTATAGATTTTTAATAAAGTCAAATTTGATCCAAAAAAAGCCAAGTTTTTACTTGCACACCTAACATCTAATGGAGAACTTGCAGTTTTTAATTTTTTTTGTGTACTCATGAAGACTCATATAAATACATACAAATATTAAATGTTCGTTTGTTATAAATAGCAAATCTCTTAAAGTTCTTCATCATACGTTTTGAAATTTTTGCACAACTTTGTATTCATATAGCGCATGTTTTTATAGACCTATAGTAGCATTTGTACCAGGCTTCAATAGTGTATTTGTAGGTACTATCGAAAAGAATTACTGCACCAATTTCAAAAATCCTTTTATTCGTAGAAAGCTATACTGTCTCTAAGTAATATAGCCTATATTTTATTTTGAGACCAGCATTTGACCCGCTTTCGTCCAAATTACCGGTAGAGGAAAATAAATTGATAGCAAGGTGGGGAGTTTCTACTCCCCGAAAAGCCGAAAGCCGAAGTGGGATCAAAATTGAAAATGTTACCAGGGTCGAATGGGAGTATGGAACCTTGACTACAATCAATAGCGTGATCGGAATCGTAATCGGGATTAGTGCCATAATCAGAATTGGAAGCCGGTCCGAAGTTTGAATTGACAGCAATATCGATCGATGAAGGAAATACATTCTATCTTCATGCGGGCGAAGCCGTGAGCAGAAAACTAGTTTATCATACACAAAAATAAATAAGTAATTTATTGATTGCCAATCGAAAATTTTCACTATGCTCATGCAAAAAACTCACTGATTCGATGTGACATCACTTCATAAGAAATAAACTTTTTAAACAATATTATTAATCGACTTCGGAAACCGTACATTTTTAATATTATTTAATAAATTACACTTTTTACGACGGTGAATAATACCGAGTCAAATCTTGTGAAAAAAGTGTATAAACGTATGTTGAATGTTTTAAGCCTATTCTATTAGAAAAGTGGCCAAAAGCAACTAGAAAACCTTCTCCAAAATCTATTTTGCGAAATTGTGAGGAGGATCATTTCGACGAAGTTGTATTTAAAGAGCTTATAACCCTAGTAGGCATTTATATGAACAACGTGTATAAAGTATACAAAAACAATGTTCCTTTGAAGCATAACTTACTTATTGAATATTTGTTTGCAGATAGAGAATATTGAAAACTAGATGAAGCATATATAAAGCTTTTATCCATGTTATAAAAATTTTGCAGTGTTTGTTGTAACGTTTACACAGCGATAATTTTTTTTCCTAACGTAGGTAATTGTCAACACTAGCTTATGGAGAGACGTCGTTTTGCGCTCATTGATCTTTGAAATTACATTTCAATTTGTGCAATTTATAACTGAAATATAAATAAATAATTTTAGAATATATGTTCCTGAATAACGCACTTTTCAAATCTAACATTAATTTCAAATTAACTTTCTAATTTTGGCACAAATTCTCAATTGCGTACAGTCATGTGACAATGATATGGAGTAAATACGAGTGTTTATATTTTACGTACTTTCATTTAATGCCCAGATGAAATCTTAACTTTACCTGAAGTACTTACCTATCTGAATATTAAAGAAAAAATTAAAATTTCATCTAGGGCCCATCTAGGTACAGCGCGAAAGATAGACGGTCCACTCGAACGGCTATCGACCCGACCGCAATAGTCGTTCCGGACACTAGCATAATGTCCTCATCTGTACGGCGGCGCGCGATGAGGCCGCGCATGGATTACGGCCGGCGTCTACGCACGCGGCGGCGAGAAGCTCTCCAACCCCCGGGTGGCCATTAAGTGTGCCCTTAATTGCCCACTTCCTGCTGTTTTGTTCCTTTGGCATCGCGCTCGTAAATATGTGGCTTCTTTCCGGGCGGAGTGCTTATAAATGGAGTCTGACGTGCTAATGCTCGTCGACGTCGACGATAAAGGGACTCCACCGCGATCGCTTATCACCCTTTGATCTCCTAATTTAAAGGTTATTATGATCAAATCGGCGAGTTTAAGCTGATGTCTTCGCCGCTTTAAAGCGGTAACTCGAAGCTCAAATTATAATTACATTTTTAATTAGCATTTTACGATTCTGAAATAATTACTTAAATCATTAGACGTAACGAAACAAAATATAAACGATTAAATCTCATTGCCAATTTTAAGAAATCCACTTTTTTAACAGACGTATGTAACTATATTGCTAGGATTTTTGTTTCTCGTAAAAGGTCTCCTTTGCAGTTGTTTATTTTCTTTTTTTTGTCTACAAAATGAAACTAATATTGGAACAATACTCAGATTTAATAATCTCGTAAAAAATTAAAGTATAAACACGAAAAATCCATTCTACTTTCACAGGTAAGAATTTGAGGGCGAAATTATTGTACGTATACATAAACTTTCGTCCGATACAACTGCTGGGTACACAACCACATTTTAATATAAACTGAAACTTGATACTCAAAAATAAACTACCAAATCAATGCAATGAAAACCGACATCGAACCGTAAAATTTTGTCTTAATGCGGTATGTAATTCGGGAACTTCAAATTTCTATATATCTGAGAACCTACAAGATCACTCTCTCAAAGCGCTTGTTGTGCCCACCGGCATCACTCCCAAGGGCTCGACCCTTGTCTGAGATCTTTCGTAACCTCGTTACTATGCCGATGTGATCCCGTATGGAGGACGCATAGGCCAGGCACGTGGTGACGGAATTCCCATGCCGTCCGGCCGCGTTTGACGAACATTCAAAATCAAGGGATTTGTAAGAAGATCTTAGCTCATCATAGAATTCAGAATAGGTTATAATCACGAATAATTAGTTGGCTATAGTAATAACATAATATATTACGGAATTGTTGGATGTAACATTATCTGCAAAACGACATTCTTGGAATTTTGCTGTAAAAGTATTTAAAATTGCAATTTAATGTTCTTTCATATTACGTATCTGGGATGAACATAATTGAGGCCACTTGAAATTTATCTTATAGGAACTATAGAGGTTCACCATCTGAGACACCTACACTTCTAGATCCCACAAAGTACCTCTACGGACACTTACATTCTACCAATTTTCCATATGGACCCCACATCACGATCAAATATTGATTAAGCTTGAGTCAATACTCTTTTTCAATACTGTGTATCTAATTATACTCTTATTACTATTTTTTTCATAACCTGTTAGTTAAAAGCCTGTAAACGTCCTATTATAAGAGAAACAGACAGAAGTAACGAAACTACAAGGGTTTACTCTATTATAACTTACTTCTTAATAGGAAGAAAACAAAATGTATGAAATTCTCAATTCCGAATGTGAAAAATGGATCTGGTTCTATTTCAATAAGAAACGAGGAATTAGAGCTTGTTGAGACTATTTAATTCCTAGGTTTTACTTTAGATAATAAACTCCAGTGGAGTCCTCATATCGGTGATTTGCCGAAAAGGCCTAGTTCTGCTGCATTTGCAATTAAAAAATAAGAAAAATGCCCGATATCAAAACCACCAGATTGGTTTATTTTCGCTGTTTCCATAGCTTAATGTCATATCGCATCCTGCTTAGGGGACATGCTTCAGATGTTCACAGAATTTTCGTTTTGCAAAAGCGGGCCATTCGCACAATTTACGCACTGGGACCTCGTGTTTCTCTTAGAAATAAGTTTAAAGAAATTAGAATTTTAACTGTGGCATCACAGTTTATTTATCAAAATTTAATATATGTTAAAAAATTTAGAATGTTTTAATAAAAATGATGATATACATAACTTCAATACTAGAAATAAAAATATACTGTGTTTACATGTTAATCGAATGCATAGGGTCACAAATTCATTTAGGGTGCTCTGTGTGCGCATGTTCAATAAGGCTCCTGTGGATATACAAAATTTACCCTAATACAAGTTTAATGTATGTATTTATTAAACAAACACTGCACAAAAGGGTAATTTATAAGGGTAACACAATCTCTGAATATTTAGAGGATAAAATGGACATGATGAGCTCGACTTCGTACAGGTTTTTTCCTTCAATAGTTTTATATAAGATTATATTTTTATATAATTGGTTTGAAAAGAGCTATCCTCAGGTTTCTTGCTTGTTCTACTTGAGGGATAACTAACTGCCTTACGAACGAGAGAGAAAAAAAAAACGTGGAAATAATTAAAAAACTGTAAATTCCTTAAATGATAAGACGTATTTTAGGTGGTATATTATAATCTATGAAATAAAGATATTTTGAATTGAATTGAATTGTAAATTTTATTATTTATTTAATTTGTTTTATACGAAAATTTTCGACCTACCTACAACCTAAGGTTGAAAATTTTCGGTCTAAACATAACCTATCCTAACCTAACCTAAGAATTGTATATGAAGAAAAAGTTCATAATAATAGTTACTTGTTTCGAAGGTACCTAAAGCGATATTACCAAAATTATAGAAGCACTTTTGTAATAAATTTTAATATGTTATACAATATGACCCCGGGTACAATGCTGCACAGACAGAAAGACTAGAACAATTTAAGTATCTACCTCCAGTTTTACATTTCACTTCGAAGGGTATGGTGACAGTATTAGGTATCTTCCAAAGCATCGGTAGTTTTTAACGAGTATTTTTTTATGTTATGTTATATTTAAGAGCCCTTTTATGCAGGGATGGATCCAGGGGAGGTCGTGAGGGTCATGACCTACCTCTGAGCTGAGTCTATGTCTTACTACTGTAACTGAATTACAACCTATCCTGAGTGAACCTCGCTTATATGATCCCCGCCCTCTGACTCAAAAGCTAGATCCACGTTTACTTTTAAGGACCTATGTACATATTAAAAAGATTGTTTAATTTCATTTCATTTTCCAAAAATAAGCATACATATTTTAATGAAAACAAAAGTTGAAAAACTCTAATCCGACCACAAGAAAACACATAATTAGAGTATAAAGTAAACTAGGTGTTTCGTTGAAAGTTAATGATTATCGAATTGTGAAGCCGTAAGCGGTTTTCATTTATAAGATATGGACTTTTTATTGTGTATTATTCATTAAATTATTTTACAAAGGTAAATACATGAATTATAAATTTTCGGAATATTTGAATTTAAAACCTTTCATTTGACACTAAAATTGATACCTGATAATTGTGAAATATTTTGTTGTCGCTTAGCGTATTATGCAAGTCATATTATTGAATTGATTATCACGTCTCGTAGCCTATGACATGCGGAATTCTAAGGTGACGCTACCGGCACCTCATTTGTCTAAATATGATAAGTAGCTTAGGAGCTGCACGGGATAGGATGAGCGTAGTAGGTAATACAGACACATATATGGATTGTAAATATTAGGTCGGGGAAAAAGGTTTTCGTATTTTACAAGTAAAAATTGCAGTAAAATCTCTTTGGTTGTGCTGTTATATCTGGATAGTTTTAACACCACTAAATAGATAACATATTAAAAAAGAAAAATAAAAAGCAAAACGGTATCCCGCTATTTTCTGTTGTTTTTCTGTCCACCGAAATGAGTGAATCTTACGTAGAAATTGGATACATTTTGAAGTTTTATTACAAAAAAGTAAAAATGCGACACAAGCTGGGAAAAAAAAATTGCGATGTTTATGGACCTCGTGCTGTATCGGTATGAGTAGCACAAGAGTGGTTAAAGCGCTTGGTCTGATCGACCTATTACGGACAAAGTCGATGCCACTTTGGAAAAAGTAGAGTAAAAACGGCATATCAGTTTTTACGAATGCTGAAGCGCTGAGGATTGACCACAAAACAGTTTTGACCCATTTCAAAAAAGCTGGTGAAACTAAAAAACTTGGTACTTGGGTCCAACGCAAGCTCACTGAAAGAAATCTAATAAATTGTGTACTGATTTGAGATTCTCTATGGAAACGTTATGCAATCGAACCGGTTTTTAAAAGATTGATCACTGGTGATGAAAACTGGATTACTTACGACAAGAACTCGCGAAAAAGATCATGTTCAAAAGGCAAGCAATCTCTACAGACTATAGCGAAACTCGGAATAACTAGCAATAAGTTGATGCTATGTGAATGGTGGGATTGGAAAAGCATTATTCATTATGAACATTTACCGCTTGGCAAAATCATTGATTCGAATCTCTACTGTCAACAGCTGATGAGACTCAAACGAGATGTAGAGAAAAAACGGCCGGAATTGATTAACAGAAAGGGTCTGATTTTTCATCACAATAACGCCACGCCACGTATATCTTTAGCCACTCAACGAATATTGAGAGCTTGGTTGGGAAGTGTTAATGCGACCACTATATACCTCTGAACTTGCGCCTATCAGATTTTCACCTGCTTTGGTCTCTTCAGAATTTTTTGGACAGTATTAGGTTAACATCGAGAGAGGACTGTCAAAACAACTTGTCGGAGTTTTTTGATAAGAAGTCCCAAAATTTCTAATTGAAACCAATCTTTTATAATCAAAAACAATCATATGTAACTAATAATATCTGTCAGTTACAGAACCAATAAACGATGGCATTGCAAGGAAACCCACCAGATACAAGACTACGCGTTTTCCGCCCGCGAGCTCGGAGAGCAATATTCAAATTAATATTCGGTTCCTTCACATTCTTCCGTAAACGAGACGGAAATGAAGCCAAGATTTTTATGAATCTACGAAATCAGGACATTTATTTATAGATATGAAGTACCTAATGAGCCCTTAGAGGTGCCCGTCACGATGGCAACGCTGGGAGTATCTCCAACGCGAAATTTCTTCTCGTATTACGGCAGGAAAATAAATAGCTCCATCCTTAAATATATAATAGATTTACCTGCAGTATAAAATGTTTTAGCCATCGATATAATACATTTCTAATACAGAAAATTTCAATCCACTGCTTTTACTACCAATCAATAGGAACTCTGAAAATATATTTATGATATCACACGTATTATAAAAAGATTTATCAATGTCGTGCTTTATTTTTGCTTTCTCGAGATGAATAATATCAGTGTGATAGTATTGGAACGACGGTGAAAGCTAATTAGTATTGTATCAACTTTTTCCTCGTTAACACATGGACATTTAAGCGTGACATAAAAACTGTGTAGTTGATGACGGAAGAAAGAAAAAGAAGTACATGATTCCTTAAATACCTTTTTAAATAGAGTTACAGATCATGAAATATGATCGAACTTGGAACCAAAAGATAAATCTACAGCGTGAAGTTTTTTCACAAAAACGAAATCATACTTATGCATAAAAAATTTAAAAAGGGACAGGTATTGCTATGAGAGATTTTGTGCGATTTCTCTCTCCACCTCCAAACAGCCATGAGATGACAAATTGACAAAAAAGCTAACAACTTCATTCGATTATAAAATTGATTAGTCAGGTTAAAAAAATTTTTTTTTTGAGAAAAAAAAACTGCACAACCACAAATATTCTCTATACTTTCTATACCTATATAACCATGTTTCAGTAATCAAAGTATTACTTTCTTATTTTTCAAACAAAGTATTTCTTATTTTTTTAAATCCCTAATGTTCATGAAAAGAAATGAGAAGAAATCTCTCTGTAAACATTGTGACTTTAAAGAAGATCTAAAGACATGACGTTTAAGATATTCAGTGGGTGATTAAAGACAACAGAGAAATGTAGGACAGCTTTTATGTTTTTACTTTAAAACGTTGTTATGTTTCATAACCACCACGCGAACTAAGTCGTGGGCAACAGCCAGCCTTTACTAAAAATAAACAATCCGCTACTAAAACTACTAAAGTTTACTATATTACTATAAAGGCTTTAAAAAGATCCAAAATTTATTATGGTCATACGTTTGACTTCAAACAAAAAGATTTTTCAATTTGTATGTTGCATTTAATATTTCCACTCCCTCATTTCTGAAAAACTCCTTTAGTACAAATAACTTTGTTTTAACAAACTCCTTTATGAAAATCTAATCTAGGCCTAAAACGTTGGTGTTCCAACTTTCTTCAACGCGACATACCACACAGTGTTGCTAAGCTAAGCACTTAATCCAGCTATAGATTCTAAAATGAACCTAGGAGAATTTAGAGTTGAGTTGACAGCGTCCCACGTTAAGGAAACAAGCACAACGCTAAAATAGTCCGTTACGTATACACTATACTACAATTCGTCTCAATTAATATGTAACCAATGTTTTTCGCGCAGTTGTGCGCGGACATGAACTATGAACAATAGTTAAATATTGAATACAATTTTAAAAACGTTAAAGTTCATAGTAAAGTATCATTGATAGCGTCGCCCAATTAAGAAATAAAAGTCATGAAAGTTCTGGAATATCGACGTGTTTTGGAGCAGCTATGATATTGACAACATCAACATCGTTCTCGTCACGAGTCTTCTTTGTGAAAGTAACGTTGGCGTCTTGCCAGTGTCTATGACATAAAACCATAATGTAATTAATAAAACCATAATACAAGGCTGTGCTTGTACGGTGGCCGTCTACGTCCTCATCAAGTATAAATACAACGTTTATATAATACTCGTATAATTGATATAATATAATAATAAAACAGTCTTAATTTACCGTCTATAACAATATTTATTATTATATTATTACAACAAATGAAGCCTATTTTACATAATGGTTGGCGAACTTAACATATTTCAATATCGTACAATCTTTGCGCATCTTTCTTACTGCGTTGACAACCATCAATCGTTTCACACAAGATCGCCAGTTTCGGATGCTTAAATCGATTCCAAGTTTTATCGGAACAATCCAGTGACAACAAAAATAAAATGGCGCAATCCACTCAATGAACACCACCACTCAGTTTGTCGGAATGCAATCGGAAGAAAATTAAACAATTCGGCTTCTTTACGAGAAAATTAGAGAAAAATAATAAAAAAAACAGCAATCAAATTTGCAGCTGTAAGATAGTTATTATATTATGAAGGGCGAAGAGCCGCGGGCGCGGGCCGCCTATCTCGACATTTATCGTGGTGGGCGCGGCGGCTTTATTAACGAGCGCGCACGATTTATACCGGCCGAGGATTTGAGGGGCCGAGTCCACCCTTCAGTGACCCTCTCGGCGTTATCTGGTCGGAGGCCACTTCATCTGCTGAGATTAGGCGCTTCCGACGCCGACGCCCGCGCGCCGCGACCGCCCGTCATAATCGTTGACCTCATAAAAGTTAACGAGCCCTCGAATGGTACCCGATAAGGCTGCGACTTCTTTGCTGTACAATAAATAGAAAGTTTTACTATAATTAGTCATTTTCTGTGTCACTCCCGGCTACATTGAATTTTCTTTATACTTTCCCACCAGAAAAAAAAGGAAAATTCGAAAAGTTAATGTTTTCAATTTAATTTCGGAAACAGTTTTCACCAGATCTCGACGTATTAAGATTCTAAAAAGCTACTCTAACTACTCTTACTATGACGTTCTTACGTATTTATGTATACAGCATAGTAATATATTTTTTATTTGTAAGGATATACTTCCCAATGATCCCATTTTTTCCAAAATCCATTTTTAATGACGAGGTCCATGAGGAATTAAAGGGCATCCTCAAATATTATAGGCATGTATATAGCGATTTTGTTTTAGGATATAAATCAATCATTTATATTCAGAGAGTATCATCATTTAGTGACGTGGAACTGATGAAAAAGACCGCAGATGGCCACGGGAACTCCTCAGGTATAATTTAGTCAATTGTGGACCAATTTCAATTTTTTCTGGTTTTTTCTTGGCGTCTTTGAAGTTTTGTATAACGGCGGGATCTTTGGGAGACCTGTTTTTTCAAAATTTTGCCTTCATGAATTTTGCCAGAGCGAGTCTGTTGATTTTCGATCTGACTTTGTTCAGCGTCACGTGTTCTCTAACCGATAGTCTTAATATCTCAGTGAGGTGATTTCAATTTAGTGGATTATGTCCGTACTGATTTAGTGCAGTCAAAACTTTATTTTCAACGTTTTTTTCATATTTCTTTAATATGCTGTCTCTGTTTAGAAGCTTATAGTCCCAATTTCAAAACGATAAGCTGACAAATTGTTTTCTTCCCTCTATAAGCACTTTCTTTTGATTGATGATGTCTCTATTTTAGCGATTTTCGTTATTTCTCCGAAGATGATTTTGTGATCAGAGTTAACTTCCTTTGCCCAGTAGCCATTTATGTATTCGAATTTGGCGTCATTGTAAAATGCTGTGATGATGTGGTCAATTTGTGATGACCTTTGTCCAGAGCGCCAAGTTACCTTGCATGATCTGCGGCCCAATGTACTACTGATCACCAGATTGTGTTGTTCGCAAAAGTCAAGCAGAAAGGAGCCCATGTGATTTGAAGTGGGGTGAAATAGTTTGTGGCCGACTATGAGTTTGTTTGTATCTTGGTTATCATTTTGATCAATATGAGCACTGAAGTCTCCAAAGAGCAATAGCTTTGATTCTGGGTATTTGTTTCTTATTAATCAGGCAATTTGTAAGAACGATGAGACAGAGAGTTTTTCATGTGACTACTGTGGGATATGCGCTGTTATAATGAGCCAATCTGTAGGTTATGACTGTAATTCAGAATTCAGTTCTAAATCAACACCTAATGCGCTATTGCTTTGCCTTTGGATTTTTATAATTCTGGATATCGCATTTTTCCTGATGATTATGCCCACTACCCTTGTTTCTTGTGCCTTTGTTCCTCCACTTAGTATCCAGTTGTAGTGCTCAGATGTAAACCACTTGCCATGTGAGTTTGCTGTATTCGTGCAATAGTGCAACTTTTGAATGGTGTAATTGTCGATCAATTAATTTCTTGAACTTCTTATCGCTTTTGTGTCCGTATCTAGCCCCCAGTCTTCATATATTGGAAGAGTAGTTCTATATGTTGTCGGCTCAGTCTGTCACTTGACTGTGAACTCTTTTTGGCAAGCGTAGAGTTCTTGGGTCTGTAAAGTGACGATGCTGTCATAACGATTCCCTGAAAATAACAAGAAAATGTTCTGTTGCACTGGTGGTAGGGGGCAGTATATGATTCTATCAGCATTTTCCTGAATTACATGGACATCGACTAGATAATATTCCGCAGCTGCTATTAGAATGTCTTCACCACCCCAAAATCCATTAGTAAATCGTTTCATAATGTAGGTTTCAATTTTTTCCTTTAATGTTTGGTTGGGAAAGTCTTCATCCATTATTATTTGTGAAAGTTAACCTGATGCTCTGATTATTTTGATTTTCTTGAACAAATCTGGCGAGGTCTTTTCTAACCATTTTATGATCAAATGTTAGCCCGAATTGGAAGTGAATGAAAATGTGATCTGTATAAATTGTAGAACTTTAATATTATAAAGAATAATTCGTACAAGAATAATTTGCTATTGCATTAGTTGCGCTCCAAGTAAAAACGTAAACACCCTGGAATAAGTACCAAAGAACAAGAAATTTGGGATCGGAACTTTTTTTCTGCTTGTTCAGTACAAGGTAAAGATGAAGCCTGGCTAATTTTATTAACTATGGCTTAATCCACATGCAAAGCAGCTAAATTAATTATACGTTATAACTAAATAATTATAAAGTTATAATTATACGACAAGTAAAAAACGTAAATTACAATGAATTACAAAAAAAAACATAAAAACTGCCTTCAAAAAGATACTTCAATAATTTTTTAAACAGACTTCAAAAACAACTAATTAGTTTTATGTCAACCAATTATTTAGACACACGATTGTATAAAACTCTTTAATTCCAGATATACAATAAATTAATCCTGTTTATTTTTTTCAGAATTTGAAGAGAGCTATGGCGTGAGGTAGCGTCAGTAGATGTGATGAAACAAGCAGATGCGCTACTCGTAAATTAAACAAATCAACCAAAAGCCATTGAAGCTAAAAACTTGTTTTAAGTCTAAAACAACACTTTTTTTTAATAAAGGTAAAAAAAGTTACGATTCAACACAATCGACATTCATTTACTTCTTTTAATTATTTATAAAATACAACCTAATAATTTCGGTCCGTTTTGTCCTGCTCGCCGGCGCCATAAAGGACCATATAGTACCGGGCTGTCTATTTGGTCAATATCTGGCGTAAAGATACAAAATGACCACGTTTAATTATCATTACCTATAAAAGGAAGAGTCGTACTACCCATTGCTATTTAAATCTCATTCAGGAACATCATAGTTACGCAATAATATGTGCAAAATGTACCTGTTAAACATGCCTTACCCTGTATGTAAACGGATGTTTTAATCGAGCTTGACTCATAATGAAATACTCCAAAACGGTCATCGTCTTATGAAGCGACGAAATTTCTTTCTCAACAGGACGAATTTAAACAAGAGCTTCTCGAGCGGTTTCGCTCTCAGCAAAATGTACAACAGGTAAGTTCTTATAAAGAACAGCGGTCCAAGTACGAGCGCGGCGACTTTAATAAATTAGTAGCGGGCCATTCCGCGGAGGCGGTTCTTAACGTCGCCACAGTAATCATCTCGAGTCGTAAATAATCCAATTTGTAGTTCGGCAGCCGGCGGGCGGACCTCTTGAGGTTAGCCCGAATCGGGCAAACATCGAAATAGGGCGGGCACGGCCGGAGGAGCCGCCCGCCCCCGAGCCGACCCGACCGGACTTCATTCACTTCCTGTTCAAATCGTTACCGCACAACCGACTAAATTCTAATATACGAAAATTTTACAAAAAAAAAAAGATTAATCTCGGAGGTGACTTTACAAACAGTTAACATGGTTAACCATTAACGACGTTTTCATTATTTTACTCCTAATTAGTACAAACAATAGACAAATATAAAATATTAATCGTACGGTATAGATATAAAACACATTAATAGTTTTTAATTCATTATTAATACTTTAAATAAACGTAAACTCAAATACTGACACACAATATGCATAAATAAAATATTATTAAAATGCACAACAATGTTAAGTGTAAAACATGAGTTTGGTTTATATAAATAAATATATAGTATATATAATACAAAAATATACTTATAACAACCGCTACCCGTTATATTTACAAAACGTTTAACCAATGAATTCCACTGAACGACTAAACGAATAAGACACTACACGCATGCGTCTTGAAATATTATTACAGTTGATAGCGCAGTAACAGTATCTGTCATTACGCACCACTTGTACAATTTCAGCTCGTAAACTAAGTTCATGATGTGTTACATCGGCGCGTCCACGCACAAAATACATTCTGATCTGTTTTTATCTAACGTGCTGAAATAAGTATAACTTCAAAAAAGTATATTAGTAGGCATATGTAAAACAAATTCGACCATGCAGTATTCGATATCACTTTTAGAATTGAATGCATATCTTGTTGGAAACGTTGAACACGTTACAAATGAAATTATTGTCAGTGATGATTTTCATATTATAAGAATTTATTGTCTTATAAAAATTGTATGAGTAAGTACTATCAGGGACCTGAAACATACATTTTATACTTATTTATATGACTTTTCATAGAATAATTGGAGCATGATTAAAAAACTGTACGTCACTACTAAATAGTAAAATGAATATGTGTTATGTTTCCGCGTGCCGAAGACTTGTGCGATTTATAAATAAAACACATTCCTTAAAATGTATAAGACACTATCGCAAAAAGGCGTACAAGTCCATTAGAAATGGACGTGAGTGATGTCGATGGAATAGAGGAATTTCCTTGTCCATTGTGCCGGGAGTCGTTCGACAATGGCGTTAAATTATGCCCCGAGCTGCGGGGCCGGGCACTTTGTTGCGATCTTCGGCAATTTGCAGCGCCGAGCGAGCTCGTCCTACGCCGCATCAATGAAGGCGCGTTCGGAAACTACTCGGTGTAGGCGCTCGAGTTTCCCGCAGTCGATGAATCACATTTCCATGTCATATGGAATGGATGGATTACCGCGAGTTGTTGCTTCCATTTTCCATATATGTAAGATCGTTTCAATTATTTATAGTTTTTCTAGTTTGTAGCAATAGAGTGTACGTTAGTATTTATCATTGGTATGTAGCACGGACTTCTAGAAATGGTTTTTTTTTCCCAAATAAAATTATTTGGATTAATGAATATAACTTTTCTAATAACGGTATGAACAACAGGAAAAATAACCAATACTGACTACCTGGGGCGGATTCAGGAAAGGTGACCCATAACCCTATGGGCTGAGTTTTACATAGAATTACGTTAACGGTCGAATTTTTTAATTTCGATAATGCAGCTTAAATGAATTGAAAATCTTCATTCATAATTAGCTGAACAATATTAACTAAAATACGTCTTTTCCAAAAATAATACAGTTGTTCTGAAACGTGCCCGATCTGCATACAGCAGGATGGAGATCATATTAAAAATTTACTGAAGTATTATTTCCTTAAAGTACCAGATTACTTAAAAGAAAAGCATATGGAAAATTATTAAATTTTGCAACATTCTATCCCAATTTATTTTTGATACAATGAGTTGATGCTTCCA
Source organism: Eumeta japonica (assembly GCA_005406025.1). Taxonomy (NCBI): domain Eukaryota; kingdom Metazoa; phylum Arthropoda; class Insecta; order Lepidoptera; family Psychidae; genus Eumeta; species Eumeta japonica. The sequence goes on from BGZK01001182.1 coordinate 127,654, forward strand.
TGAAACTGAGTCGATCATAAAAAAAATGATCAATCAATGTAAAAAAAACTCACACGTGACCAAAAAAGGCACTACGCCATAATTATTTTCACCAAAAACGACCTGATAGTTCCTGAAGAGAGTTTCCCCGTGTAAGTTCCGTTACCTCGTAAACTGCTAACGAAATTTAATGACAAAAACTTCGTCTACCTCTGATATTATATTTCTTTGATGTTTATTTTGTGTCTTTTGTGTGCAAAATTTTTGTCATTTTACATGGAATAAAATGGAATTTTTGAGCGGTAAGTACACGTTGATAGCCCCACGCATTCGCGCGGCTGACAAACAATCACATCACTTGATACAAAGTGATAGAAATTAAATCTAACGATAGTTTGGACAGTTTTATAGTTTTCTCAAAGAAATTTAGTAATACGGCACAAGTAACGGCAAAAAAAAACCAAAGATAGGTTATTTGTAGTTCCATAGAAAAAATGTTTTATTGCGATTATAAAGTGATATTTGCAGTTGCAGTATAGGGAAACGTGCGTTGGCGAAAATTGTATCATTTGTGTTACGTATCTAAAACTTTTATTTTATCATATGTATATATATATATATATATATATATATATATATATATATATATATATCGCCTTATTTACGTGCTGTGGCCAAGTTGATCATAGCATGTCTACTACAATGAATGACAATTTCGCATATTTTCCCTGAAAATTAATACATTTGTTTTGAGCGTAGCAAGGCAATTTATAGGTACCTGCTAAAACTCTGACGCATGACCGCTCTCATTCATCCACCGGAAGTAATCTGGCTATAAATAATTACTGCTACACATACCAAGTCGGGCCGGGTCGTTAGTATTTTAAAATTTTAATGATATTTGAATAATATCTCATATCATCATTATGTTGAAAAAAGGTGACATTGAACATATGCGTCTATAATTTGTAGACGACGATAGTGAAGACAAAGTATTTGCATAAATATTAAGTTTGTGCTGAACTCTTAGAATACGAGTGCTACTCGCACTGGGCCTGGTTTTTTTTTTCGTTTCGAACTTTACACTGGACTGTTGATACTTCTTGCCAACTTTTAAAGGTCGTCGTCGAAGCAACAGCGAGGAGGCTCGATAACGATCCAATAATTATCAGAAGTAATATCACCAGGGGAGCAGAATTACAAGGGGACCGCTAGTTCAGCGGTTAATGAGGCCCTCCCGAGCCGCTTGTATACACGCAGGTAATCTCCGCCGACGAGATGGGGGATTTGCGATAATTTAATTTCGCCGCGGGAGAGTCGGCCGGGTCGCTTCCCGTGTGGGTCGGTCGGCCAACAAAGGTGTTTAATTAGGCTCCAGCTGGCCCGGAACCGCCACTACAGCGCTAATTACCGCTACCTAGCGCTAGCCTCTTAAGGGGCTTGTTGCGGAAAATCGTTCCGTTTAAGTGGTACCCTCTATGTAGTTCTAACTCTTGTAGTTAAAAAGTCGTCGCTCTGATCAGAAATAACATAAGCGAATATTTTATTGAAAAATAAAAACAACTTAGATAATTGTAGCCCTAAGCTTACCTACAAGCTTTCTCGATTTTCAATGCTGTCGGAAAAATTATATGACTTTGTTGTAACAAACTTAAATTATTCAATATAAAATTTGACATCGTATATTTGTACAAAATAAAGGCAAATAATCTTTAATAAAATTGATCCGTGGATCGACCAAATTTTAACGGAAATGATATTGTAATATAGGCATATGACATTTGCCGTATTATCACTATATCCATTGTGTATATTTGAAGATCCCAAAATTGTGATTTAAGATTATAAACATTATAATTTGTAATTTACAAGTCGAAAATTTGATACAGATTTGTTTTTAAACAGTATCACTCGATGGATGTTCTGAAAACACTTTATAACTGTACCAAACGAAATGCCTCATAAGATATCCTACATTACTAACAGGGAGTCGGTCGCTTTTTAGGTTTCCTGAGCTAATATCGCAAAAACGGAACCCTTATAGTTTCGTCATGTCTGTCCATCCATCCGTATGTCACAGGTATTTTATTCAAAAACTACAAAATTTATATTGATGAAATTTATAGTTTAGGTGTCGTGAATGAGTCGATACTTACTTTAGTAGTGGAATAACAAAAACATATATCTAAGGGAGGCATTTCATACATATAACAGAAGCTGAAAAACATTTTTTTTAAGAAAGAATCAACGTGCACAACGTGTAGCATAAGTTTTGATAGTTCTTTTAAAAACATTAAGGTATCTAAGCAATTTTGTTTTTGGTTAAATGAATATTTTTGAAAATAAACGCTTCGAAATTATATAACACAAATTGTATCTCCCCATTCTTTTTCAAACCGTATTCTAAAAAATTTGAAAAAAAATACGGTGGTAACACTTAAAAAATATTTTCAACAAAAATTATTTTGTACTTGATCAGTTACATCGTTTTTAATTACTGCCGAAAAACTACGCTTCTCAACAAAAGGACGTACCTGCCATGAATGTATGCTCCATTGCTTATGAACATTTCCACATAGTATTATTTTTTTTATATTGTAAGACTGTAGTAAGCGTTTTAATTGTGTACTCTGTGTAGGAAACATTAAAAAAAGTTTAACAATGCAGTTATTTTCATCATTAATGCATTTATTTGTGGCAACATCTACGAGACCTTATACTGAGCATAGTCCGACATGCTCTTGACCGGTTTTTTTATGTATAACATTAGTCTTATAGTGTTTTGTGTGTGTCTTAGATTATTTGACTGTTAGATACTCTACCAAGGATAGTGTGGGCGTACAAAAACGACCGCCTGTGTCGTAGAGGGCGATGAAAAACGCATTTAATACAATGAAATAATTACCTCAGTCGTAAATAGCGTCGATGTAAGTACCTACATAGTAGGTACATACCCTGTATGTTATAAAAAAAATAATTCTTGTAATTAAAAACAAATTAATGTTCACAATGATAAAAAAGTATAACCACATCCTAACAACGTTAAAGATTTATATTTAAATAATATCAATTTTTTTTTAACATTTTTGATTTGAGATTCTTTTTGTTTGTTGGATCAAAATTCATGAATATTTAGTAACTATTGTGTAGAAAAAAGGTAAATATTAACCGCATTACGCCGACAGGGCTTTCAAATGATTAACATATATTTTAATAAATGATTAACATAAGACATTTTTCTAATTCGCTTTCTTATGCTCTGGTATACAATTAGTGGGCAGTACTCCGATTGGCTCATGAAAAATAGTCGCGTACGCAGAGCCACGCCTCTTTCAATTATTACGTAACGGGCATTAACCAATCACTATCGTGTATCTATTAGTATACATTAAACTGGTGAAAATATAATCATTAATTTTTAATTGTAAACTTGCATCAAGAATTCTATTAGTATTCATTTTATGAAATTAATATTTTAATTTAAAATATAGTCTTCTTACGAAAGAAAGTGATTCGGACCCTGAGGTTTTTTTTAATTAATCTTACATCCATAAGGTATATTCATTGTATATAAACGTCGTTACACATTATACAAAAAACCTTCTGAAATAGCTTACTGCGTGAAGTAGATAAATGACTTTAAAATAATCGTAGAAAATTTGAACTCAAAGTTTTTTGGATATTTCTAATAATCGTGTGAGCATTTGTGGCCATCTTAAAGGAAAACGAAATGTAGTAAATGTTGAAAATGAAATGTAAAAAGATATAATATTATATACTTAGCAAGCAATAACTGAACTGTTTATAAGATTTTTAGTTGTTGATTGCCTACATTGGCGCAAATTCGTATGATCGCCGTTTGATATGGATACCTCTTGTGTAACAATGACAGCTACTTAATAGTAAATGTTGACGTCATTATCGATTTTTCATGTACAACACTACTTTCATGCAAGTTGAAACCTGCACTTCTGTTATATTTAGTTAATTTACTTGAGGAAAATAACACAAAATTAAAAAAAAAACTTATTGATCCGACCGCTAACAAATTTCACAGAATCATCCGCCGAGTTAATCTGAAGATTAGTCCTGAAAATTGCATTAAAATAAATACAGGTGTTTTGGAGTCCATAGGAAACATACACACGTCAATTTATATTGATAGATAAAAGAATTAATTTGATGTCCACGCGGGCAAAAGCTATTATAATGTAAACTAAAACAAGTGCTTACGTTAATTACTACGCTTCGTTTGCAAGAGCTTTAATTAATTGAAGGTTTGTAAAGGAAAAAAAAGAAAATTAGAATTCATTCATTTTTATTTCAAAAATAAATTTTATCGAATAATTCGCTGCAATGTCATGTATACTCTTAAACGATCGGCGTATGATGACGCCGCAGAGAAATACAATAAACGGCAAAAAGGTTAAGAGGTCCTCGGACTTTATAAACAATGACAATTTTATTTATCTTATAGTTTAGTTAGCGAGTAAACGAAGTGACATTTCGCTTTGTATATACAGAATAACTAATACAATTGAAGTACGTCATAACAAACTTTAATGTAAAACTAAAGAAAAGTTTCTACGATTCGCTTGGACGCCAGTGGTCAAGAGCACAGGACCGGCCCGGCCCGTCGCCGCCCGACCGGCCACTTCCGTCAATCAACCAACCCGGTGGCTGTTTTCAGCTGCACTCTAACAGCGGCCAATTATCCCGTCTACACCAATTAACATTATAAAGTTGAAAGATTAGATTGTATGTTTGAAAGCACAAAACTGAGGAACTATAAGTCCGATTTGAAAAAGCTTTCAGCGTTCGATAGACAGCTTAATGACGGATGTTATATACTTTTTATATTTTTTTTTATGATTATTTGTTTTTTTAGTGTATAGCCATCAAATCTAAGACATTCTTTGTGTTGGTTTTTGGTAATCAGTCCTTTTCTTTCTTCACATAACTTCGGAATAGAATTTAGTTCATGTGGTACACGTGGTTCCATTCTCATCATGGATGTAAAATAACCATATGTTATTCAAATTTTACTCATCGTGTGAATCTAGCAAACATACGCTTTAGAGACTACGAATTATGATGGTACTGGAGACAGGACAGGAACTGTAAGCCAATTCAAAATCAACCGTAGAATCTATCTAGATCAGTGGTTCCTAACCTTTTCAATATTGTCACCCTGTGACATATTAGGAAACTGATTTTACTTCGACCTCAAAACGTTATCAATACAAACAATACAAGCAAATACAAATATCTTTACTAATCAGAAATTGCACATTAGTCAAACAATTTTAACGAATTTTATACATAAAATACGTTACAATCTCTAAAAAAATACGTATTTGTTTATATTATAAACAATGAATTAAGCAAATATAATTAGTTTGGTGGGTTGCATTCAATGTTTTTTTCATGTTAGATTTAGTTTCACGTAAAGCGAATTTTAAGTCATTAACCACATCGAGACATTTCTGGCCTTTGTTTTCGATGTACTAAAGTTGAAAAACCATTCTCAGATATATAGGAAGTGGCAATAGGTATTTGTATTTTTAAAGTTCTGTTAGTTATAATAGGATATTTGGTACTAGCTTTTCGCCAAAAGGTAATTAAATCATAATTTTGAAAATCCACTCTGCAAGTAGTAGTGTAGTCTTGCGTGGTCCGAGAAATTCTATTTTGGTCGCCACGTCTTCGGCTTTAATAACGTTATCATCTGTATTAAATGGTTTTAAGATCCAAGAGCTGGACTGACGATTATCCACGTCCGGAAAATATTGCTTCGTTGAGTCTATTACTGCAGATAAGTGTTGAACCAAAGGATTTTCAAACGTGAATTTGTCGAGTTCAATATTTTTCAATTGTTTCCACAGTAATGTAAACATCGACAAATCGCCAGCTTATACTTTTCGTTGGGAAAGTACCAATTTACGTACAAAACTGGCAACTTTATCTTGTGCTATAAAAATATCTGTCATATTTCCTTATAATGCGATATCAAGACTGTTAATTTTACTGAAAAAAGAATGAACAAAGTACGCCAGATTTTCGAGAAATGTTTCATCTTTTCTTTTCGAGGAAAACTCTTTTCTTTTGTGTTTTCTCATTTTCAAAAAATAGTGGTATTTCTTCACGGAGCTCATAATATCTATTCAAAACTTTTCCTCGTGATAATTACCATACCTCTAAGTGGTACAAAAGAAAACTAAATTTGGCATCGACTTCATCGCATAAAACTCTGAATAATCTCGAATTTGAGGCGCAGCCATGAATATGATTCACAATTTCCACTTCGCCGCTCAACGTGTTTAGTAAATCTGGTGGAAGCGTATTAACAGCCAAGCGCAGCGGTACATCAGAAAATGATAGTATAAAATTTGAGGAGCAACTTATTTCACCAATACTTGAAATCGTGAACGAATTCCTATTAGGGAAGGCGTCCCGTCTGTACAAATACCAACCAACGCAAAGGCAGCCAAAAATAGATGCGTACTTACTGCGCAGCGATCTATATTTTTTATTTTTATTTTTACTATTTAGTTAGGTATTTTATTAGATTAACGGCAGAGTGTTTCAAAATCATTAGTATTTAACTATAAATTGTACCTAATAAACATAGTATTTACTTTAATATTTAGCATAACTGTCAAATTCTATTGCTTCAAAAATAACTTGTTTAAAGTTAAATGTTAACGGTCAGGTTGTTGTCAGTTACGATAAGCGCCTAATATATAATTCTTAATTTTCTAGATATTAGAAGTTTCTGAAAGGGATTACAAAGAAAAATTTTAATTATTATCTATTACTATAAATTATCAACAAAATAATCAAATTAAAACTAAAATATACGGCAATGTATATACCGTCAATGTTACAAATGCCAAAATGGCGGATTTGAAGGTTAACTCAGCATTTGGAGGTGGCCCCACGCATCTCCAACATTAACTCCAAAATTACCCGTTAATTGTCAATTGAGAAGTTGAAACAACGAGTTTTGTCGTGTTTAGCTTTTAACTTTAACAGTTAGCATCTAATTATTGTAAATGAGAGTTTGAAGCACACCACTGTATGTCTTAATTATTAGGTTCTTTGTTTCCCCCACAGAATAACTGATTTACCCCCGCGGGGGTAATTACCCACAGGTTCGGAACGACTAATTTAGATTGTAACCGTGAACAGAAAAGATATAGATTATGACTTTGGGACGGCGATAATGATAATGTTAAACCTTACGGCGCTTCCATACTCACCTACCTTTCGCGCCTTTACAGACTAAATTTAAAAAATCCCTTCTTAGTGCTTGCCTACATTACAGAAGTATGTTTTGTACAATATTACATGTTCCTAGATCCAATCGTCTTGGCTGACTTTCATTATTATGTCTACAGTTCTCTTTATATACGTACATATATATGTAACGAAAATCGTTTACTTTATTTTGCAATCACGAAAAACTACTGAACCTATCGTTATAAGACTCTGACCAATCGACACGAGATCGTCTGTAGATCGTCCTATGTTATATGTTTTTGAATTCCATATATCCATCACCATTTTCTTTTATTTATTTTCATAACCCATGAAGCTCAGCAAAACAAATGAGAGACGGCTAGCATCATATAATACCATTCGATCATACAACGTATCCCCATCGTTTCGGTATGCTAGCTAGTAGAGATTTAAAATTCCCGTGACAGATTAAAGTTAGAACCCTAACAATGGCCGGGCCGAGCGCGCGCGGCGGCGCGGCCGGCCGTCAGCGGCAAGCGCCGGACGTTTCCGAAGAAATGAGTCAAAGGTCCCGACTCCCGACTGTATTGTTCCGCGGCGCGCATTGTCCGAGCGCAAATTAGCCGAGATCGCGTGCTCGTGACGTGGAGAGCCTTTGTGTATCGCGCGTGTGAATCGGGACGTAAACGGCGGGGAGACATGCGTGAATGTACTTTATTTTCTGTGGCATAGTTCATTTCAGTTTCATGCGTATATTTTCATTCGTCGGTATTGTTAGAGCGAACTAGGAGTAAAATACATTTTTTTTATATATAGCGATTCTAAGAGACAAACGAGCACGCGAGTCACGAAAGAGTAGGTGTTCTCCACCGCCCATGGACACTCGCAACCTCGCAACTTTTGAGAAGGAATAGGGTAGATGGAGGAGGAAGCGGACTGTTGGAGGAGGAAGCGGACTGTTGGAGGAGGTGTGGACCACCGGAACGCTCACTCAATGGATAAGGCAACTGCGGAAGCTTCTTCTTTTACTTCTTTACTTCACACCTGTATCCTGTGAGAGTGTAGTATCTTATCAAAGGAGCCGGCCGATTTTCGTGCTGCAGTCAAGTTGGCCACAGCAGGGCTTTCCCACAACGAACGACGAACAATGTAACACAGTATTAGACTCACGGTGAATTTAAATAATAACAAAACAACCATAATATAAACTACTACATATTAGATATTATTTATCTAATCACTATGTGTAACTAAATAGACAATAATTAATGAGCAAAAAAATGATAGGTATTAAAGAGACGGTCGCCGGCGACGTCCGGCACACGAGCTCGATGTCACGAAGCGCCGGCCGACACGCGTCACCGACACGAGACACCTCGACGCGTCACCTGCGACGCAATTTAATATTCGGCGCGCGCGGGCGTCCGTCCTCCGGCAGCGCCCGGTCGCCGGCGCGGGCGGTTGCGTCATACGCGCACAAACTTCTCGTCTCCAGTAACCCGATACCCTTCAAAAGACTACGCGCAGGGTTATTATTTTTACCCTAAGATATTCCCTTTCGTGTAGCGCCGCGAATATTGAATTCCGTAGATGTATATATTATGACGTTTAATTTCGTATAGCAATTGTAATAAAGGGAAAGGATACTGTTATTTTTATGTTTTTCTTATTTACATTTTGTCTACATAATTATATAAGGTAGTTAATTTTTTTTTAAACTCTATTATAAAGTTTTTTTTTTTTTTATTTAAGGAACAAGCATTGACATCACTTTATACTTATATAGAAATAACGAAACTAGGAATGGAATAAATCGCAAAGTAGTCGGAAAACGCTATGAAACAGTGACGTCCCTATATAATAGAGCATTATAAAACGCATCAAACTCCGTTTTGAAAAAAACAGATGTTTTTGACAGTTTATATTAAAGTTGCCGCGAATAGTTGTTATAGCGAATAGTCGAATACCGAGTAATCGCCATTCGCTTTGGCGAATAGTCGAATAACTCGGCATTACTATTCGACATAAATAAGGCACATTAAACATAATTTTTATTTCTATTAAATATAGCATTAAACTCAGGCTCATTTATTTGTTATTTAATTTTAATAATAATTTTAATTTTAAAACTTATTTTTTTTAAGTTGTGAGAAATAAAGCTAGAGAAATCTGTTTCATGTGTAATATGGACGTAATTCGTATATATTTATTTAATTTTTTAAATGCTGGCAACCCTTTTCAAGTAAATACTTTTTTCTATTTTTTATTTTATTTCTATAAAGACTATTTTCTGAGGCAGGATTACTTTACGAGAAAAAGCGAAACCGACTCGCTCCCGAACGTGCAGAAAAATAGTTTTTTTTGCATCACAATCTGCCTCTGGTGGATTTTAAATATTAATTAATTAAAAAACCTAATGACTGGCACAGGAGAGAATTTTAAATTTTAATATTCAATATGATAAATAATTATTGATGTTGTGTTTAGTTTTATTAAGGAAAATAATAAAGAATGATTATTTTTAGTTATTAGTTTTTTTTTTTGTTCGTTAAAAATTTATTTTAGACGAATACTCGCCGAATGCCGAATAATACTAGAATTATTCGGTATTCGACGAATATAAAAAAAAATGTCGAGTAATGCCGAATACCGAATAATAGCGAGTATTCGCGACAACTCTAGTTTAATTAGTCTTTGATTTTAACAGATTTTAAAAAGTCAAAATCGGTCCTTTTAATTTTTAAAACAGATTTTAAAAATTAAAAGGACAGGGCTATTAAAAGGTCCAATCTACTAAATTACAAGGACAGGGCTATTAAAAGGTGAAAGCTATAAAATTAAAAGGACAGAAAATTGTCACGGCGACCTGTTACACACAATAGTGCTTTCTTCAGACTTTTGGAATTAAGGCTTAATGCAGCACCACAATAATGCATCCTCTCATATCACTGCGCGAATTGTCTACTTTTTTAAGGAAAATAATATTTTAGTTTGGTTGTTTTACTATTAGAAAATATATGCATCAGAAGATGAAACAGACTCCCCTATTTCTGAATATTTTGACTTTATTTTTAAATTGCGATGCTTTCCGTTCGTGAACAATTCGTCTACAGAATCGTATTGACGATGAAGGATACTACTTTGAAAATATGAAAATCTGGTGTGTCTTGTTTATATAGTTTCACTGTATCTAAATAATTTCGGGAGTTACCCTTGTATACGCCATATGACATCTAATTTGATTCGCTTTATTTATCAGTACAAAAGTACTAACATTTATGTGGTAAAATATAATATTCATTTATTGCGCTATCGTACACAAACATGACAATTTATATTACATTAAAAATTTAACACTTCAGAACTATTACAATTACACGAATGTTAAAAAGTATACAGACGGTCGAGCCATCAGTAGTCACCATCCGTGGATCTGAGTAGCAGGCTGTAGTATAAACACACAGGCACACTCGCGAAGCGCCCTGCGTCGCTTAAACGAAACAGCAGGAGTAGGCATAAATTTTTGCAGCGCGGTCGAAAGAGAGGGGGATATTACTTCCTCTTTTATGCCGCGCCGGCGGTCTACATCCCTCCGCCTTACAAATTTTCGATCAGGTAACGTGCCCCTGACGCGAATTTAATATATGTATTTTACCGATCCCAAAAAGTGCACAACGCCGCTAAAGAAGTTTTCACTTAAAAAATAAACGCTTTTCTAATTGTATGTCTGTTTATTTGTTCGGGGTATCTTCCGAACGGCTGAAGCGATCATAATGCAACTTTCGCTAGAGCTTACTGGGCTACATTTAAAGTAAACTAAAGTACTTTATATGCGAAAAGATTTACGGTTCTTTCGAAAAATCAGAAAATTCGTAAAAATATGATTTTTTATCGGAATTGAATATAAAATAGAACTGGGATCGAGCTTAGACTCAGAACGGGAATCAGGATCTATATCGAGACAAAATCAACGACAAGAAACAGGATCGGGATCATCATAACATCAATAGTCGCTATTAAAGATGTAGGTATTCATTCTACGACCACACGGGCGAAAGACATCTACAACAGAAACTATCAAGGGTGTAAATCAATTTTAGGGTTCCGTGAGAATTACTATGAACACTTATAGTTTTTAAAGAGTTTAATAAAATGTAGCACGAAATATGACATTTTATTAAAGAAAAAACTTTCCCACTTGCATCCTGACAATGGTTATCCATTACATTTTATTGCAGAATATGATATTGGTAGATAAAATTGTTTTATAAGAATAAAAAAGAAAGCCACACCACTCGGAGTAAACGCGATAAGCTTAGTTAATACGGGAGAAAATGTATATGTGTGTAAAACTGAACTGATTCTGAAAATATTTTCATATATAGAAATATAACACCATCGTAGAGTAATGATACTTAGATACAATGTGTTTTGATACTTCGATTTGTCCGAATTAAAACTGTGAATGGTAGCGAAATCGAAATAGACAAGAAGGACGGGCAGTAGAAGCGAAAATACAAACATGATCAGAATCGACAGCGTTATCGAGATCCGGATCAGGCGAAATATCGGGATCGAAATCGAAATTGAGACCGGGATTGGAAATTGGCAGCGAGATTGATCGATCTAAAACAGGAAATTCATTCTATTTCTACGTGGGTACCGCGGACTACACAGACACACTACCTAATGGAATGGGCAGAAACATCTACTGGGCCAGCTAGTTTATTGAAAATCGAGAAAGCTTTCGTTATTTTAACCATCATATAATGGTATAATACATTTTTTTAACTTCCCGCTAAGAAAATTGAAAATTTTCTAAAATTTTCGGGAAGTCATTGATTTCACCCCATTTTGCAAAAATCGAGTTCTCATTAGATCTCGATGTTCTGAGGGTCTAGGAAGCTTCCCTGATCATCCCTGAGATGATGTCCGTATGTCTGTGTGGATGTGTGTGTGCATGTGTGCATGCATGTAAACCTCTTATAACTTTTAAACGGCTTGACCGAATCTAGCTCACTAAACGGCGTTCCAAAGAGTTTCACCAAACTTAGATTTCCTGAAAGTTTGGGTCGATTTGGACCGGTAGATTTTGAGAAATTTTCAAAAAACTAAGAAAAAATTTTTTTTTTAGTGTTTTATCAAAATAAACTTAAAAATGGCTTTGACCGATCAATTCCAAAATCTAATCAGCTCTTAACCTATTAAAAACACGTCGATTGCCGCAAACCGGGTCAAAATCGGTTGATTCGTTTGCGAGAAATCGTTGTCGAAAGAAATCGAAACAAACCGTTTTTTTACTCAAAAAATCGCGTCAAATCCCGAATATTTTCGAGTGTTTTGAACTCGAAAATAGCGGGAAGTTTCAGGGTTTGCCTACAGGGTTAACCTATTTTTTTTCATTCGAACAGTAACGTTATCAGTTACCGTAATACGTGCCGTCACTTAAAAGTCAATAAAAATACTCCGTAATATATATCTCGCTACATATTGATATGCATAATAGCTACGTTCGTGACGGGCTTACCTCATTACAATATTATTAGAAGACGGAGCAGGATGACATTGGCAAAGAAATAATTTTGCCAATCTATTTGGTGGAATGAGTCGTAAATATATATAGAAATTATTTTATTTACCTCCTACAAAAATATCAAAAACATACGAAAATGGCATTATTTTGTACGTCGTTTTTTTTTTTTGAATTCCACAACGACAAAACATATCTATTACCACATATAGCAACATCAATTAGGACGTCATACGCTTCCTTTATGTCTGAACCGGTTTAGCGGTATAATGAGGGTAGCTCGTCAAAGCGACCGCACAAATTTCGAAAACAAAATATAAATTATGTTTCATAACAACAACTGCAATTATCTGATCTACATAAATTTCAGAAAAATGAATATTCCAAAAATAAATCAGATATTACTGAAAAAATAAGGTGCGGAATGTAAAATTTCAGTAGTGAATCGCTAAATCAATCGTTATAAGCGAAGAAGTTTTAGAAGATAACGATGTCACATATTAAGTTTACCTGCGAGTATTGTCTGTGGTGTTCACCACTAAATCAATCCACCTACTTGTTACGTCCGCCCCCGTATAAAGTCTCGTCATGTACAAAAACATTAACACAAATAACAAGAAATCTTTTCATCAAACATAACCGCGACAAGAAACAAAACATTACCTTATGTACGACGTATTCGTATATACCTCAGAAAAGGAGAATGACTAATTTATTATGGAGTACAGATTTATTTTTTTTTGGCTACAAAAAAATCTGTTTTAGTCCATTTTCGAAATGGACTACCGTCCATTTCGAAAATGGACTAACGGTTTTAAAAACGAATAAAAACCTTCTTAAAGTTTTGTTTTAAAACTAACTTATCTAGTGTCTTGATTTTTGAGTTATTTTTATTTCACTCGCCAAAAGTCCATTTTATAGCATTTTTAGTATGATCATAAACAAAGAAGCGTTCCATGTCCTCTTTTTATCGGTTGTTAGGATTAAAAACCGTTTAAAGGAAGACGTGAAATGCAAAATAAATGTTAAAAGTGATTTTTTGTTAAAAGTGAACTTAAAGAGATGATGGAAGAAGCCCTTAATATAAAATCAAACATCGATCAAAATGTTGACATGCCAAAGTAATTATGTCTGACCGCAGCCGTTACTCCTTTTAAAACGGGTAAATTTTCTTTTTCAAAATCAGAAGGCATATATATATATATAATAGATACAATCGAGCAACTAACCAAAAAAAGCTAAAAAGAATAATGTATTTGTCCATTTTAAGAAGAAATTTATAAATTATTTAGAACCAATCAGTAGTTTTGAAATACATATCATAAACATCGGAAGCTTCCATTCTGTCTAACAAGAAATAATTGATAATATCAATAAATAATTTAAATCCCTTTAACTGTTAGAAACTAGTCCAGATGGGGTCACAGGAGCGATACGGAGGGGTCACGTAAAGGTCGGTTGGCAGGTGTCCACCGGTTGGCTGCGGTCTGCGGTCGCGCCCTTTAAACCTCGGTTCGTCTCGGCAATATCTCCTTAACATTTTACATTGCGTTTATTATGTAGAAGCGGCCCCCGGCGTATAAGTACAGGAAATTCCTGTATTAGCTTCATATTAAATCCCGGGATAATCCAAATCCCCATCCCGATCCCATTCCGCTTCGCGATTTAAATGACGTACCGGTTTTGTTCGAATCCAGTCTTTGCATCAAAAATAAAAACTTAATCATAAACATAATCCGTAGCATTTGACAGATTGTCAAATCTTGTGGAATGTCTATAGGCTATCTGTGAAATGTTACGAATTACTTTCACGAACTGCGTTTTTACTTTAGGTGCGACCCGCTGTTAATATCATTTGCGATCTAAATCCAAATTCAACAACAATCCCAGTTCTACTTTCGATGTCAAACAATATTGTCATCCTAATCTCGGTCAAACATTAATGCTTTTTAAGTTTGACCGAATTTGACCGAGCAAAAATAATCTAATATTTTTATCATCATCTGACGTAATGATGAAGACATTAAATTTTTAATATGTATAATGGATAGAAAATAGTGGTTGACGTAAGGCGTTACTTTCACGGTGCATAATGGGTTCGAATCGTGACCACAAGTGAACTGAATAAAGGATTTTTTAGTTTTAGTCGAATGAAAACACTCTGTAGCACTATGTATGATACGTATTCTCGGGGATATAAAGACATGTATGTCTCAGTGAGCACGATAAGTGATCATGTCCGGATGTGAGTGGTTCGTCGACATCGGTTGTCGTACAAATAAATAAAAAAATAAACCGTTATGCGGCCCATAAAAAATGAAAATAACATAAGCAGAAGGTCTTACAAGTAACTTACGTAATAAATTCAACAGTTTTTAAAATATAGACAAACAGTTTTATATGTATTATTTTATATAAATCGTTGTCTTATGATTTATAAAATAGAAAGAAAAAGACAAAAGGGCGACCAGCGACCAGCGACCAGTAAACCCGCTCAGTTGCGGCCTAAGCCACAGCGCTAATTTTCAACTGGACCTCAAAAACCTAATATTAGTCTAAATAGCCGAGCTAAACAGAAATTTTGTACACAGAAAAACAGAAACAGTGTTAAGAACCTTGCGTGCATTATATGTCAATACCGTGGTGTAAAACCAGATAAAAAAATCTACTATTTTTTACCATTATTTTTTTTAATTATTGTTTTTTAAGAATATGGAGAGATTTTTAGAGCAGTTGATCAGTAATTCCATCAAGCAGCAGGGACAAAATGTGTTTCTTTAAAAACGGAATGAACAAAGTAACTGAAAAACAAACGTAATGAGGGTGGATATTGTTCGATATTTTGGTGACAATATACTTAAGGCTGTTTTTAAATACGACGGTTTTAGGAGCAATGGCAAAACAACTACGATGACAGGAATAGGATCTTGTAAGTTTTTCATGCAAGTATTAGGTAAGGAGTTTTGTTTCGTCAGCAAAAACATATTTGGCATCATTTCCTTACTCAAAAACGGTGTTACGTGACTTCTAGGCGGCACATAAAAACAAAACCTAGCACAGACATTTTGGATCGCTGTATTAAACCTTCAGTTGTTGTAAAAAGCTACGGTCCATATACTGTATCAGAATAGTTGACCTTTGACAAACTCCAAGTGATTATACTAGCGTCATGCTAAGATTAACGTTAAGGTAATTGCGCGTTCCATGTAGCACTTTTAAAATCGGAATCCATAATCAGTTCCAAATTACGAGGTTCTTGAGTAAATTGTATAGCCTCAGAACTAAACACAACAAAAGGTTTCTGAATGCATATTTTAAAAAATTGTTGACAAGAGCCCAGGATCATAAATTTTGATGTACTGGCGTTTGACGCGAGAGCATTCTTATCAAACTATTCAGATATTCTAAATCATATATGGGCAACAACGGGCCCGCGGGCCGCATTCGGTCTACTGTGAGATTTGATCTGGCCCGCGAGGCATTTTGAAAAACCCAATAAAAAATATATTACACGACTTATTCATACTCACAGAATCAAGTGAGCGAGCGAGCCGAGTGGCGGCGATCATCAAAGAAAGAGGCGGCAAACGTCAAAGCCTTTGATGTTTGCCGTTTCATTGGCGGCGCAACAAAAGATTATTGCTTCTCAATTGTTCTACACTAGACGATTCTAGATCATTGCTTCATCTTGTCTATATAAGCGGGTGGATGGCTCGAACTTTAGTTCAGTTCTATTTGAGCTACCAAGGCGATAGCTTTGACAAGCGATATCCTAGCGAACTGCTAGTGCGTCAATTTGCTTTGTGAATTTTGTGTGCATCTTGAGTACTTATTATAATAATTATATTTTGTAATTAAGTTTATCGGACGAAAAGTAAATGAAAATGATGTCTGGTGGAAAGAAACGAAAAGAAGATGCAGAGGGTCGCCAGTTTCAATAAAAATGGACTGAAGAATTCTTTTTTATCTTGCACAATCGTAAGCCTATTTGTTTGCTGTGTCATGAATCCAATTCAGTGATGAAAGAATTCAATATAAAGAGGCATTACTCAACTAAACATACTATGCTGGACTCATTGACAGGATAAATAAGTAAAGGCAAAATCCAGAACCTTATTACAAATTTTGAAAAACAGCAGCAAATGTTACATGAACAAAGGACACAACTTGATAATGTTGTGAAAGCTAGTTTTATAATTAGCTCTAAATTAGCAGTCATTAAAACCATTTCCCGAAGGAGAATTTATCAAGGATGTGTATGTTAAAAGTTTGCAGTGTTTTGTGTTCTGAAAAGAAAAATAAATTTGAAAACAAATAGTTTGTCATGACGAACTGTCCGACGTATAGAAATGATGGCTAATGATACAAGAACAACATTTACTAACCGTATGGCTGGTTTTGCATTATTTTCCATAGCATTAGACGAGAGCACCGATTTGTCTGACACAGTTCAACTTGCTATATTTATTCGAGGTGTTGATAAAGAGTTAACTGTTATTGAGGAATTGCTTGCTTTACAGCCGCTAAAAGGAACCACTACAGGAGAGGACATTTTAATGAAGTTCAAAAGGTATTCATAAGTTTTGGCTTGCCATGGTCAAAATTAGTTGGGATATGCACAGATGGTGGCTTTATGATCGGATTACGTAAAGGTTTCATCGGAATTTTTATGAAAAAGCAACTTAATTAAATGTGCAAAAGATGATTTAATAGTCCTTTATTGCATTATCCACCGACAGAACTCGTGTTTTAAGTCCATTCCACTCCAGAATGTTATGAATGTGGTAGTAAAAACCATCAATTTTATTCTCGGATTATCATCTTGAAAGCGATTCTCAATAAAAGTTTTCTCAATAATAATAAAGAATTATACGATCTAAATTATTTAACTAAATATTGTGCAATACACTTGTTTGTACCGACGCTATATGTCTATAAATTAAGGGTACCAAAACAAATTATGATTACGACATCCATGGCTTGACGTGTAGAAATCCGTCTGCGACGTCGATTCATCAGGTTCAATTCTCAGTTGCATGTTGTACACCTTGCTTCGCATTAGAAGATCGCCCGGTGTTCTTCTAAACCTTTCTATTTCGTTATCAGTTTAGTATATATATATATATATATATATATGACCATTCTTTGCCTAGAGGTTTCATGAATACTAGATAACATTTTTTTTGTACGTAGAAAAGTTAATAAAAACATGTTTCTAAATAAACCATCTTTTGGATACATAATTGTACATTAATATTGAAAGGGCAATATTATCGTAATTCTCGAGGCCTTTGCGGTGTTTATATTTATCAGTCTCTAAGGGCAATATTAATTCCCGTAGGTACGGCAAAAAGGTTAATGTAATATGACTTTTCGCGTACGGCAAACAAACTCACGCGAGCTGCGCACACCGCGTGCGGCGCGCCGGCCTTCGCAGTCGGGACCTTACCTGCGGAAGAAACGAAAATATTTGTACACAGCTAATATGTATATGGTTTTTGTTGGTTAACACACGATCACACTGAATGAAGAACACGTGTGGATGACTGAGAAAATATAAACAACAAAGAATTCGTTATTAAATTTTATTAACTACTTGCCAGTAACAATACTGAACGATCTGACAAAAGAAATATTCACGAAACTATGGTAATGGTAGTGTGATAGAGGCATACTGTGAACAACTTGGTTGCAGCATATTAATAGGTCGTCTCCATCGGTGATATAACACACTCTCACAAAATATGGATGTGAAGTAACAGCATTCGCTGACGAGTTTCGTGCAGTGCGTAAGATTTCCGGTAACCCACTCCCCCTCTCATTCTTCCATCAACCCTTCTCCCCTCCATTGGACATACTGTTTCCCTCCCGAGAGGCTAGGCACTGGTGAATCCTGTGGGGTTACGGGCGTTCATGGGCGTCAGAAACTATTTACTCTCTGATAGCTCACCCGCTCGTTTGTCGTTTGACTATCTTATAAAAAAAACACATAGACACACGCGTAGGAATGACAATGAGTGCATCAATTATTGTGCTTGGTTAGACGCAATAAATGTATAAAAACAATTCAATATTGTGTTGTGATTGTTCGTCAAATCGGGTTTCAATAAAAACAATTGTAGTACAATATCTTCTGTAATAAAATAATAAGTACTGCTATGATGAAATAAAAATAGTAAAACCTAATTAAAATTCGAATGTTTTCAAAAATCGTATTTGTGATGAGCTTAAAAGCGCTACCTTGGAACCTGAAGTTCGCGGGTTCAATCCGGACCGCGAGCGAATTAACCGATGAGTTTCTAACTTAGGTCGAATTAAGTAAATCGTATCGTGCCTCGTGCCAGCAGCCCCCGGCTCGCACTGGGTAAGCGTGCATGGAGCTCTTCATCTCCGAGTCCTCGATCTTAAATGAATAAAAGAATCGAGGGAGGATATGCGTTAGTGGCGTATCGTCAAAACCTGACACAACAACAATAACGAATAAAAAGGACAATGCAGTAATCATATATGACTCTCTGTACCGAAATCATGATAATTTTTGTACTAGTTCAGAATCACGATACCGTGTTCCTGAAAGCGACGCTGCTATTTTTCAATAAATATTATGTCGAAATCCAATAACCAATATTAAAATAAACGATAACTCTCAAAAAGATTTCACATTTTTAGAGCCTTCAAAAAAAATTACAAATGTGACTTTAAAAAGTCTCTTCTAGAGTAGAATCTCTTGATCTCGCTTCTACGACCGTCGACTGGCAACATTTATGTGGCAATGCCATTGCTCACTTTGCGGGACCGCCCGCATCGGTGCAGCGCCACTATCGCATTCCATTTGGACGCGAATGGATTGTGCCAGAACGGACGACGGCGCGTTGCGGGGGACTCACTGCCATCGACTGCGCCAGTACGTCCAACACGAGCAAAGCCGCAGAGAGTTCTCGGCGATCGCACAATGGAATTGAGCTAGCCATTTAGCGTTCAAGCAGTAGATGCATCTATAATACAAAGTAGAAGGCATCGTGCGGTCTATATACGCCTAGTTTTAAATGTGTTTTAAACGTTCATATTTATGAAAAAAGACTGACACGATAAAATAAACATATATGGCTTTTAAATATTACTGCAGTACGCTAAACTGTTCATCAGTACGCATGACTTTTTCTTGAAATTCATGGGGAACCAAAACTGATAGAAACCCTCTCGCTAAAATTTTATATGACGTATAAGCAATTTGTTTAATGTAAACTAAGGTCGATGACAGCAAATAATGGTGATCGTCAAATATTTCAATTTTGTTGAAAAAAAATGTGATTATATAAAATTTGATTAGGTATTTGTCATGATTTTCTTTATTATTATTTCGAACTTTTTTAATATTCTTAAAATAGTATGCAAGGTTAGCGACGAGAGGTGATTTTAAACTGACGAATTTCTCCATTAAAATAAAATAAATAAATAAACTCACGCCTATTTCCCAGAAGGGTAGGCAGAGACTATAGATTTCCACATGCTACGATCTTCGATGCGACAATGTACGACTTTGCACCAAATGCCCAATTTTTGATGATTTTTTTCTTTTAGGTTGAATACACCTGTTCAGTTATCTAAATTCGGTAACTAAAAACGGTGGTTTCTAGCCTTAATAAGCGTTAAAGTGAAAACGTGGCATGCAAATTTTATTTTAAAAGTGGTTTTTTGTTAAAAGTCATTTTTTAAAGGAGATAGTGAAAGAAGCTCTTAAAATAATAATTAGGGATCCCTAAAAAATATTCAGTATAATAAACAAATAAAGAGCCCGACAAAGCAACTCATTAAATAATAGCAGGCAGATTATTTATGTAGGTCCTATAACATGATTAATTTGTTTTTTAATAAATGAAAATAACAGCTCTTATATCCAATATTTATCAATATTAAATAAACGATACCTAACCATTCCGTACTCGACGTAAGCATTTTGTGTTTGTGTGCGAGTCGCAGATGTAGTATATTTTCGTATGCCGTGCTTTTAAGTAAGTTTTTCAATCAATAACAGTGCCCCGAAACGTACCAGACGTACATTTACTATACATACATGCACGTGACATCTAACGTACCTATTTTCTAGACGACGCCTCGTCTCATCTTATGTGAGGGTAGCTGATTTTTTTTTTCTTGCATGACACAATATCAATATGCTTATATATTTAAGGTGTATCTGTAATCATAGTAAACAAAGATTGGGATGGTATACGTAACACAGTTATAGGCACTATAGCAAAGCGTCTCCGCAAAGAGCGTCGCCCGGCGTCAGTGCGAATTCCGCAACACGGGCCGCGCGTTTGCATGACGTAGTTTAGCATCAAATGGATTGCAATTAAGCGCGCAACTGACACATTTACACTATTAGCATACGAAAAAAAAAATTATTTCTTTTCTAACGGAATAGTACTGTAATATTTCAAATGAATATCGGTGTTCATTACGAAATTTGAATTTCTCTCATAAAATGGCATTTTGATAACAGCTTCTGAACGAGATGTTGCAGTATTATTCTGATGGCTAAATAATTTGTTTCGATTAAAAGTAAAAAAAAGCATTCTCGTATTTATAATTTATTCAGTCACAAGATAATAAAAAAAAAGAAATTTAATAAGATCTGTTTTGAATAACTTATTGTCAATGTCATTCAGTCCTTCATTAGATTAATCTGTCATCTGTCATTTGCGTCCTATCGAAGATTACTTTTCCAAATACAAAAAATTGTGAGTATTCTTTTTCTAATTGGAAAAGCATCAGGATAGGCATCGTGGAAACTGAATTTCTTTCAAGAATTTTTTTTCCGGTCTAATATTACCTTTTATCGTGGGCTCCTCTTAAGCAACGGGTAAGATACGACGTTTTGTTTACATAACTCATTTGTAAAATCTGTTATCACGGTTATAACCAGTGGCACGCATCTATGGTGGTTCTAGGATCCTTTTTTTACCCTCGCAAGAGTGGATGTCTGCTGTCTTGATGCGTCGACGCCAATTAGAAAGTGTACAATGTTCTATTCTTGAGACAGCCTTAGCCCGCACTATTTTGCTAAGACACATCTGCGTGTACTGCCTCCTGCTGAGGTTTCATCACAAAAGAGGATCCAAGAACAAATATACGTGGGAAGTGAAGCCTGTTCAATGTTCGAAATGAAGTACCTTAATCTCGTTGTACAACAATGATCATCTCTAGCAGCTCTCTATACAAAGAGGCTGTGTTGAAATTATCTGAACATTTGATTTTGAACATCATTAAGTTTATATACTTTTTTTCAGCACTTTTTATCGGGAGGCGCCCATTATATTGTAATTATGTGTACAATGTCTTAATTGATAAAACAGGTAGGCTTTTTAGACCGAAGGTGAAACCCTATTATATGTCAGAGGTCACATAAGAAAGAACCATACGCCCTGAACCTCGTGTCTCTTTGAATACAATTAAATATTCTGTATAGTATCTTTGTGCCTTTCATTTATTTATATTGATAAATTCGCTCATGAAAAATAAAGCGTTATAGTACGACTGACGGGTCATCCCTCTTGAAAAAGGTTGCATTCAGCTGGGCATGTTCGCGTTTCCCTATTTCAAATATGCATTCCAGTCACAACTGAGTGTGCAACGTGAATTATGACGGAAATAGTTTTCAAAGACGTTCTCATAACCTTCTTGGCATACGTCTACACGTTGTCGACATTCGCACCAAAAAATTAGAAATTACTATCAAAAACAGCGTGCAAATATGTAATGATTGTGTTAATATCGTATAGTTTTATAGACAAATACTTCTATAAGTTTTTGAACGCATTAGTATTCACATAAAATAATAGATCTACTCCCATAAATTAATAAAATAAAAATCGCATTAGACTTTTCCTTTCTTTAGTATTTTATTTTGTAAAAGACTTTTTCCTGAATAAATTCGATTAATGTGTGTTTCTGTTTCAATTAAATATTTAATTGAAACAGAAACAGACAGAACACATAAAATTAATTGTATCAACGATCTATCAGCACACCACATATATATCTAAAACTTGCACGTAGACGGATATACTTGAATAAATATTTAATTAGTTGACAAGATCGAGAGGAAAAGACGATCGCGTTTGAAATCGTGAGCACATCTTTCAAAAATGCGTAAATATATAATGCGAGAAAATATAAAAGTCGTTTGGCATAAATGGGAAGAAAAAAATTGAGATCGACAAAAACGAACTTTACCAATCACGAATGATTTTGGGACTGTAATGAAATATAATAAAAGTATTTTTAAAAATGTATGTCTGTCAAATGCTAGTCGCTAAAACGACTAGATAAACTTTTATAAAGCTTGCACAGGTGACTCAGTGGTAGCTTAAAAAAGTTATCTAGTTAATTTTTAAAAATCAATTCCACACGTCCGAAGTGGCTGGCACAGCTATTGTTAGCACGAATCCGGTACGACGCGACACAACTATTTCGTATTTGTCAGTCGAAAGTCGCCGGGATAATGATTCCATAAACATGATGATATGTATTAGTTGAATCGTTAGCGAAATTTCCCGCCTAGCATTTCATTTTATCGTCGCTCTGTTTCCACTTCGAATTCGTCGCGGCGCGAATTGAAGACGAATACATTATTCGCTCTCATCGAGAACAACGCTCATGGGAGTTGATAAAAAGTCGATCAAAAGGCAAAGCGCTCGTCATTTGCGAAAATGAAATGTAGAAGGTGGATTATTTTTTATTTTTCGCTTGTTCGCCTCCATTCGGTAAATGTTTAATTAGCTGTAGCGATTTTGTTCTTGGAATTTTGAAACGGAAGTTTGTCTTTTTTTTCTTTCTTATTAATTAGTTAAATAAACTCTCCATATACGATACATATTACCTGGATTCGTGAAGTATTCAACGTGTTTAATGAATTGTGTGTGTGTATTAATACATATATATATATATATATATCCTACTAATATTATAAACGCGAATGTTTGAAAGAATGTATGGATGTATGTTTGTTACTCTTTCACGTAAAAACTACTAAACGGATTTTGATCACACTTTACAATAATATAGCTTGCACATCATAATAACATAAAGCCTATAATTTGTAAAAATATAGTGTGAATTATCCAAAATATAACGATAAGTGTCAAGTAAGTAAGAAAAAAAAATCTATCTGCGAGCTATTCTGGCGTGCGCCGCAAAAACCATTGGAATTCAACGTATATAATGTATAATGGAAATGTTTATAATAGATAGTCCTACAAAAACGCCCGCGACACCATGTATCTATCTTTTATATGTAAGCCATTATCGCGAAATAGTGGACCATAAATACGATTAAAATGGATAATTTATTTCTAACGTACATTTAGAAGTAACAAATTGATCCTTATATTAAAATAAATACTTTTATCGCATCTGGTGTTTACAGTAGATAAACTTTGTCTTTTACACAACATTATTTGCACAAACATTTGAATAGTTATGACGATAAACAAGCGAATGCCCGATATTACAGTGCGGTCCGGCGGCAGGGTCAAACCTTAAAGGTAGGAAGCATATATTTAAACACGCCATGTTTTTCCCACAGCCAGCTCTACGTGGCTTGTTCATGCGTTTCTAAGTCGCGAAATCTGCCTGTTCATACCAACCGAAATGAATCGTTTAACATAGTTTAAAAGAATATATTGCAATAGCTACCAATAACTTTTGCATTACCATCAATCATCATATATATCCGTACCTATCTATCCTTACAAACTATAACGTTTATAATACTTATAATACTTATTAATGAGATCATCATAAAAAAATAAGTAGTTTCAATTTACATACAGTACACAATATATAGTTGTTTGAACACTTATAACTGAAGAACGGTTGGACCTATTTGCATGATTTTTAATTTGTTGGATTTGTCTCCGTCCCGAATAGCAGTATAATATAAAAACATTGACAAATTTACGAAAAATTAAAATACTTTCTATATATATATTGCTCTATAACATCATTCTCATTATTATTTAGGCGCATTGATATCAAAAACATATTATTTTTAGCTCATAAGTACGTGTGTTGTAGCGGATCAATGGGCACACGCCTCCTTCCAATGAAAAAAGTTAAATGGGTTGCGTTAAGTCGTACAGATTTAACATTTTTTTTTTAAACGACTTTGTAAATTGCGAGCGCGGAAACCTACGTCGATGACTGTACCTACTCTATGCAATGATTTAACTTATCTATTCAAAGAACTTCAAGTATTGGTATGCCCAGTTCTAAGAAATTTTATCTTACAGAATAGTTGCTTCGTCGGTGACGATATTTAGGCACCGAATGATGAATAGCATACATACTGATTACAGATTATATAGATATTCAAATTTGGCACAGTTTATTCATATTCAATGATAAAAATAAGATATTATATGGTATTAAGCTTTTAGAATGTAAATGTTTACTAACCGCTATATTAATGCAAGTAAATAGTGTTATACAGGACATTCTTTATTTTAATAGAAATATTTATCTCATTAATTCTTTAATAGATTCGGTGACGTTCATGTTTATATCTATATACAAGAAACTCCAAAACCGTAGTATCGTATCGAAACAACTCGGCATGTCCTTTAGGGATGATTATATAGATGGAATTCCGAGTTAGCAAAACACTGGAGTCAGCAATTTCAATAAAATTTGAATGTAAACGAGTAATCCGTAATCGGATGAAGCAGCCGTCGGAGCTGTTCCGAGACGGCCGCGGCGGGCGACGCCGAATTAAATTAACATGAGAGACGCATCCGCGACCGGCTCGCTCTAAACACCCGCATAATTCACGCGCACTGACGTTCGCCCCCTCGGCGTTATGCTCATTGGCTGCGCGGCCCGCGCCAGCTCTTGATTAAATTTACGTAAATGCTAAAATTATCGAGCGCGCTGTACGGACGCGTGTCAGCGTCGCAAGCGAACGCACCGCGCCCGTCGTCGAAACCGGCCGATTTCAGAGAGTAGTCACGTCGGCCTACGTCGCTGCGTGCGGCACCGCCGATTGTATGCATTCGGAAGTGGAGACGAGTATTAGCATAAATACTTATTTTACATGAACGTATCAAACGGAAGAATGAGACATGTCGTTTCACGGATAAGCTTCAATAATAATAAATGAGAAATTACAATTTGTCAATGCTACTGTATTCTTGAGATTTACTCTAGATAATATGTCTCAATGGGCACCGCATATCAATATGTTGGCAAAAAGTTTTAGCTTGGGTGCATATGCAGTGAAAATATAAGAAATTTGTCACATATCTATCCATATCTCTAGATTGGTTTATTTTGGCTGTTTTCATAAGTTCACATCATACGATATCTTACTCTAGAGAAATGCCACATATATCGATTGAATTTTCATACTACAAAAGCGAGCTATTCGGGCCATTTACAGACTGGGACCAAGAATGCCTCTTAGAATCCAATGTAAAGAAATCGAATCTTAGTTCTAGCATCTCAATTTATGTATCAAAATTTAATACACGTAAAAAAGAAAATAAATATTTTCGAGAAAAATAATGATAAGCATAAATTCTATAGAAGAAATAAAAATGAATTGCGTTTACTTGTTAGTCGACTACATAAAATTACAAATCCATTTAAGGGACTCTGTGTGGCGCATGTTCAATAGGGTCCTTAAAAATATACAAAATCTATCATAAAAAAAAATAAACTTTACTTAACTTAAATAAATTATTAAGCAAATGCTTGTGAGAAAAAGGTATTATACAATTTATGAACATTAAGGCGATACATATTCATGGACATAACCAGCGTGACTTCTTGCGGGTTTGTTTCTTTATGTTATAAATCTACGATGTATATGTTTCATCGTATAGTATGCTATACGATGAAACATATACATCGTTATATATAAACTTGTAAAGGACCACCCTCAAGTTTTTGGCTCGTTCTTCTTTAGGGAAAACTACCTTCCGGACAAGTGGTAAAGTACCTAAGTAGTAAAAAGTAAATTCGTAACATTTGTATAATTACAAAATTTATATTTGAATTTGTATGGCATGTAATTCGATGTGTAAGGATTACTTACATCAATCTATAAAAACACTCGTATATTTACATATATTTAAGCCAGATATATTTACTTATATAAACACGGGACGAATGTCGGACATACGGCTAAGGAAACGCGCGCCGCCACCAAACGGACGGGTCGGAACCCGGCCAGCACGGCCCGACCCGACCGGCATGGGTAGTTGGAAAATAACACAATCGCGAAAGAGGCGTTTTCAGTATCTCGTTGCAGCGTGATTAGTTTTTATTCGTAGTCTTGTTATGTAGTACTATAAATGTATCAATAAAAAATAAACTAGCCTATAACTTCATAAATTTTACGTACATATAATAACGGAACTGTGTCTGAATTACACTTACGAGAAGAACCGTAAGTGTTTAAAATTTAGTCAGTAATTAGATCCCGGCCACGAATGCCGAAATCACATCTACAGATGCACTTCAAGCTGTTATAGCTTCATTTTTTATGAGAGAAAATCCGATTTCTGAACTATGACGAACAACTAACTATAACGCATGTACGAATATCATATATCATCACAGCGTCCTAAGCCTATGCGAACAAAACTGAATATTGTTTTACGGATTTTACTAGAAAATTCTCGTGCTGTCGTGCGCCAAAATCTTCATGAACAGGATAGCAGCAGCACATTACACGGGAGGGCTTTACACCGCACAGCGACGTGTCTCATTTGATGCTCATTGTTGGAAGCCGCGGCCGAATTAATATGCATGCGGCACTGAGTCCACTTTAAATTTGAATGTGAAAACAATGAGGATGTCAGGTTTTCATATTTCAGTATTTGACTATTTGAATTGCAAAACTTGAATGTATTGTTAAACACAGTTTATCATACGGTGAATTCAAGTTTTGTAATTTTACAGCGAACACAAAACCCGATCAACTCGGGTAAAATAAAAATGAGACCCTGAAACGTTCAAGACTTCAACTATACTTAGAGAGAATATTATTTGCTTCATGTCGTATATTAAAGGTGACGTTATATACTAAGGACCTCGTCGACGAACTCCATGTAAAATAATTTTTGACAAAAAGTCACTTTCAAAACGAATTTTTATTTCAGAGAACTAAAAACTAAGTTTTTGATAAAACTGCATTTAAAAGGAAATTATAGAATAGGTACTGAATGCAAAAAAAATGTTTTCAAAACAAATGTACTTCATTTGCCAGGGGAGGGACATTTTCAATCTTATCTTATTACGCTGAGTGAACAGTATACATTGACTGTCTCGGAACGGCGCAAAACGGTTTTGATGGCAGTCTGTACCTTGATACCATTTTATTTCTACCTTTTAAACATTGCGTATCTAATCTAATCATTTCGCATTGTTTTGTGATAATTACACTGTTACTATCTTTTTGGTTCTCAACAACAAATGGTATTCTATACGACAAACTACAGATGGCACCATTTAAATAAAATACTCAGATAAATTTTGCAATTTATATATTTATAATGATGAGGTTTTCCCTTGGGAAATTATCATATCCCGACGGCAAACTCCGAAGACACCGAGCAAAATTCAGTTGCCCGGGTACTACAAATCAATATTAAACAAAATCATTGACAACGGAGAAATATTAAAGTTCCCAACAACGCTAAATGTATAAAAGAATCTGGCAAAAAATAACAGAATGTTTTAAATATCGGATATTCATTTGACATTTTGCTCTAAAATAGACACCATATTCGAGATATAAATTTATTTTTCATACATTTAAGACTACTATTACTGTTTATCCTTTGGCGCGGATTTTCTGTTTGCCAGACAGATGAAAATCATATCGAACTAAATGCACGCTTGAATGCATATTCACACATTTTGATCAGGTACATTGTACGTTTCGGAATAAAAAAACGAATAATGGTGCAAACATGTGAGTGCTCATTGGAAACCAACGTTGAACGATACTTATACTACGGCGTTGACAACACAGGAAAACAGCATATCTGTTGGATGGAATTTTTGATATGAATTTGAATTGTTTTTCCACGCTAATTTCAAAAACATGTGTCGTTTTTATGTAACAGCTCTACTTTGGCCCTATGATGGTACAGAATTTTTCAATAAAAATACATATAGTTTAAGTTATATAAATTAATAAATGTATTTATTATGAAGTAAATTTTCTTTTATATAATTTTGTCTCGTGAAGTGTGTTAGGAATACTATTTTGAATGTTCCAACAGTAATCAGCCATCACATTTACGTTCCAGTATCCTTGATATCTCTCCTCCATGGTGTGAATATCCGGATGAAAGCGCTCCCCTTGTTCTTAGCTTAGGCCACCGAGATTTTCAAGAAAATAGTCTAGATTCAGATGGCTGTGAAAGTAGTGAAGTTTAATACTAATGTTGCATCCAAGCTGCTGGAAGTGTATCAGCAACTATTCAACGTGCGGAATGTAGCGATCAGACTTTCTATTTCTCAACAAAATTCGCATTAACCAAACAAATTTTTCTCATGCACATTTCTCTATAGCTGTCATACTGTTGATTAAATTTTTATCATTTATCAACTTCCTGATTTGTGTGCCATCAAAAGTACCAGCTTTGATTTTCTCACTACTCAATGATGATTGGATGATTCACGCCAGATCATTGGAGATTTATACTTAAAAGAGGATATTTTTATTTATCCATAATCGTCAAGAGTCAACACACTTTTTACATACCAAACTAGGTATCCAGGGCCTTAGCATTCGTCGGCAATGGAAACCCAAAGTAGTCCAAGTATGCTTTTTTTCACGAAGTCCGATACATTCAAACGGAATTTTTTGAGTACATAATATATATTCATCACAAATAACACAAAAACAAACGGGACTGTTTAAACACGACCTCCTTGAGGAAGACATAATGAAATTTATACAGAAACTAGGTTGGTTACACCGCTATTGATAGAAATTATCGACTACTCATGCAAATTCTATACGGCACCTGCATCAAACTAACCAGAGCTGCTACAAAAAGTCTGAGGGTAAATTCAAAATCAACGCACCTAAATTAGTAAACAACAGTAGAAAAATCTCATGCAACAAAACATGGTCAATTTTGTTTGTGTAATGTAATTGACAACACTCATTATTTTTCTTTCAATTTTTATTATATCTCCTCTACCAAATATTTACGTTTTATTACCAAATAAAGACATCTGTTCTTCTTTAAGATGGCATTCGCGATATGACGTCATTTTTACTATTTTTAGAATAGAAGTATCCATGTACCCGGGAAAAAATTTAACCTTTTCAAAAAGTTATCATTCGGTCGCATCACCGAGTTATTATATTCAAAAGCGCTATTTGCACAAAATACAATACGAAGTACTAGTGACGTAATCGGATAAATTTCAGTTTTTCTCGTAAACTTGCGAAAACATTCAAAAACTTTAAATCGTAATTATAAATACACAGTCGATAGGGGCGCTGTGTGCGCTCGCCGCCTCGTCCACACTGCGGGCGTGCGGGGTGTGCGGGTGTGCGGGGCCGGGAGACGCGCCGCCATCGCGCCCGTGTTGGCCCAAAAAGTCCATATTAAATATTGCATAATAGCGAGGGAGGTAATTATGCGCTCGTTCGTTACATTTTGTTTTTCTTAATGTTAGAATAAAATTTGCAATTTGGAAAGAAAAATTGTCAAGTAAAAAACAAAATATTATATGATTAACAAAATATACTAAAATAAGCGGAATTGAAAAACTCTCTCTCTCTCTTACATTATTGAACTCATTTTTAACTCTTTTTGAAGGTTACGATTAAGAATTTAATCCGTATAGCGTGGTTACATCATAATTTACTACGAAATCGTAGTACGTAAAACGTGATGAAGCAATATAAGCCGCATAATTGGACAAATCGAATTATGGCACATGTAGAAAAATATTTAGAAAGTAAGGTAACTTAGAGTCAGTCATTACATTCTCAGTTAAATATCACGAATTCGAAGACCTAAGTTTTTGGTGCAAAGCGCTGTTGTACAGTCATCCATTATACACATAAAATAGTAACTGGCACAGTATTAGGTTGGAATTAAATAAATTGGAAGAAGCAATATTCCTTTATCACTCCTTACATTGCAAGATCACACGGAAATTAAGACGAAACCATAAAATCGAGGTCTACACGAACGATTATTGAAAAATATGAATCAATATAAATCGTAACCATTTACATACAACATACGCTGTTCAATGAAAGCGAACCTAATACTATAATAGCAAACGATAAGAGTACGTTGAAATCCTGACACAGACTTTAAATTTGAAACATTTACCTATCGATGGGTTCAGGCGTTAAGTCACTCAGGGTAACAAATGTCGTAAATGATGTGTAACAATGTATCGGAAATCAAGTACGAGACACCCGAAGATGTGATCACGCACGTACGTAGGTGACATTTGAAATTTTTAGAACAGGCCACGTAGAAACTGTAAAATATTTAAAATAAAAATAAAATGGAACTTTTTGCTAACCTTACAATGTATATTGCATTTATCTGTCATTTCTTTTTACGAATTGGTGGCGAAAAGAAAAGTGTTTAACGTCAACATGAATCTAATGCGAGAAAATTTTCGTACAATGGTTTTTTTTATGAATTTTGTTGCCATTTAAACTATCAAGAAAGTTATAACAGACTTCGCCTTTCATGATGAAATTCCATCCCTTGGCAATGTTTATAACTGATTTAACGAGTTCAAACTTGGTCGCACTAATCTAACTGACGATTTGTGTTAGGGACGTCCTTTGGCGATGACCGAAGACATCAGTGCTGTGCGACTTATGACAGAGATTGACAAAAAAGGTGATCTATCAGCAAATTTGGACAAGCTTAGGATCGCTATGAGTCAAGTGCACAAAATACTTCATGATTATGTAGCGGTCAGCAAGCTTTGTACTCGGTGGTTACCTTATAATTTGACCGAAGTTTAAGAACTCTATCCAATAGGATAGAGTTGCGGCACCAATTAATACATTGATGCCGCAAAATGATGCAAAGATTTGCCGGTAATGACTCAAATGTTGTATACGACATGGTTACAGATGACGAAAGCTAGATTTACTATTACGATCTCGAAACCAAAAGACAGTCTGCTCAGTGGGTGTTTCCTTTCGAGGAGTTGCTTACCAAAGTAAAAGGAGGTTGAAGCGTCGGCAAAAAAAAGTAAAAGAAAAACTTCAGGAAAATGGTTTACGGACGCCAAAGAAACAGTGGCTCCATACGAAAAAATGTTTCTGTTAGTCATTCCATCGAATGCAGCGATATACTAATCTCAATCGACAATATTTTGAAAAAAAAATAATACTTAATGAAAATAACTTGTTAGTTTGTTTAGTTTTTTATTTTCTAAAGACTTTCAAATTAAACCACGTATTTAAAGTCTTACGCATATGAGTACAAAATATATATCAGACAGTTATGCAAAGAATAATCTACCCGCAGATATTCAATAACAATAACAAAAAGGACGTTAGTCTCGATGCGCACATAAATTATAACGACTAATTTTAATGAGCATAAATGAATTGTAAAATATGTGCATACATACTTTTGTATACAGTATAATAATTGAACATAATTAAACGGTATAACAAATGAAATTTTTTGTTATTAAAATAACATATATAATATCATGTGTTTTGTCACAATGTTTTACTCAATGAGAAAACAGATCGTGTAGTAATTTGAATTCAATCTTTAATGTTGTGTTTGTTTTCAACACAAGTAATTAAGGAGTCATGACACACTTGCCTACGGCATTGTAATTTACTGGCTACTATGTGTTTGTATTTCTTCTTCCTTTTCCCATTCTATAGGCACATAATTATTATCAGTATCATTCATTTCGGTTGCTTGAATAATTATAAACAGAATTTTCAGTTATGACAATACACGACACTGACAACCTTTTGAGTTTCAAAGCTGGATTTCTTTCAGCTTATTGTGAAAAATATTGCATCATAGATTAAAGATTTTAGGGACAGCCATATTTTTCTAATGCATATAATTATAAAAAAACTTATCGGAGGGGATTGGTATATAAAAGATGAAATATCGTTAATGTACCAATATTGTATAAAAAATCCATATACCTACATACAATATTGTAAGCAAGCACTTAACAGGCTTATGTCCAAAAATACATGTCCAACAACGAAGGGCTGCAAAGAATTAAGTAGTCGATGTTGAAAAAAAATAAGCCTGAAGGGGAGGTCTTAATGGATCTTCACCTCGTTATATTTTCTGAACAGATGCAGTTGATTTCACTATGCTCGCAATTAGACTGTGTGGGTGAAGTTTGAATAGAAAAATCTTCGTATTTCTGATATACCTACATAAACGTCAAATGAGTCTCACAAATACATTTATATTTCTAATGAATTTTTTTTCAATTCTTAATTTACATCGCAAATGACTATTTCTTAACCACGTCTGGATTTGAGACGCACTTCTTTCAACAGCAAGCGAATAATCTGTTGTACTTTTCTTTTTAGAAACTCACGCATACGATATTTTCTTATGTTCTATTGTTTTTATAATTTCACCCATGATAATTTTATATTCATCATCATTCATATATTCAGCTGCAGTAACATCGCCATCTGCGGTTGCATCCTCACTTGCAAAAATACCTTCTTAATAAATTTCGCAACACTGTTTTCAGATGTTTTTTTTTTCATAATGTACACATGCATTATCGTTTCTAATAACATAATAACTGTGCGATGAAATTACATATTGAACATTTTTAATTAATACAAGAAACTGAAAAACGAAAATAAAAAAAGTGTATAACTCATTAAAACAAAAAAAAAAAGACTCGGTGACGGGTCAGCATTTAAAAGCATCACTTTACAGAAGGTGCCGCTTTCGGCCTGAATATGAGCTAGTCGATCAAGTAGTTTTTAACTTCATTGAATGAAAATCGCTCGCTTCTCGTCTCGGACAAAACACGTCGAGTCGTCGGCGTCGTCGGTCGTCGCTGCACCGCCGACGACGGCCCTCAGTAGCCCCCGCCTCGACAGCCAAGCTCCGCGATCAGAGGTGGACAGATCGCGAAAGGGTCTGCCTCAGCAGCGAAATATCGGTATCCTGACACAAATATGATCATATGAATAGCGGAAGTGTATCGTGAAATGAATTGTGTATCTTTAAATATACATAATGGCATCTAGCGTGATCTGCGTAGGATCATATGGTGTTCGTCCGTCAACGATCATGATAAGCATATTAAACGATTTTTTTTATTTTATACCATTCACGCTCCCATAAAATACCATAATCTATAATAATTTCTATAAATTATCATCGCTTGGGAGATGAAAGCATGGGAGAGACGGACGAAAGGACGAGCATAGTAAGCTTAGTAAAAAATACGCTCTTTTAGGTTTGTACCGTTTTTTTTTTTCTAAACTCTGATGATAGGAATAAATAACGCTTTTTGAAATATCTTATAAATATGACACCCAATAAAATATTACACACGGAGCACGTCCAATAAATACGAAAGGTTAAATTTTAGCTTCGGAATCCGAATTCGAAAATACGTATATCGGGAGAATCGAAAAATCTCCTTCAGCTCCACACAAAGAAGTCAAAAGACGACGGTAACACCGGCGAAAAGTTGCCAACGTATCCAAATTGATCTCGAATCTCGTCGCAGAACTGATTCGCTTTGCGAACATTTTTTTCTTTTCGTTCGCTAACGACGGGCGCGGCGGCGGGCCGACACTTTGATGTTATCTCCGCGGCGACGTCGCGCGAGGCGTTCATTCGAATTCACGTACGCGCCCGCGTACCGCCCCGCGCCGCGCCGCCGCGCGATCGAACCGCGCCCGCGGATCGCGGCAATAGTCGACCGAGCCGCATTGAAATGGAAAAAAAAAACGGGAAGTATATCTCGATTCTCGATCGCAGCGCTTCGCGAATGGAAACACATTCGAGTCGACCCTCCTAAGAATGTTTCAGGTCGGCACGCTCCTTCCGCCATCGAGACTAATTATATATTCGCGGCGTCGGCGCGGGCCTCGCCGATGCCTGACGTTAAAAGGAGGCAGTGGAACGTGTTTTCGAAACGTTACAGAAATGTCGTTCGATGTGACACGACGAATCTCAATTATTGACGTGACAACGTCTTAAATTAGGTTGCGGCTGGGAGTCACTTATGAAAAAGTGTAACGCTCGGTAACGTTACGATGAGTCACCGAACGAGAGAGAGGCCCGCCGAATGCCTTGCGTCTCTCTCCCACTCAACTATGATCGGTCTGCCGCGCGCGCAGCACTAGAGAATTAGTGCATAGCTTGCAAATGTATTGCAAGTTATTGTATGTATATTTGTATATAAATACGTATGTATGTGTAAAGGTAAAAATAAAATTTTGTTAATATGAAATTCAGTGCGAGATTCTTTGTATAAATTAATGTTTTAAATATAATTCTTTGTATAAATAAATGTTTTAAATTGTTACTATTATTTCATCCTTCTTCCTACTATACGAATGAATATTCACATTAAAATGATTTTACCATTCAAAGTCGTTGTCACGTAAAACTTTCGCCCGTATACCGACTTTACAGGCAACCAATTTTTTAGTGAGAAGGGACAGTCAGTCGAGCGGATCGTGAGCGATACTTAGCCGGGGATTACGAATTAATGCCTTTTTTTTTTAATTAATCCCGTTTCATGAAACCCCGTCAAATCCTTCGTGAAATCTCTTGAATAAAAAAACGGAATAGCGATTCAATTACTGAAATAATATAAAGGGAGAAAATTTTAAAAATGTTTTAATTCTAAAATTGTATCTAATATTGAAAACTCAGTTTTAAAAATAAACGAAGTGCAATTCTTGTTTATCTTATAAAGTAATAATAAATAGTTTATAGGCAGATAGGAAAACTTATCATGAAAACCATTTAAAAAGAAGACATAAGCAAAAGATGTCGACGGCAGAAATTGTACCAGTTAGCCAGGACTTTTGAAAACCTTCATCAAAAAATTAATCAAATGTCTGTGCAATATATACCGACGGGCTTTTAAGGATTTTAACTAGAGATAAGTTTTATCACGAACCTCGCAATGATTCGAAATTCTGAACTCAAGTTGAATCAAGGATCATTTCGTATCGGTATTTCGTACAACACCCGTCTGCGAATATTGATCATTAAAAGGGAATCATCTCTAGTGAGCAAGAAACCGAGTGAGCAAACGCGTCCCGGGGTATTGCAAACGCCCCACGTCGCCGGATGAGTTTAAATAAATCTATTATCGCTCCTCGGATTCGGCCGCCTTCGGGACAACTTTCAAGGATTCCGAAACTTTCATAATGTTCAACAGAGCGGGATATAATAAAATCGGGCTCGCTAAGAAAGTTACACATCGATCGCATAAACTTTAAGGGAAACTGAACTGATTTATTTAATTTTAGGTTAAGTAAAAAAGTTGTATAAAGACACTATCCTTTTTCATGTCACTTGTCTTCGAGGTCGTTCCGTGAAAGATTTAAAAAAAAAATCTTACGGAAGAGACGATGGAAAAAGTGATTACTTAACGATACGGAAGAAGAACAAACTTCGAAGCCGCGCAAAACATTTGCATCAGTACGACGAACAATAAAATACAATTTAGGAGAATCCAAAATTTTAGTACAGAACTCGATACAGAAACATCCTCCACGAATCGTGATGACGCCGAATTAAGAGAAACTTCGTGCAGCACGTACAGAGAAGTTTCGAAAGCGAAATTATCAACAAGTAATTCTTGACACGAAGACAAAGTCCCCGTCTTCGTTGCGCCGTATACACGTTTCGGGGACCTCCATCATTAGCATCTCGTTATGATGCAATCGCGGTACGCGCCGCGAGCCCGTGACGAGGCCGCGCTCATCGCCGGCGAGGATCCGAGCAGTCGGCGCTGCGCGACTACGCGACTCGCTTCCGAGTGATCGGGAAGCAGGTGATATTTCAGCAGTCTAATAGCTAAAAGATTGCCTAGATATCGCAGTTACGTAAACCGGCACGCCGTCGCGGCGCCGGCGGCTGAATGTAAATCGAGTTACGGAACAGTGCGGCGCCCGCGCCGCCCGCGCCGCACTCATTAAGGCGCCGATATTTCTCCGCTATCCTGATTTACATTCGAATTTCTTTGCATAATATTCAGACTTCTCCAGGATTATGAACTTTAGATTAATCGGTTCGAGGGACCCTACATCCAGACACTGTTCTGTGCGAAACGATTTTTTTTTGCACTCTATGCACTCCGATGGTTCATTTATAATAGTTTAAAATTAAACTTAAATCTTTTACAATATCCTTATCGATCAGCGGTGAGAGACGGTTTAGTAAGGTGACGTCACTGGCGGCGCCGCGACGTCCCGGAGCCGAAAGCAACTACGCCCACTACAGATTCTTTGTGTGTGATCTAAAGAGAATTATAGTTCGGTTTGCAGAAAGTAACGAGCGAGTAGCATACAGCCTGTGATTTCCGTTATTTCTCGATATAATTTCGTTAAACATACTATCTAGACATACGATCAAATAAGTCACGCCGATTGTACAGCGAGTGAAACAGAAAAATACTGTTTTTCCGAATTCTCCTTTCAGTCGAATGACGCAAAATGTATAGGTAAGAATTAAATATCACCATAACGAAAATTCACGACACAAAAGCGGAACAGCTGAAAAAACCTGCATTTCGCACTCGGCGAAAATGCTTAGCTTCGAAAATGGCCTTCTAACGTGGAAAACATGAACAAGGGTAACGAAACAAATGGCGTGCTCACAGGAAATTGTGGAAATTTTATACGACTTCAAACGGTGTGAGGCGCGCCCCGTCTCTAAATAACTACATGCGGACCGAATCAACACAAAAGCTTCTATATTTAGGAATTATGATATTATTTTTCTTTATACACGAAGGGATGTTCCGTCGATTCATGCCTTTGCAATTGTAATGGCAAAGAAACCATAACGAAGAGGAAATAATTCTCGCTTGGAGACAGCGAACTCTTTTATTTATTTGTCCTTTTTTTATTAAAATATCTTATGAAGGAGAGAAGCGCAATTACAAAGCTTCTCTGAAAGTTAAAAATATTATAAAAATTATAAGTAATAATTTTTCCACACATTGCTTATAATTATTTAACTAGGTACATTAGATTCAAATAATACTCTACACTTCTATAATCAAAACCGTGCTACCATTTGTTCCTCATAGACAAGTTTCCATTTGTTCCTCATAGAAACTGGTCCATTAATTTTAATTGCTGATTTTAAAAAATTATCTCCAATTATTCTGTGTTATAAAATATGTATTAAAGGTAGAATTATAACTGATATTTATGGAATAAATGAGTGTAAGAGAACAATTGAAAAAGAGGGCATTAGAAAATGCAAACAAAATTGATGACACGTAAAGATGGCCCAAATTTTTAGTATCCGACACGGACAAGCTTGAAAACAATTGACGAAAGTTAGATTAAAGAAACCAGTGTGTAAAATTCGCAACTCTGTAGAAATATTTATCGATCAAAGAAGAGACGGATACTTGGAATAATTAATTAATTACGTAGACCACAGAACACGAAAATTAACATATATGTCTAAATAGGCAATCGTGGCAAAAACTACACCAGTGCGGAGAGCTTATGATAATCTTAGCCCGTGAACATTGTGGCAATATATGTCTCAGTAGTGGAGTGGTAGAAACTTAAATAAATAATTGTCAAAAATGTACCACGCCAATTATAATTAAACAACTTACAAATGTAATGTTACGATCTACCAATATCGGATTTAAAGAAATGAGAAGACAAGGAATAAAAACATAGGTATGTATATTGAACAATACTCGATATAAAAATACATTATCGAGTCATAAAAACACTTTTAATTGATCGCACTTAACTTATAAATATAGGCAATTTTATTAATAAATATGTCATACTTAATTATAAAAAAGATCGTAAACATGTAATATTTGACGTAAACAAAGAAATATTAAATGTTTTGTGAAATATTCTGACTAATATAAATTCACAAATAATGCAAACAACTAAGCCCACGTATTTCGAGATAAACAGGCAGTGTCCTATTCTGATATTTATTCAAGAGGAGAGGATTACTTTGCCATTTTATTACTTCGTTAATGAGCACAGTTTGCAGCAATGCGATAATATTCAGCAACATAAGCTTTTGAGCCCCTTGTTACATTTTGATGAATATTATCGGTCAACTCGACATAGTCAAAACGTAATAAAAGATTTGATAAACGTCGAACA
This sequence comes from Eumeta japonica, assembly GCA_005406025.1. Taxonomy (NCBI): domain Eukaryota; kingdom Metazoa; phylum Arthropoda; class Insecta; order Lepidoptera; family Psychidae; genus Eumeta; species Eumeta japonica. The sequence continues at coordinate 166,782 of BGZK01001182.1, forward strand.
AGCTTACTAGATACGATGACATGTGACAAAAAAAGAGAAAAAAAAATATTTTTGAATTTACCGAGCAAAAAATATGTAGCAGATTCAAATAGTGGGCAACTTGGCTGCAGCGCAGAAATGAGCCACCTCGGCCGATGACAACCACACTTTCACAGAATATTGAATGAACGAAACGCAACAACGGAGGTTACTACTTCACAGAATACCAATGTGAAGTAGCGGTTTCTGCTATTGCGTTTTGTTCAGTCAGTGCACTTTCATCATTCCTCCTTCCGTCAGATATACCAGTGTCGTTGATAGAGAAACTATCCAACAGAGTAACTAGACCAGGTGAATGAACGTTTTTACTCAGACCATTCGTTGTATTGTGGTGAGGGCAAAAAGTCACTCAATTTATCTGATAGGGCCGATGCGCTTACCACGCATTGTGCTTAAAATTTGCACTTCAACGTTGATACCACTTTTGAGGGGCTTGTTGCATCACTCCTATTCTATCGACATAGTCCCGGATTTCTGGAAGATCATTTTAATGCACACTATCCGAAAGTTGGGCACTCAGATCTATACAATTACAAACATAACGCATTTACCTCCTTGTTCTCCAAAACAATGGAATACACTATTGACGCCAGGTTCTGGACTACATAGAAGGAACATGAGTTGATAAATGACTGCCGGTAGCTTTTCAAAGTGGCCATTCTACCGGTGATTCCTTACCCGCCTTTGGCAGTCAAAAGTAAAAAACCAAAAGGAAAGCTTTAGCTGTAAGCTTGGATATAACTAAAACTCTTGATAGAGTCTAGTACAAAGAGCTTTTTATGAAAGCTTTCTTCCAATATACTTCCCGAGAAATTGCGCTAATGGATTAGCAATTCCATCACGGATAAAGCATCTCAAGCCCATGAATTTCAGCGTCTCTGAAGGCTGTATACTGTTCCCTTTATGTACATACTTCCTGCCAGTAATTTAATTAAAATCGGCAACTTTCTTTGCTATGTGGATGACAGTCCTGTGGGCGCGATATACTCCGGCCACACTAATATTTCTCGGGACCATAGTGATGAATGTCAAAACAAACTCGTGTCTGAATTCCTTCTTCTCTTCAGAAGTATTTCCCTTAGTGTCACACTGAGTATCCTTGGAGTCTACATTTTGAAAAACATTAAGTTGCGCAACCATTTGAACAAAGTAACGTAGTTTTTAAAAAGCTTGAGATTCTTAACAGAGTGTGACACAACTTCAAGTCGGATTATAGTCTTTTCTTTTACGTTATAAGGCACAGGTCTGACCACATCTAGAATACTAATTGTCAACTGTAGACTGGTGCACTTCCTTAACTTAACTTCTTAACCCCATCCATCGTCTAACGATGCGAATATTTGGCGACCCTGTCGGCAACGGGGCGGACCAGCGCGACCCTATAACTTTGCGAAGAAATACAGAGCATCATACTCTATCACAAATACTACGGGAAGTGGTCTGAAGAACTAATCAAATTTTTTCATGTTGCAGGATTCCGTCATCTTTCCGCTAGTCGGAATTCTCATCATCACCGTCTTGACGTTTGACGTTCTGCCACTGTACACTTCGTGCGCAATATTCTATCACGCACGGTAAAAATTTGGAATGACTTACCATCACCGGAATGGTCTTTCATCCACGTCAATATAGTCTTCAAGAAAAAATTCTATTCCGTATTAAAAAGCCTGCAACGCGCTATGGACAGCGGGATTGCTTAATGTCTATGGACAGTTCTCGACATCACCTTCTCTCCGGTGACTCTGACGTTCATTTGTCTCTTTGAAATCTTCTAAAATAATCAAATAACAGAAGTTGTAATACGTCATCCGATATTAGAATGAAATGTTTCGTAACATAGAACAGATATTACAAACGATTACTACAAACAAAACTTACCAAAACATAGAAACTTTCACTATAAATCGATAGCGTTTTTGCGGGGGTGTTATCAAACGACAAAATGTAATGTGTTACCCAACAAAAGGCGACCGCGGAGTGCGAGCGCCATTACGTTCGGGCCGCACGACCGTCTCTGCGCGCGCGCGGGTCGGGCGCGGCGGCCGGCGGCGCGGCTTTCCTGATTTATGAACTCGAAACTCTGTCTCTCTTCGCAGGAGCGGGGAATCAACAAAAGCAATTACGATGAATTAAGTAATTTTCTAATTGCTACCAGCTTCGGAAGGCGGACTCTTAAAACTTTACACCAAATTAAATAACAGGAGACAATGGAACTCGCTACCGATCCGATTGCGCCGAAGTGGTAATACTAATTGAATATTGTAATTTATTGGGCGTTCGACAATTAATTCATTTAATCGATGAATATTAAAACGGTGCGCCTTTTTTATGAGGAGGAAGGCGAAAGGAAATCAGTTCGTTATATCTCAAACGACCGGCCCTATTTTAATAAATCCCTTCAGGGACCTTTCTCAATGAGTACCGGTGAACTCAATATTAGTTGAAGGCGTGGAATACGATTATAAAATTATCGCTTACTAGAACCTATTAATTAATTGTGTATGTGCAATTTATAAAAGAATAATTTATATTAGAATTAGCTATATGAAAAATGTCAATCCTATCCCTCTACTCGTCACAGTACTTCTTTTCGAAGGCTGTTAAATACACAAAGTCAAAATTTAATAGTTCTGATGATAATTTAATGATCTAAAAGCATTTTCTGATGTGTAATTTTATTTCAGAATAATGAATACGATAGAGAAATTAAGCACTCTCTATCGATAAAGAATATATAAAACGATAAAAGTAATGTTCTCACAATGATTTCACAATATGCACCAGTTCTTTGATCAGATAGATGTACTCTTGTCGATAGCTTTTTTGGTATCCATACATAGTAATAGAGCTAAAAGAGTAGATAAGTGAGGTTCTTTGTATTTCTTGTTAAATCTTTAGTTTTCCTTGTATTCCAAAAGAGAACTCTCATGGAACCACTTCGGTGTGTATCTGACCGCCACAGACGACTCCTCTTGAAGGTGCTCGACGTGAAGAGTCGACACAAAGATATGAATCGGTGGCCTGGTTGGTTGCATAGATAAATCTTAAAGTCAAACTTTTACTTCATAATTAATTATTTAGGGGTATAATAGTAGAAAAGGAACGAGTTTCGTGTATAATCTGGTAAGATTTGAAATCAGAGCTTGTAGAAGTGTAAGTTCGAAAACATACATTTATGATCAACTTTATACACGTAGAAACAAATCGGTTTCACTAAAAACACAATTCAATAATATCAAGAATGACTTTTATATGTTATTTTAAAAAAATTTCTGCACTTAGAGAGTCACGCGTACTTCCCAGGAAAGGAGACGGTTATCACAGATCTCCACACGGTACGGTCTTCGCACTCACTTGACATCTGTCGAACGTGTCATGCAAGTTCGTCGGTTTCGAGTGCTTAAAATAAACAATTAAGTTGTTTGCAAAGTTTGAAATAACCATTTCTCGGTCGCATTCCGTGACAAATATGCATTTACACTCGCTATAAACGAGTTTTATAGTTACTATAGTAAAATTCACGTCAAAATATATCAATTTTTGTATGGTAAAAAGATTCTTAAAATTGTATCAATCATTTTCCTATGCCATTTTTTTTTTCCATTAAATAAAAATCACTGCAGAAGTCTTTTTGATTCCGATGTTTTAAAATAAAAATATTCATGAAGTATTTAAGTTATGAAAGCACTATTTCTCATTAAATATCGTATAATGTAATAATTTCTAGAAAATAATGTTGGAGTTATAATTGCAATAGGTTACAATTAATTATTACAATTATATTGTAAATCGTTAAAATTAAGGTTGGCTCTAGACCAAAGTAATCCAGAAACTGACTATTTTTATTTCTAATAAGGGATTGTCATGCACATAATATTGATAAAAACGTTTCAACGGATAATGGTTTAAAACTGTGTCTGAAATACAGCGAGTCATAATTTGTTTCAATTGCACATTTTTAAATATTTTCAAAATTACGTTACCAATTAGAATTATTAATTAGCGACGATTTGACAAAATTAAAGTCATCAATATTTTTGTTCAGAACTATTAAGTATGTAACGATCTCACACAGGCTTATATCATCACAACACAATCGGTGACCTAACAATAAACGATGTTACATTTCTAATTAAACATCAGTAAAGCGTTCATAGCATGGAGTTCAGACATGAAGAGAACTGCTGACATTCATGGTCTTTCTATTATAATTGTAAACTCAATTATAGATTATATTGCGCCACATTTGGCGTTTATCTTTAATAAGTGTTTAGATGATGGCGTGTTTCCCGATTTGATGAAAGATAGTAAATTCCATTATTTAAAGGCGGTAGTGCATCAAGTCCCAATAACTTTAGACCCATATCTATACTACCGTCACTTAGCAAAATATTCGAAAAATTAATCCTAAAGCAGTTGTTAGTACATTTTTATACCAATAAATTGATGTCAAATAAACAATTCGGTTTTACTCGGGGTCGCTCAACAATTGATGCTGGCGTTGAGCTTGTGCAACATATTTTTGGAGCCTGGGAGGATTCGCGAGATGCAATTAGCATATTTTGCGATCTCTCCAAGGCTTTTGATTGTGTTCATCATGAAACTCTGATCGGGAAACTACGTCACTATGGAGTAACAGGCCGGGCACTCGACCTTCTGAAGTCATATTTGAGTAACAGAGTTCAGAGGGTTGATGTCAATGGTAAGAAATCGTCTGGATCTATAGTTCACATGGGTGTACCGCAGGGATTAATTCTTGGTCCCCTTCTCTTTTTAGTCTACATAAATGATTTGCCTAGCCTTGTTAAGGATGCTCATGAGATAGTACTGTTTGCAAATGATACTTCTTTGTTATTCAAAGTTAAAAGACAACAGCCCACTTATGACGATGTGAACAATCCTATCTCTAAGGTAGAGAAATGGTTTACTGCAAATAACTTACTTCTTAATGAAATTAAAACAAAATGTATAAGATTCTCACTTCCAAATGTGAGACATGGATCCGAAAATATTTCAATACGCAACAAAGAATTGGAGTTTGTTAATTCTACAGTGTTCCTAGGAATTACTTTAGATGACAGGCTTCAATGGGGTCCTCATACAAGTAAGTTGGCGAAAAGGCTTAGCTCTGCCGCCTACGCTGTCAAAAAAATGAGAAATTTATCGGATGTCGAAACTGCCAAATTGGTTTATTTTGACTGTTTCCATAGTTTGATGTCGTATGGCATCTTGTTCTGGGGAAACGCCGCGGATATTCAGAAAATTTTCGTGCTGCAGAAGCGGGCCGTTCGCGCAATTTACAAGCTCGGACCTCGTACATCCCTTAGAAACAAGTTTAAGGAAATTGGAATTTTAACCCTGGCATCTCAATTCATTTATGAAAATTTATAATATGTAAAAAAAATTTAGAAATGTTTAAATGAAATAGTAGTCGACATAATCTCAATACCAGAAATAAAAATAAACTGATTTCACATGTTAGTCGATTAAGTAAAGTCTCAAATTCATTTAGAGGGCTCTGTGTGCGCCTATTCAATAAGGTTCCTGTAGATATACAAGATTTACCCCTACATAAATTTAAGAGTGTTATTAAACAATCACTCAGTAAAAAAGGGTACTATGCAATTTCTGAATATTTAGAAGACAAAAATCAATGGGCATACGCGGCTCGACTTCTTACCGGGCTGTGTCATTCTTAATGGTTCCGTATTTGTTTTGGCTATGTATGTGCAAATTAGAAAAGAGCTACCCTTAAGTTTCTTGCTCGTTCTTCTTGAGGGAAAACTGCCTTCCGAACGAGCAGTAAAGTATAAATTCGCAAAAAGTTAAGACGGATTTCAAGTGTTATTTTGTAACCTATGAAATCAAGATATTTTGAATTCGAATTTGAAAAACATGATATTAGGAATATTTTATGTTGTCACGTACTTTACAGCATCTTATCTGAGATGCTGTAAAGTACACTAAACTCTATTGTACATAAACTATTAAAATATTAGTTGATGTATAAAAAAAATTTAACGTTGTACAAATATACAAAAATATAACATTGTACATTATATACAAAATCTAAAATTCCTTTATACAATATACTGGTATTGAAGTGTACAAAGGAAAAGAAGTTTAGATCGTCTCCATGGCTGCAATCCTCAGACGAGAATAATCTGCTAGGCGGAAGGAACGTAGACTTATTTGCAGTTGTGCCGTTTTATTTCGTAAGCTTATCCACATATGGCGCGACGCTGTCCTGTCACGCTATATTTCAGTGCTTTATTAATAAATAAATCACATTCTTTAAACTATATTTTGAGGACAAATATATCATTATTAAATTTTGATACAAAATTATAATATACGTTTTAAAAAATTATGAAAAATTAATTACATTTGGTAAGTATACCCACAAAAATTACTGGAAGAAATTATGTTCTAACAGAAAAAAAACTGAATTTTTTAATGTGGAAACTTTACGTCAGTGAGTCGGTGTGCGAAAAATACAGTTGATTATCATAATGTACCTACTCATTTATGTCCTAAATGTAAAAGCTCGTTGGGAGGTGTACAGATATTCGATGTTTTCTATTCTATTTTCATAGCAAAATACATTATATCTATTAAATTATAATATGAGGTATAAACAAATATTACAAAGGTAATGTTGTAAATTTTGTTTCTTATTACTTTTGTGAGATACTAAATTAGGCATTTTTAATGCAAAACAGTCAGATATGCATTATTTATTCAACATGACGATGGTCAAAAAGTTATTAATTTTATTAATTGATTTTGATTGATTATTAATGACCCATGCTGTTTATTGTGTGATCGCTGATGTCTTTCAGTTTCAAATGCGGTTTTATGATGATACAATTTGAAACGGGAAAACTTAGTGCCTAAGCGGACGAAGCCGTGAGTAAATGCTAGTTATATATAAAGCTTATACTTATTTGAAATTATAAAATACCTGAATTGTAAAATATGAATACAGAATATTATAATATATAATATTATACTACAAAATATATAGGAAAACTTAATAAACAACAAATTATTTTTATTGTTATACAAAGCCTTATTGTCATATTCTAAATTTACACAAATTTAGAAAATGAATTCGGAAGTATTTTACTACGAAATCAAGAATTGGAGTTTGTTAACACTATTATACTTGGAATTTATGTGACTTATACTTTCTAGTTTCTTTTCTAAATCCTATAGTTTTCTGTTATTTTTTGAAAAGGTCACGAAAACAGAAAGGAAGGATATTTTCATTAACACCCAATTATTGAAAATAGACTATTTGAAAGGGATTTATTTTTTATATTCGAATTCGAGGAAATATAATATTTTTTTGTGTGCCTGTAAAAATTTCCATGAACGATTCGCAAAACATCAAGATGGCTCCAAACATAGCGATACGTTCAGATCTTCAGTTTATTTACATATTTGCAACCACGCATTCATTCTGGCATTACGATTTTTATACACAATTACAAGACAGATCCCATAGCAATGGGCGAAGACAAATTCGCGTGATTACACATACTGTGTTCAAATTATACATTTGCGATGCACATGCGTTTCAGCCGATAGTGATCGCATGATTATCGCTGTGCTAAACGCGGCTGTTACTTGTGGTGTGCCGATCGACGCACGCGGCGCCGACGCGTACGACTGATTGGCCTGTCACCGTCACACTCAACCCTATCGATTAATGTTATGTAAACAAACAACCGATATCAATACTGACCGTCAGCGGAGCACTAAATTTAGGCTAACCGGCGACTTGGCGACCGATCGAGACGTGATGGGCTGTTAAAATTTAACAGTACATAGTGAAATTGTGAAACACTTACTCAGGTACAAAGATCGTAAAATAGTACAGGAATAAAAGATCAATAATCTTTTCTTAATACGCTGTAAGTATCGATGCCTTTTAATACTAAAATCTTCGAACGGATTATTCAATGGACAAGGCCCCATAACTACCAGTTGGTATATTATTAATGTTGAGTTCATGAAATTTACACGAATGTCTCGTGAACTTCGTCTTCATCAACGGAACACCGAATTCAATAGAAGACTTCGAACAACGCATAGGAGCGATGTTATTGAAAACGAACCGTCAGGCAGGTTTTAATACTTTTTAATAACGAAGCTTTATTGCCATTATATCCCCGTGTCCGTTGATTTAACGTAAGTACCTAATACGAGACGCGAAGGCTTAGGGCCGTAGATAAGAGATTACGCGCGCGCACGTATACGGTACGTGCCTTGTCTCCGGTAATAAGGACATCCGTGTGACAACGGGATTTGCAATTTTTACGCCGCGTAATGTATACTTCGTATTTATTGTACGCGGCGGCGACGAGTCTCATAAATTTGTAAGAAGGTATTAATTTATATGAAATCTATGCAATGGAATTTGAAAAGAAATGTAAACTATATCTATGTTCATTTAATTTTGAATAATCGACATAGACTGGTTGTAAATGAAAATCCTTGTAAATTTAAATTGCTATTTTGTAGTTTTGCAGACTTTTCTTTACTTGTACTATTCACGTCAATACGGCGCAAGAGGTATTGATAGGGATTTCATATACTGAAAAATCTTTCGTAAATTAAAGTATTTATCTAAAAAAAAATCAATGTATAACCACATCGTTATGTTTTTTGAACATGTTTCTAATGTTTCTAAAAAGAAACATATCTTGATCTAGTGTTTTTCGTAGTAATTTCAATAAATTTTCGTTTTCTCATTTTTCTTTTTGACGTGACAACGTCTTAAATTAGGTTGCGGCTGGGAGTCACTTTGAAAAGTGTAACGCTCGGTAACGTAACGATGAGTCACCGAACGAGAGAGGCCCGCCGAATGCCTTGCGTCTCTCACTCAACTATGATCGGTCTGCCGCGCTACTAGAAATTAGTGCATAGCTTGCAAATGTATTGCAAGTTATTGTATGTATATTTGTATATAAATACGTATGTATGTGTAAAGGTAAAAATAAAATTTTGTTAATATGAAATTCAGTGCGAGATTCTTTGTATAAATTAATGTTTTAAATATAATTCTTTGTATAAATAAATGTTTTAAATTGTTACTATTATTTCATCCTTCTTCCTACTATACGAATGAATATTCACATTAAAATGATTTTACCATTCAAAGTCGTTGTCACGTAAAACTTTCGCCCGTATACCGACTTTACAGGCAACCAAATTTTTCTTCAACATAGTGAACGCGATTGTAATATTAAGGCAAAGCAGAAAATTCGTGTACAAAGAGAAAATTGTAGTGAAGCATTTATTTACGATAGCAGCCGGTGACACAAAAGAAATAGTAGCATAATCTATAAAAAAGTAGAACTTGGTGTTTCTGTACGATGAAGCGCCCATCTCTGAATTTACTAAACGAATTTTAATGCGATGCATAAAGTATAATAACCTATATTTTATTTTAATACGGCATCGGCATTGAAATTGAAAGCTGGACACAGGGAGCAGAATTGAAAGCCAGGACCGGGATTGGGGTCGAACCGAGTTTCGGATCAGGACTAGAATCAAGAGCGTGACCGCGATCGAAATCAAGAGCAGTACCGAAACCATAACTGTAAGCGGGAACAAGGATGGACAAAGGAATACATTCCAAGTCCACGTGGGCGAAGCCGTGCGCAGAACGTTAGTTACATGATATAATATAAGCTCACATCTATTCTCTAGAGTCTAGAGCGATAGAGAGAGACCACAGATTCCCCTCATTTGCATTAAACCCAAGCTTGTCGATTCCGACTCCTTATAATTCGTCTCCTTTTACTATGTAATCAATTTGATTTGCATTAATGCTTTCTAGGGTGACCCTACCAACACTAGATTTCTTTCTTCGATCTATTTTCTTTCGAAATGATCAATCTAACTCCCACTTTTCCATTTATAAAATCTTTATTCTTATACTGTACCATCAAACTATGCAGTTTAGTCATATAACTATTTCTCGACTGACACCTATACTATTACCATGCTTCTGACACAGCCACCTTTCACTACCGTACACGAGTGTAAAAACCATAATTCTAACATAACAGAATTAGATTTTTCTGTTTATATCAATTTTCTATTTATAACAGCGTGAAAGACGTCATTAAATGCATTTTCAGAATTTACCCTCTTTTCAATTTGTCATTATGTTTGCTCTCTTTTTATAAACTAACAATATTTATTGATTATTATATTTTTTTCAACAAATATTTTTTCACGTGTTCAACTTTTTCACTTCTTATTGCAATGCCTTCAGTAGTATGTTCGCCTCTTTTAAACTCCATGGCCTTATATTTGAAAACCCGTAGCGGAACTTAATTTACTACCATACTTCATTCCTTGTCAAATAGCCCTGAGTCTATAGGAATACAACTAGTTTGGCACCAGTCATTTTATATACGACCACTTTTTCAAAGTTTATTAAAGACGGTTCAACAAGCTCGTTACTATATCTTAGCTTTCTCCAATACCTCTGAAAAGATTCAAGCAATTTTTCCTGCTTTCATGTTAGACTCATTGTTTGTAGTTTTTTTGGATGCTAATTTCCCAGTTATCCATCCTCAAATAATTAGTTATAACAACAATGCATATTTATTATTGAACCTCTATCCTTATAGCGAAAACATCGTCTAATTACTTTCGTATACGAGTATCATGCTTCAAAATTGTTCTGAGCTGTTTAACCCTACTTCAAAAAAAAAAATCGTTAAACCGTACATCTCATTTTTTTCTTTTTATGCGTTTTATTATATGATAATTGAATCTCTTTTAACCTATATTTGGCTTCTGACCATAGTCAATGTTAAATTTTATGAAGCGGATTAGTATCCGACAACACCGTCGAGTATGCGTCGAATGTGCTGTCGTGAAAGGTATGATAATTTTCAAAATATTATTTATTATTGTGATATATTCAGGCGTCGTATTTTCACCTCTCATCAACAAATAAGCGTTCCGTTCGAAGAAACGAATAGATCACAAAGCCGCCGGCGCGCTACAGAAAGTTGAGTACGAGAAATAGAGGACTCGCTTAAAAGCTCGCAAAGAATAATGTACAGCGAACAGGGTACACGGGACTCGGACAAAACAATTTTAAGAGAACTCGGAAAATAGTCGCTCCGATAAATTTGAATGATCCCAGGACGACTTAGCTGCGCAGACAATGGACTTTATATCTCGGATCGAAAGCCATTTGGCATTAAAGCTGTCGTTGGAAGTTGTTTTCCTCTTGGTACAAGACGCATTCAAGATTAAACGGTATAATGACGGTACACCCTCTAGATTAATTATTATGCAAGTGCAGAATTTCGAAAGGATTTCGTAAATACTATTAAGAATTTAATGGACAAATTTCAATAGCAAGTACCACCGTTCGGTAAAAACGAACTTAGCGAATTGAATCTTGAAACCGGTCGTTGAAACACTTACTCGTCCAAAAGTTATTTCTGCTAGAATTTAATCTGAGTTTTACTCAAACAAAAACTTAGATTCAATTCATTAAAATATTCAAACATTCTTATCCCAATGACATTTATTGTCAGTGATCATTGAAAATGTACAGTGCATGTAGCGATCGTATAATGAATAAATGAATACACGATTAAAAATAAATTACCACAAACGGGATAGTAAGTTTTAAACTAACGCTTTCTATTATACATTAGTATTCCGCGAATTTTATCAGTTTTATGTACTTTCTAAAAACATTTTTTTAAAGGAATAAAGTCTTATTAAACATTGTTCAAAATTATTTATTACATAAGATGAACACGGAAGAGATATTTATTAACGCTAAGTGTTATCATATGTATCTTTCGGTTTATAAAGTCAATTACTTATAAGCTCGCGGTCGTTTCCGAAATCGCGCGGAACAAAAGTACTAATTCGTTTATTTATGACGTCACCCAATTAACTATACCAACGAAATAAAACAACACTTTCCCCCCATATCATTGTCGCTCGCCGCCGGCCGGCAGACAGCGCACGGCCCGCGACCGATCTTCACACGAAAAGACGCATTTCTACGAGAACGAGAGAAAAGCACATTTTGTTCAATGCGAAGGGACCGTTTCCAGATCACATTACCGCCGTATAACGGGCGGCGAGCGCCGCCCTCGCTCGTTCCCAGATTTATGTAAGCCTCGACCGGGCGGCGCCCGGCGCCGTGGTCGTTGGAACGCGGCGGATCTCCGGTGCGCCGTACACCTATCAGATAGCGTTACCGTCTCATTGTTCACGTTTATTGTGCCCCGGTGCACGAGGTGCGTCTGTTACTCGGTTATTTAGATAAAACAGATTCGACAGACTAAAAAAAAAACACTTGCACATTACGTATATACTTATATTTATGATCGTTGTTTAAGTTTATGATAAAAAATAAGGTTTTGTACTTTCGTGGAAGGTTGTTTAAGTAAGAAGACGTAGAATAAACGAATGTAGTAGAAATACAATCAGAACTTGAAATATAAATATGCAAATACGGTCCAAGTATGATAATATAACCAAAAGTCCAATTTCTTCTTTTTCCGATTCTAAAAACATGAAATATGCATAGTTTTAAGATTATAATACCTCAAATATTAAACGATATAAACGGGATTGACCCACGATGGGGCAAAAAAATGTCGTCGAGACTGGCATCGGGGTTAAAATGAAAAGGTGTGCTGCAGCAGAACTAAGACCGAGTACGAATTTGGGATGGAATCGATTATTGATGAAAAATTTTATTATGTGCCCACGCAGACCCAGTCACGTAATTTACCTTTTTTGACGTGACAACGTCTTAAATTAGGTTGCGGCTGGGAGTCACTTTGAAAAAGTGTAACGCTCGGTAACGTAACGATGAGTCACCGAACGAGAGAGAGCCCACAATGCTTGCGTCTCTCTCCCTCAATATGATCGGTCTGCCGCGCGCCACTAGAGAATTAGTGCATAGCTTGCAAATGTATTGCAAGTTATTGTATGTATATTTGTATATAAATACGTATGTATGTGTAAAGGTAAAAATAAAATTTTGTTAATATGAAATTCAGTGCGAGATTCTTTGTATAAATTAATGTTTTAAATATAATTCTTTGTATAAATAAATGTTTTAAATTGTTACTATTATTTCATCCTTCTTCCTACTATACGAATGAATATTCACATTAAAATGATTTTACCATTCAAAGTCGTTGTCACGTAAAACTTTCCCCATTATACCGACTTTATTTTGAAATAAAAATATTAACTTAAAATAAAACATGCATGATTTAAAAGAACATTCTTTATTTAAATTAAAGAGGAACCAAAATAAGCATTGAAATCAATGAAAGCTGAAACTCCCACGACTAAAATAAATAGTTGCGTTTATCATTTCGGCGTTTAATATGCTACCATTTTATTTCTGGAACATTCTATATCGGAAATAACTAATATATTGGACATTAAAAATATGAAAATGAAAAGGCTTAAGGAAATTCAGTCATGACATGACTATACGTTTGAAACGTATAGTACACTTTTTGACGTGACAACGTCTTAAATTAGGTTGCGGCTGGGAGTCACTTTGAAAAAGTGTAACGCTCGGTAACGTAACGATGAGTCACCGAACGAGAGAGAGGCCCGCCGAATGCCTTGCGTCTCTCTCCCACTCAACTATGATCGGTCTGCCGCGCTCAACTAGAGAATAGTGCATAGCTTGCAAATGTATTGCAAGTTATTGTATGTATATTTGTATATAAATACGTATGTATGTGTAAAGGTAAAAATAAAATTTTGTTAATATGAAATTCAGTGCGAGATTCTTTGTATAAATTAATGTTTTAAATATAATTCTTTGTATAAATAAATGTTTTAAATTGTTACTATTATTTCATCCTTCTTCCTACTATACGAATGAATATTCACATTAAAATGATTTTACCATTCAAAGTCGTTGTCACGTAAAACTTTCGCCCGTATACCGACTTTACAGGCAACCAAATTTTTTTTCACGTTTCCCGTACAGAATAGTAGGTCTAAGCACCTTTGTCGCCTAAAACTAGCGACACAAACAGGCATGTCGACTATAACTCTTATACCAATGTAAAGTGCACCAGTACAAGTGCGCACTTTCATGGCACTTACTTAATTTTGTTGAAAAGAGCATTTTTCGGCAATAACGCAAAAACGGTATATCCCATCATCTTGAACATAATTTTCGTTGATATTATTTAGCAGACGTTATCTTTGTGTTGTTTTAATATTTTTTAACATACGGTTAAAAAATGAAGTTGGTGGGACAATTGATGCTATTTTTGAAACAATATTTCCGAAAATATTAAATTGCTCAAAAAAATGTTTAGAATCTTAAAGTGTTTTAAAAAGATCTGTCGAAATATGTGCCACACGTTGATGTTTGCTAAAAAAATTAACTAGAGTTTCTTTTTTGCCATTTTGGCTACGAAACCATAAAAAAAAAGGAATATTTATCACATAATTTTGCTATCCATTTGGCTGTCTGTTTTTCAAGATCATTTCTGTCAAGATTAGAAAGATATATTGAGTTAAAATTAATATAAAATACTGAAGTCTACGGGAGGTATAAAAAAATGCGACCTTTTAAGTCAATCTAATTAAAAGATACAGTGATTTGGGTACTGGAAATGATGAATGAAAGTAGACTGACAAAACAAATTTACAGAGCGAATGTGTATTACACATTTGGTAAGAAAGTGTATAATACAGTTGAAGGGTCAGCAAGGGTTGCCCTAAAAAATATTATACAGACCAAATGGTGGCATATTAAAAGGGTCAAATTTTAGCACCCCGAAACCGACAACCTTACATGAAAGCAAGCAGGTCAAGCACGAAATGTGTGTGAGTTTATAAAACAAATATAAATTCTGGTATTCGCAAAATCTCCACAAATCATGAAATTTGGCAAAAAACAGCCTCACAACAAAATTATATAGTCCGATATACGGTGATATCATTTTATAACTTTCTGTTAAAATAAAGATTTTTAAAAATTTGAAAGTAAAATTTGTTTTGAAACTATTGTAATACAATATATTTTTGTACATACCTACCCCTTAGAAGGCAAGTCCTATTTGCGCTTGCCCGATTTTTTGTGCCATATATGTGATCTGTGTAGCAATTCGTAAATACCTTTTTTATACCCATTTTACTATAGACAGACGATGTTCATATTATCGTAGGTAGCACTGAAAATTTTTGTAATTAATGAGAAAAAATTATTATGAATGGTCAAAAATGAATTCATTGTTTCACATAATATTCTACATTAGCATAAATGCACTTTTTCATACGAACAAATCAATTTTTAAACCTTTTATGCTACTTCTCCCTGGTGAACTCGGAAACATGTCTTTCATACTCTTCGAACAGCCTCCAAAATTCTTAATTTTTGCTAATAAAAAAAAGATGCCAGGTCGGGACTGTATGCAGGATCGCTCATAAGTTCTACGTTTTTCTCCTTGAAAAAATTATTTGCCTGTTTGGCTGTGTGAGAATTGGCATTATTATGGTGCAATATGATACGAAGTTTACGGTTATTTTTATGGAATTCGTCAATATCTTCCGGCAAAAAAGTGGCCGTGTACCAATCACTATTCACGATCTGACAATTGTTCAAGGAATAGCAGCCATGTGTCCAGTTTTATTAAAAAAAGAAGCAATCATCCGCTTAGAGCCACTTCGCTCGGGCGCCACATTAGTTAGTTTCGGCTCATCTCGATAGACCTATACGGTCGATTGTTGTTTTATTTTAGGGTCGTAGTAATAAATCTGTTTCGTCGCCTGTTATTATGCCCCACACCACCCCTTCCTTGAATCGGGTAAGCATGGCGTAGCACCAAGTGATGCGGTTTTTTGAATCTTAGTCAAATTGTGTGGGATTCACCGCGTGCACAGCTTTTTCATACCCAAATGTTTATATAGTATTGACTGTATTTGACTCAGGCTTATTCGTAAGAATGTCGGAATTTCATGGTAGATCTCATATCTCTTTGTTTCGATCATACGGTGCACATCATCGATGTCTTTGTTGTTGACAGCGGTGGCCGGGCGACCGTCACAAAATTCACTGAGATCAACACGACCGCATTTGAATTCTGCAAACCAGTTATAAATAATCGTCTTGCATGGTGCTTCATCACCAAAAGCAGTTCTAAGATGAGCGAGGCTCTGCTGAGCTTTGAATTACACTTAACATCGTAAAAAATCATACTACGACAATTTTCATGACTGAAATCCATAGTGATGAATACACGCAAATTTTTAAAATTACGCCACAATGTAAAAACAATTGACAGTTAGATGAAACAAATTGTACTCTACAGCCAGAGTTCCATTATGAAATGTAGTAATTATTTTTTAAACATTGTTTATGTAAGTAGCCAGTTCCAAAAACTTATAGTGCGCCCCACATATTTAATTATTAAAAAAAAAACTGACCAGGTGTATATTGAGCCACGCACTGTGTAAGGTTCCGTAGTTGTCCGTTACAATATGCGGATTCAGAAGGGGGCCTTTTGTTTCATACTATGAACACATTAATTTAGCTCACGGTTTAATGTTTAAGAAAAGCCCCATATAGGAAAGATGTTATGATTTTATTTTCCTATAACTTTACATGATTCATAAACTTATATTTAATCTCCGTTTTACACAAGTAATTACTTCACCAAATGTATACGTAATTTTGCTTTTTACTTTCCCAAGTACATTTTTTAAGTTGGTCGTCAATTATTCGTTAACTTGTAAAGTCTACTTAGCTGTAAGTTTTCATTTTAACCTCGTCATATATACTACCGCAATGAATTTTTCACATATCCAAAAACATCCATTTAAATGGCAGCAGGGGACACTTAACTCAAACGAAAATTAGCATTTTTGATATTTTGCAAACAGATACCTGAATTGAAAAGTTGTTTTCACACACCCGCAATATTTTTCTTCGACCCATCCAACAACACCCCACAATTTCGGATAGACGAGAAAAAATGATTCCCACTTTACGAACAATGTAGGTACGGAAAAGGTATTCTACCACTTTGTCGGCGTAATTAATATCTATACTAATACCCAATTACAATTTTCAAATATGAAGGGTCTTTGAGCTAAACTGCAGACGGATGGACAGACAAACGGACGGACGGATGGTAGGACATGGCGAAACTAAAGGGTTCCTCTTTAACTACGGAAGCGTAATAAGCTTAAATCTACCTCTCTGAAATAGGTTCTTGAAAAACGTACATGAGTAATAAAAGTATTTTTCCTAATATCTGCATTTGTTGGTGATTACATGCAATCAGATCACCATAAGATACAAGAATACTTAGCGCTTTGTAGAGAAAATTTATATTGTACGCACATAAACAAATTCGCGTGTCATTGCTTATTGAGGAATTTCGTTCTCATCATGTAATCAGTGCGTCCATAAACTGACACAATCGTAATTGACTTTCATAAGTCGTTTAATTTTTCTAATCCCAAAAATTAAAAGTCCACTTGAGCAGCACAATCGTGTACCTTACGCTTGTAAGTGTGCGCGCGCTTGCCGATCGCTACCGCACGCGCCCGCCGCCCGCCGCGCACCGTACGAAGTAAATTTCGTTTATTTCCACGAATATTTTACGGCAATATCGCGGCGCCTCTGGCGGAATCCGGCAAATTTCCAGATCGTATTTTGAAAAACACGCGAACGTTGCCGGCGCGCCGCTACCGCGGGCGCTCGAGGCGAGATACGATTTTGATTTTTGCAACAAATCTAGTTTGGTTGCTTTCAATTTTACTATTAATTTACGCGAAAAAATAAGAAACTTTGTATATACATTTTTCTTATAATCGACTATATAAACCTTTACGAGTTTCAACATTTTAATGCATCAGTTTTTTAAATGTTCTATTCAAAATTTTAAAATATCTCAAGGCTTATATTGAAACGTTCCGTATCGCATTCATTCCAAGTCAAATATTGAATTCCCTCTGAAAAAACAAATTATTAGCGATCGCACCGTCATTTGCGAATTTCAGTCTTTGGTTCCGTCCGTTGGATTTGTGTACAGCGGCCGATTGCCGTGCGGCCGGCGTGCGGCAAATAAACAAACAAAGCTTTGTGTCCTAAAACAATAGATTTGTTCGATACACTGCGTAAAGAGGGTATACCTACGTTCGTGCGGTTTGATCAAGCACTTACGTGCAACGCTAAGCACATACCTTAATCCTGAGGAGTTTTCTAATAGTATTACGAACCTTGGGACGATGATAGAACAATAACACAACATGCACATCAATAAAATTTATGAATTTTGCAAGTAAATACATACCTATCTACAAGATTTGCGGCTACTTCAAGTCGATCATAGCCGTTACACGCACATTTTAAAGAATTGTGACAGACGTGCAAACAATTTCAATACAAGTGAATAATAAAAATATTTAAATCACTAGCGATCCAGCCGTAAAAAAATAGTACCGTAGTATTGCAGCATTCGAGTATTAAACAAGTCACAAATGCACATTTCGCGGTTAAGCTAATACAATGATTTCAATCTGTATTTGCGTTTCGGTCCATTCTCGTCCGCGCCGTATCATCGCCGCACGCTATCCCTTTCCCTCTCATTGGTGCGTAGGCAAAACAGTTGTCCACAGCACACACGCGCTTTCGGCTCCGTTCCTTTCGTTCGTCCGAACACACCCTTTGTCCGTGGGCGTTAATGTCGACGCCGTGTACCAGGAGCGCAGCGCCAGCCGGCGGGTGAAGGTACGGAGCTCGCGTTTGATTATACGATCGCGTAATGGCCGCCGATGTACAGCGGGGAAACGGTATGATCAATAGAATGAGAAAAAAAATGTATGTATTGCTAAGATCCTAAATCAATTAACAAGACAAAGTCCGCCACTTACTAGTATACGGCTATAGCTAGCTAGCTAGTTTAAAGATAAATATACAAGTAGGTAGGTATACATAAAATTAAAATCGGCTTTCAGAGGTATGCTTGGCATATGAAAGTTTTATATCATTGAAAATAAATATAAATAAAAACAAATTTCCCATTGATTAATATTATCTTTTGTATATATCTAAAAAGCATTTTTTTCTGAATTCCAATAAATATCAATATTTTTTTTATATAAAACCAACCTGTCATTGCATTGTTGCTGTGTTAAGGTCATTGCTGAAGTAGATATACTGAATAAAAGTAATAGGGGCTTGACTCTTAAGGCGATACCGCGACGATAAGAGGATAGGAGGTATTCACATCGCCAATGACGGACACCAGACCGTCGAGTAAACGAACAAGACTATTAACACTAGCACATATTATACATAAAATGATAATGCGGTCGTGAACGTGCACTCAAAGTATAAGACGTAAGCGCCAAACCAAATAAAACTCCTTTAAAATAAAACGACACTAACAAATAAAAACTGTTTTACCAGTTTGTCGAGAAAATAGTCAGTACTAAGATCTTGAAGAAGTTAGAGAAATTCATAACCGTTTCAGAATGACAGCTAAAAGGAAATTATCAGAGTAAGTTTTGAAATTTAATTCTATCAAGAAAATTTAGTTCAATCGTGTATTCCTTATAAATGGCTAAAATTTGAACAGTTATTTACTATACTATTTTATTTGAAATAGTTATTTATTATTTATTAAGTACACTAATTAAAATGGTTAAAAAGCATATACCTAAAAATCATTATCGTAATTCATGTATTTAATCAGAACAAGGAAAAAACAAATCTGCTGTGTATTCATCAATATATCGCTTGAAGTCTTTCAGGCTCGCTCGGCACTACACATCGGTTGTATTGTTTGCGGAGAGGGACTAATGTCACCGTCAAGTGTTAGCGGGTGAGGTACGCAAGCGTTAGGTTAAAGCTTAATCTCGTAGGTGTGTAATGATGATGTTAAATCGGTTAAAAAAGCCATTTTTTCCTAACCATTTATTTGGACATCAGATAAGGTACTAAATAAGTTTTCTAGTTTTTCATTAACAAACGCTGT
This sequence comes from Eumeta japonica, assembly GCA_005406025.1. Classification (NCBI taxonomy): domain Eukaryota; kingdom Metazoa; phylum Arthropoda; class Insecta; order Lepidoptera; family Psychidae; genus Eumeta; species Eumeta japonica. Next base: position 186,854 of record BGZK01001182.1, read on the forward strand.
AAGTAGGAGATGAATCAGAAATATTTTTCTTTTATTTCATCTCCCAACTTATAGTTTATAATATCTATTACATACATATGAACTTAATAATTGTTAGGAAGTTTTGAAATAGTTAATTACAAATTTATGTATGTTTATAATTAAACATGTAGCCTGGTAACCTACACATTCATCTTTTTGAGGATTAATGATTCTCTAATATTGTAATCGGTGCGTCGAACTGAATAACTTCAGTAGAATTTAACATGTAAACAGAATTTCAATTCGTTTTTACCATAATTTAAAAATCAAACATCGTATAAAAATTTCATGCCGTCGATTTCGTGATATCATCTTGACACACAAATATATTTCACAAAAAAGAGATGTTTAATTTAATTGATAAGTGAATTGGAGTCTTCAAAAACAAGAGCCTATTTCTAAGGTCGATAACGCATCATGGATTCCTCTGGGGATATGTGTACATTGGTGGCGGTGATTACTTAGTATTTAGTGGCTTGCATGTTCGTTTGTCGCTTGAAAACATATATTCCATATGCTGTGGTGAATCGCAGTACACACCATTAAAATTGAGCCATACACTTCGAACTTAGTAGAGGGCTACGTCCGTTAGATACAAACGGAATCTTAACTATTAGTAATCAATCAATAAACGATAGGTCGTCGACGACAGCCCGGCGTGTTCCTAAATCAAATAAAAAGGTATGCGAAAGGTATGTATTAATGGGCCGGGTGGCGGCGGGTAATGGCCGCGATGTCCCGTGGGCAGATTCAATTACGCGGGGGAATTAAAACATACCGGCCCGCCCCGCGCCCCCCGCCGCGAGCGCCCGTCCGGCACGTGGATACATAAGCGGCATATGTGCGCGCACCAAATTCGTCAATTCGATTACCCACACATCGGTCGCCGTCGGTCGAAAGACAGAGCAAAAAATGAGCAACGTCCTCTTACAGCGAAATTCGGTGGAGATGTCAGCTCTTTATACTGAGAAAAAATCGGGTTAACAAAATGACAATAAAAGCTTTGTCAAAATGTTATTGTTACTATAGCCATGTACTTTGCTTAAGCGCCCGAGCGAGTTTTCTGCCTGCAACAAGCCTTTTATTGTCAAATATCTTATTGTCCTAGGAGACACAGGAATAAATGATGTGACAATGTTTAAAATGATCTGATGAAGCGACGACGTCACTTTATTAGCATATCATTGTATGATATGTTCTTATAACAATGTTCTGTCAAACAAAATGAAAATTGACAACGTGACAAAGTAATTTGCTGAAAATGACAATAGTATAGTGTGAGGGTGGCAACCTTGGCGCAGGCGCGACCGTGCTCTCATTTGCCCGTGGACATTTGTTGTGCTCGACGCGTTCCTTTTTATTTCTTATTCAAAGTGTTTAATTGTTAAATAAGGATGTTACTGGTTTTGTCGAAGCAACGACTATAGGTGTATTGTGACGTTTTTAAAGTTCTAGTGTTTAAAAGATATGCTATGTTATATTTTTCAAATTTTGTGTTTGTTTTTATATCGAGAAAAGTTAATATAAACACAAGTTAACAAGGTGTTCTTACTTTAAATAAAAAATAAATCTTGGCTGTACACGTTTTTTCAGGTGAACTTAACACTTCCTGCATCAAATGCAGCGTCACTACAAGCATTGCTACCACCATTAACCTTTTGTCTGCACATTTTTCGCTGATGAGATAAATATAATATATTTATTATGCCTAAGCGCATCTAGTGAATGAATTTTCAAAAATAAATTATTATGCGAACTCGGTCAATACTTCGAGCTTGTGAAAATATACACTCTTAAAATGCAATTTGTATACAGTTTACTAGAATAATATGTATATATTTCATGTATCAATATTATAGATGTCTGTAGGTGTTTTTAATTTCTGAATTCGAGCATTTATATTTTTTTCCTTCTATCATTATATATTCTCGGATGCATTAATCTCATGTTCATTTTTTATCTCAAATATTCTAATTGTTTTATTGCATATTTTTAATATCGTTTTTAATTTCTTTATGTCTCAAATGTTTTATACTTTATAAAATAAACAATTTCTTTCATTTTAATATGATCCATGTTTAATATCCATTATTAGCCATTATATAGTATTAGTAATTATTGAGTACTTAGATATTAAAAAAATGATGTTACATTTACAAAATTTGCTACGATTTATTGATTATTTTTCAATTTTAGGCAAGCTATTAATTTTCCATGTACCAGTTATAATTGTAAACATATACATGAGTGAAATTCTAAACAATTAACACATTTTCTTTATTTTAACTACAAGGTAACGTAATATATATTATATACCAGAAAAAATTTTAAATAGCCTTTTTACTCTTAAGTTATTTCTTATCTCAGTCTTTTTTTTTCTTTTATGTGAAAGTTCAATAAATGTATAAAAAATACCTATAGTCTTTTCTTAATTTGATTTTAGCCCAGTGATTCACTTTCTTTCAGTCAGTGTACTAGTGATTTATGTAGTCTGTCTTTACTATTATAAAATCGCAAAAATTCTTGTAAACAAGTTTGGGGACTGGTAACTTAGTTATGTACTTACGCCTTCATCTATAATTCTCCGGACTTTTATTGTTTTGGTGTGTATTTTTACAAAGTTTGTCATGATTGTCAAAATTTTTATATTTTCTTGATGATGTACTATTACGTTAATGACGTTTCTCACAAGCTAATAAACTTGCACCTCTCTAATGGTCCTAAAACAATGCATACAGCCTGCGAGGAACATCAATACCTTCATTGTATACCATCAAGAAATTATAATAGTTAAGATCGGCAATATAATTATCCAGAGATATTGCTATAGACATAAAGTACATTCACTACCAGAACTAAGGAAAGTAAATTCAGAGACAATGTACATTTGATCGTATACCAAACAAAACTTTGTCATGCTTACAAAGATACAATCTATTATTATAGTAGGAACAATGTGACCTTGTTACTAAAGCGAAATTAAAATCATTTTCTTAGGCTGCGTGACAACTCAATACTGCCATAGCATAGCCTACAACTACCGGTACATTGACAAAACAAAAATTGACAATAAAAACCTGGCGCTAGAGGCTATGTGCCATAAACGGTTCGCTATTGGCAACGTTTTATTGCCATCGTAGCAATGATTTTTTCTCTGTGTACCATCTAATGCAAAGAAGCAGTGAATCTTCAAATTCAAATGAGACTATTCGTGTGAGTCTCCGTATTGTATTAGTTTTTGATTATGTCCAAAAACGTGCGAAAAAGACGAACACCTACAGTAAAGAAGCCGGAAAATTTGAACACTTTTTGTTATCAAATTTTCAAAAGGAAAAAAAATTGTGATAAGTAAGTTTTGCAAGAAACATCAAACGTAGTATATTTATAGCTTATAAAGAAAACAAATTATAATTTTTTATATATTCTATTAATTCGTTCGCAGTATTTCTTGTCGTTATTTTTCTTTCAAGTTACTAGTCTCTTTTTATAATGTGATCGTTGTCTAAATTACTTTCATAGTGTTATTTGTGAATGGTTTACTTTAAAATTTTTGTAATAACATATATCCTACATCTTATTGAGATGAATAAAATAAATTAATTAATTCATTACAGTAATAATTTGACGATACTTCAATAGCGGATATTGAAATTGCAAGGCGTGCGATGAAATTACGCTACCGTTGCGATGGAAACGCGAATCGAGATGCGCTCACGAAAAATGAATATAATTCGAAGTAAAAAATAAAATAACCTCGTGCGGGGGCGCGCGCGGCGAGTCGTCCTCGGAGCATTGAAGTTTATCGGACCGATGTTTCCTCGGCTTTCTTTAAATTGTTCCGTCCTTAGGACTTTCTCAGTGGTCGCGGAACGGCACGAGGAAGAAATTACAAAGGCGGCCGTTCGGCGCGCGCGTCGACGCCGTTGTTTAAAATAAATACGTTTCTTGCCGGATTTCGCACGTCAGTAGGCTTAGACGAGATAAGGAGTTTCGGGAAAGCTATTTTGACACTGCTGCCGTATAAGATGTCTCTTAGTTTTCATACTGTAAAACATTTATAAATGGAGTTCTATGAGAAGCTTGTCAGTCTTCTATACTTTCTAAGGAAATGACTTGTACGTCGTCTCGTGTTTAGTAAATACTTCTCCCTTTTCCTGCAAATTCTAAAACCGAGAGGCCAAAGCTCCATACATAATTAATAATACCGAATTCAAAAAGAACTTCCGTAACATATATCACGTATTCACACATAAATAAAACTAGGACCTTCAGTTTATACATTGCAAATACTTGCCAAAAAGTAATTTGCGAGTGATGTCGATAATGTAACAAGTATAATAAAACTATTTTAAAAACATTGTCTGTCTAAAATATTCACTTCCAAAATTGCTAGAATAATTTCACAGGAAAACTCAGCATAACTAGAGGCAATGTACGTGTATGACATGGGCTTTATTTCATTAAAATACGTACACAGAAATTTGTAATTTTAAAGTATGTATATTGCACGCCTACGAGTCGTCGGCACAGCCAGGCAATATAATACGTCTAAGAGTATAATACATTGTGTCTTATAACAGCAAGAGCAACATTTACGTCCATCATGCGCAATATTAAATCTCTCGGACGGTCCTACTGCAATAAAGTTTGCGCGATATTGCAGAATGTTTAATTAAAACCGCTTTAACGCGAAACTTATCACATCTTAGGAGTTAATAAAGTAGCCGAGCCCCGTGTCCCGCACGCCGCCCCCGCCCCCGCCCCCGCCCCCGCCCGGCGCCTACGGCCGGGAGATTATGAACTGCGAGAGCAGTATTTTATCGGGGGCGCCGATGCGGCGGTCGCTCCTGACAGCCGGCGACATCTGCGCCGCCGGAAATTGCCTCCAATCCTATCCGCAACTTCCGCCCGGCTAGGTATAACAAACTGACGCGGCGGACGAATGCTCCGGGCTATCGACTTGAGCTGATATCGCGTGGTAAAGAAGTACTGGATGGCATTGCACCTTCAGCTGTGATGTAGGAATATTTCATGAACGTCTGGAAAATCGGTTGTCATTTTAAAAGATTCTTTCCATAACAATTTTTTAAATTGCAATTAAACGTGACGTGATATTATTCTTCGCAAAATTTAAAAGTAAACCTGGACAACGACAGCTCATTCCAAATCGTGTTTTGTATTCCGTTACCTTAAATACATTCTTTTGGTGTGATTTCAATATCAATGTGACAAACACAAAAGTCAAAAGCAAAATGTTTGTTAACGTTTTTTTTTTAATAGTGACTGCTCATGACTTCAAAGTATATTTCGTTTTCGTGGGAATTGGATGAAGATCACAATATTAGTTCCACCACTCTCAGTACTTTAATTACGCATGTTATGCTATATATCTGTTTGTTGCCTGTTCATGATTGAATCATTGAACCGATTCTGAGATTTGAGAGAGAAATAGCTTGAAATCTGAAAAGAACCTAGGTGGCATTTCACCGAAAACAAAACTTTGTACCGCAATGACGAAATCCACGCAAATGAATTCACGAGCAAAGCTAGTTAGAAAACAGCAAAATACGAAATAGTAAAGTACCTAAGTAGTAATAGGAAAAAGAAAATAGCTACGTCTGTAACGGGCTTTACAGTTTGATTCTGAAAGCTAACGTTAGTCTGTCATCGTGCGACCCCTTGCGCCCTGTCCCGCCACCGCCTGCGTCGTACGGTGATTGGTCAACCTATGATTATTGCTCTGGCGCTTGTGGTCGAAGCATGATGTAATATAGCCTACCGCATTCTCGGCCAAACGAGCTATCTAATACAACAAGATTCATTCAAATCCAACTGATAGTTCCTGACGTTATTACATTTAAACCAACTTTCCCGTTCCTTATAGTACTACGGACTCATTAAAAAACAGATGCAATGCCATAGCATTTCTTTCGAACGTATCGTTTCTAAAAGATGTATTCCCAAAAACCAACAAGACAACAAACAATCGCCACACAAAGTTTCCGACTACAACTAAGTAGCAGATTTATCCAGAAAAGAAGATGGCAGAGCTTGGAGCAATATACGAAGAGCTCGTTCAGCCAGCGCGGACCCTCGTCACGGCGGCGCGAACCGTACAGCGACGACGGCGCACGGCCGACGGCCTGAAGGCGCACAAACGGATACAAATATTGCGTTACGGTGACACCTACGCAACGCCCCAATAACGCCGCCCTTTTGGCTCAAGGAGGGGAAAAAGATTTAAGACAGAGGAAATAGAGAATAAAGTAGGTAGTCGGCGTAAGTGTGATAAATCGTGCTTTCAACTTTCGACACTTAAAGCTTTCCAGCTCTCTCTCTCGGGACTCACCGACAAGGAGGGATCGGAAAATAAACCATTTTCAAGATCGAACACAAATATTAGTTATCACATCACGAAACGTAAGTACAGACGGTCAGGCATCGACGTTCATTCCGCGCTCATCAAATTACGAGTATCTAATTACCGAGTCGCGCGGCCCGCCCGTCCCGAATCCTGCAGCCCGAGCAAAAATATCGAAGACGAACGATAGCGAAGGGAAGGAAATGGAAACGGATTCGATAACGGTATAATTTTAGAATGCTTCCTTCCGTTTATGAGATAATGTAAAACGAATGTTTCATTACGTTATCGATATTGAGGAGTGACAGTCTCGATAATCGATACCCGGAACGTCGTGAGGTAGCGGTCGGGGCTTAACCACGAGTACAGAGGAACTGTCTAATATTTACCGGCGAAGCCCTGAACACATGTATCGTCCGTTGACAACTCCTCATGAGAACGGGAAAAAACATTGCCGCAAAAAAAAAGGCTTTTCATACGAAGGTGTACAGTACCAAATGCAGTCAAGCATGAAAGAAAGATCTGCATTTTGTTAAGCGTCTTTTCTTACCAAAGTAAAGTTTATACGGTCCACTCGATATTTTCGAACGACTGAGTAAATGGCCGATAGAGGGGCCGGCGCGGGAGAGGTGGGGGGATTACTTTTTTCTTTGACGGGATTTAGAAATCGATGTCAGATCCGCGGGCGCACTCGCCGCCCGAGCGCTCCGCCGCCGCCCGTAAGTTTTTCCCGTTCGTCTCGACGTCGGCTATAAACGAATCCGATGAAATACGCTATTTACTTTTTACGGCGTAAATAAAAACGCGCTCAGCGCCGCCGCGGCTCGTTCGGGCGGCGCCGGCCGCGCTAACTGCAGCTGTTTTTAGCTAAGCTTCGTTTGAGAGAAGAGAGCTTTCGCCTCGCGTAACGAAGAAAAATTACATGGTGCTTAGTGCGAAACATAAGTGCGGATGTTTACAACGGGGAAGCTGTAGGTGCGTGAGTAGGTATACACGGCCGCTCGACCTTATGGACGATAAGATACTTTTAAACCAAAGAGATATTAAATAATAGTTACCAGGATGTTTTAAATTTGGAAAAAAAAAGAGCTTCTTTAAGGAGACAATGTATATAGTTTGTAGAATTAGAATTG
>BGZK01001183.1:0-194305 GCA_005406025.1 Eumeta japonica
TGGTGTTTGTTGTCTTTCTGACGTTCAATATATTGTCACAACTGTCAACAGGGAATTAGAAAGGGACGCGTATAAGCTTAAAAATGTCACTCAACGCGTTTACTGATTCCGTTATACGCTGGAAGCAGACAATGAACAGTCTTAATTTAAGAAAGTACGACGCTTCGTTACGCCATCATCGCTGCAACACGAATTTGAAATGTGCAAATTGGGAGATGAGGTTTTCTCAATGTTGCCATGACACACCATATTTTGATGTCAAAAAATTATACAATGATTTCCGGATTCGGGTCATAATTAATAATAAAATGACATTATTATCATGGAACAAAAATGTACTGTCGTCGTTAGACTATTAATAAGTTTTATCAAAATTTACTATTTTGATGATAATTTGTATCTTATAGGCGTCTAATAGTATAACAATATCATATAACGATTAAATTCAATGAAAGCTCTCTGAAAACGAAACCTGAAGGTCTCAATATAAAATATTTAAAAAAAAATTGTTGTTATTTTGTAAGAAAATCTGGAATCTCATTTACGTTTATTGCATAAGCAAGAGTTTTCTATTAAATTATCTAAAATATTTTTGTAAGAAATATAACTTTAACATATTTATTTGTTTTTATTTTTTTGTGATTATTTTTTAAATCCAATAGACCGTCTTAAGCGATTTAAATTAAAATCGTTATTCGCAATTCCCAAAATAAATTAGGACATTATTTTGAAAATTACGAATTAATCTGTTTACGTATTCTTTTTTTTTCTTGCTAGTACTCCAAATTTGAAACATTATTATGTAAAATACTCCCGCAGTGTATGAAAAACATAAATTTTTGCATTTCAAAAGTTATTATAGTGAATATAATAAGCAATCACAAATAATTTTCAGTTATTACAAGATCCAAGAACGAAACTCTTATTTAAACATAAAAAGCGTTTCAATCTCACAGACATGTGGAAATCGTACAAGAAAATGCAGAAAAACAAATTCGATGAGGGTACAAAGTAGCGAAATTATAATAAATAAATAATACGTATAATAAGTACTGAATGGAATTTAATGGAAAACAAAATCCGATAGCGAAATGATAATTGAAAACCGAAACAAATATTAACGATTCTATAAAAGATAAATGTCTCAATAAAAAAGTCTGATTTTGGGTGGAAACGACCAAAGAGAATGATAAATTTGGTTTATTTATTATACGAGTCTGTTATCTCAATTCTACAGAAAAGCATAAACAACACTTCACCGTGCCCGTTACTTGCTGAGCAATAAATAAATAACGCTCTCACTCTGTGCCCCGGCGGGCGAAAAAAAAAATGAAATTTTAATTAAAGCAATCACCACACGGTCATAACCATAAAGAAGAAATCATCATACTTCAAAGCGTAGGTATTTGAAAAGAGTTTGCTGATAGCATTCAACACTATGATTTGCCGCGAAACTATTTATATACTTGTTGTATCCAATTTAGTAGACCCATTACTGAGAGCATACAGCGCTACGATCTTTTTTATATTGAATCGAGACACTTGGAGATTAAGCCTAGTTAGGCTCATGCTCAGTTTAGGCCCATGCTGGCGTAGTCCGGGTCGGAGGTTGTTGTTAGTAGGTTGGCTGGTTGAGAGATCCAATGGCGGATCCTTGGGGGGGTCGTTTGGGCCATGACCCCGCTCCTGAGATGGGTTTTTGTCTTACTATTGTAATCCGATCAGAGCCAGTCCTGACTGAATTTCGTATGTGTGACCCCCTTAATCGAAGGCTGGATCCGCCCTTAGAAGTATAGCGCTTATAATGGCTCCTGATCAAGTCTCGAGGTCCCTCGCCCTTTAGTAGGAATATAGTATTTAACCGACACCAAATTTTAACGATGGTGTGTCATTTATTAAAACAAAATTATTGACGAGTAATACAATGCGAATTTATTTCATATAATACTCGCAAACCGCGATTATAGTAGAAGTATAACAATTGATTTATTTCTTGAGTAACTATATATATATCATCATCATCGGTTTTTAACATAAATCATCAAAGTCAACCCACTGCTTTGAACGAAATTTAAGTCATTATTAATGGATCCGTAGTGAGAAATAAAAATTTAAATTCATCGATAAAGAGCATTTTTTTTTCTATTTCTTTAAATGACAATTTTCGGTCTGCTTTTACCCCTTTTCGGAGTAGCGTTTAACTTCAAAACGCATTGTATCGATAGATATGGAATTCGTGCAAAATAGTCACAATATTATCTTCTTTATTTTATTTTTCTCGCTAGCCGCAGACCCCGTAGGTGGCGCTGGGTCCGTAGGCCTGTAATATGCTTCTATCTACAGGTCTGTGGATCGGTGGTTAGAGGTGCTGGCTGGCTATCCGAAGATCAACGCTCAATCGCGTCCGACGAAACAGCGCCGTAACGATACGAGAATACGCCGCGCGTCACAAAAAACACCGCGCGCCCAGCCGGCGTGACATTTCATCGCCAATTACGTTAGTTTTTGCGTTCGGAATTACTTTCTTTGAGAAGTGAAAACTTTAGCGAACGTTTTACACGTAAAAGCTGGCACACATGCCCGGCGACCATGCGATTTCGTGGCCGCCGGTGGTCTATTCTCGTGCGTATGTAATATAAGACGCACACGATATCCGTATTGGCTAATTGACCTAACTCTAGCGATTGACAAAAAAAAAATAGAGTCAGGAGATTGAAGATTGTAGGACAGTATCAAAATTTATGTATAAGGGGACGTCCGTTAATTATTATCGTCTATTATGTTACCCGTTGCCTCCTATAAGACTGAACACAAGATCGATCCTGTCAACTGTGCCTTTAGCTTGACCATCCCTCTTGCCGTGAATGGCATATTTCAATCCATCCATCCACATCAACACCCCCTCCACTCGCTGTCATATAAGGGCCGATACACATTTTGAAATCCGACTACAACTGTGTTTACTGCATGTAGAGATTATAAATCACGTCATGGCTTTTTTCTATTTTCATTGAAGATCGAGAAAATATTACAATGCAGAAATGGAATAGCTGTGATTTTACGTCATTTTTATCAGTCATAAGTCTAGCATCGAATATTAGACTTGAGAGGGAATTGTTATGGATTGTGTAGCGTATTCACTTTTATGGCGTTTGTCATCGTGCGAATGACGTTACGGCCTTCTTAAGTATAGCACGATAACTATGGATTTTCGCCGGTCATCAAAAGTATACGGGCTAGTCTTGATTTACGAGATATTGCAGAAGAAGACACAATTTGATTACTGTTCCGATATCATAACGAAAGAGCTTTGTTGTTTGTTAATGAACGGAAGGGCTGAACGCAACTGACTTCAACTATTAAAATCAACCAAAATTGAATAGGTTTTACAAATTATCCTACTTTCAAAAGTCACTAGAAAAGTATGCTAAATTTTTCACAAACATGAAAAATACCAATGTTTTTTTTTCCAGGTTATGCTAACTGCTGTTAAGTTTAAACAACAAATAAGTTTGCGAACGTATAACTCGACATGTCTTCGTATATCGCTTACTTTAGTGATTGCACACCAAAGTAATTAAAAGATATTTGCACCATAATCGTTTAATATACGTTGACTGATTTGAAAATGAATCTCCGAGCGACTCGTCTCGAACCAATTGTATTGTCACGTGTTTTTGTAGGGTGTCACGGACGGCTGGCTAAATTGATTTACGAAATTCGTCTGCAAACCGATTATATGACGAGACATTTCGATATCTATTAAGATGACGCAGTGGGCGTCTTCAACCACCTTTTAAACTTACATTTAAAAAATTCACTTTTAAGATAAAATTTGCGTTCCACGTCCTCTTTACAACGGTTGTTGGGGTGAAAACCCGTTGAAAGGAAGACATGGAACGCAAAATTAATTTTAAAAGCGACTATACATTAAAATAGTACGACTATTTCGCGCCATTTGTATCGCCGTAACGTAGCTACCGGCTTAGTTAACGGTTCAAGAGTTGGGACTCTAGAGCGGCTACTGTCGCAGGCGTTTCCTACTAATGTGCTCCAATGGCCAAGCTGGGCAGGAGCTCTTCGATAGACGTACCTCATCCCTCACAGTTCCAGTCCCGCTATCGATTACTGTCGTTAATATTTTTAACGTCTATCGGCCCTTTCATCATAAAAACGTATCTCATTTTTTTCATACTTACTTTGAAAAAGTCTGTTGTAGCAAAGCGAGTTCTCGTACTGAAAACAAAAAAATATCCCCACGCAACACATATATTAGTAGAGTTATAGATAATTTTTTTGAAGTCTTCAAAATAGACCGCATATTTGAGATCGACGTGCTAATGTTTATGTAACGAACAATACAATTCAAAACGTATACTGCTTCAAATGTTAAACTGGTTAAAAACGCGATGTACGTAAAACTTGTAATTTGGTAGGTAAATCATTCATGTCTCTAATATTAGTCCTGAGATATGAATGCGATAAAATCCATGTTTTACCCCAAATTTATAAAATAGTTAGTACACTAGAGAATAAAGTTATAGCTTTATTTTAATGTGCTTAGTACTTAATATACATATATATTATAGTTACAATAATATTGTAAAATAAATTTATTAAAAACTAATAATAAAAATGAATTACAGTTATGACAATTATAAAAATTGCAATAAAGTTGTAATAAAATATTGTTTTTTAAGTTAATTATTACAAAATATAGTTGTAATAATTAACCAAACTGTAATTGTTTAATGTAAGCGTTTAGTGTTAGAGTGTTAGAGCATTGATGCTAACCATTGTCAACTTTTATAGTATATTATTGCGTAAAATACTCCATTTTACACATTGTACACGAAAGAGAAAGAAAATAATTGTTGATCGAGTCACCTTAATTTTACACATCCATATTGTGCTGAACTCGCTTTAATGTGGTGCTTAATATCAGTCAAGAACCATGTTTAATATTGAGCACAGAATAAAAATCTATTTTCGATTAATCTACATTATCTACGTCCATGGCTAAAATCCAGAATGCGAACAAAACAAAAAAGTCTTTTGTTAAGCCGTCCATCCTCTTAAATCAAATATAGATCGTTCGCCTAAACGATCCAGGCCTGGAAGATCCGTAGATCATCGACCGCGGTAAAAGCTGCGCGTGAGTCAGTCTATATTTAATTTGGGCTTGTTGACCTTGCATCGGCCGACGACCAGGGTTTTGCATATGCCTTCTATCAGACATGTCTCGTGATGTATGAGGGAACGTAAAGAGCAAGCTATTTTTAGTATTAAAAAAAATATATCAAAAGCAATACGAACGTGGTTGTTTTTACCACTTTTACCATTTAATTATAATATTATGTACCTACCAGCTTGTTTTGAGAGGTATTTAAATGTTCTTGCGAATTTCATTCATAAACAAATAAAAAGTTCTTTAGACAATCTGAGAGTTTTTATTAGTAAGAATATTATAGAGTATACTAAACATTCGTTTATTTACGTCAAAAACATAACATATATGCGACATTTTCTATAATAAAATAATATTTATGATATAAAAATGTAGAAAAGTTTCAATTACTCTCAACTCGCGCCTAAAAAATGCAGTCTATTTTTATCATTTTCATCGTGTATTATTACATTATAGTAACCATGTATCCCCTTCGAGACTGATTCACCCGAATGAATCATCAGGAGGGTGGTCAGAGCCCACTCCAGACGAAATGTGGGGTGCCTTATTCAGTGATTCATTAAAATTTTGTACAATATTTCTTTCTGAATAAAAAAGTATTTACAATATAAACAGATTGGAATAGTTGATCCAATGATTACTGAAAATAAACAATTTTATTGGACATCATCCATAAAAAATAATATTATTTCGTATATTATATAAAAAAATGATTGGGTTATTTAAATTTTAAATTCGTCAGTATATTAAAAAAGTGATGGCTACGAATATGTTAAATACTGTGAGGAAAAATACCACAGTAATACTAATATAAAATACGTGTAAGTGCAAGACGAAAAGTCGGGTAAAGGGTTCCGTGCGTATATTCTTTTACACAGTTTCCTCCCTTTCTGTGACGAAAAATTCATAAAGCGAGATAATTCTTTCATTTTGTACAACACACTATATATAAAATAAATCGGTAAAGAAAACAAAAAAAAATATGATAATTAAGTTATGCCCCTCCTTTATTGCAGCCAAAAATAAATAATATATTAAATAAGCAATTTGACTAGTACATAATATGAGTATAATATATGCTTGTTAATATGATTTACTATCAGTTCAAATATGAGCCTTCTACGTTTAAAGTTTTTTAGGAGTTCGAGTGTCGCAGATAGACAGACAGACACGTGACAAACGTACTGACCAGTTTGTCTATGGTCGAAGCCCGAATTCGGTACGTTCTGAAACTTGCCGACCACACAACCACTAGTATTTTAATCGCGTTGACAGGTAAATTAAATAGAATTTTCCCGAAGTATTTTCCTGCATTCAAACATAATTTTTTTATTGCCGATAGATTTAAGACCGACAAGGGAATAAAATAGCAGTGAGCCGTGAGGCGCCGACAACAGACGTTCCGTAGCAATAATTTTTTATACTTTACATATGCAAATACATTAGTTGATAAATTTCGATATTATCTTCCCGGCTAAATTAAACGTAAATATATTTTTAATGTCATAATTTAAAAAAACTGGAGGTGTCGTAGGACACCCGGTTGGAATAAAGTTCCTTTCGTGTTACATTATGTTGTGCTGAATAACAGAAATAATGAAATAAATTAACGATTTTTGAGAGTAATGAAACGAGAAATACATATAAAATAACATCTTAAGTAAAATATTCATTTATTTACTTAAAATTGAATATTATGCGTTATGAATTATAACGTTATTGAATTATAAGTTATATTAAAAAAAAAAAAAATAAAGTATTAACTTTTTTATTGAAAACTAAGTTTGTCAAGCTACACAATTATATAATATTTTAAATATATAGTAATAGATTTCACTTTTGTATGTATGTAATGGATTTATTAAAGATTTAAAACTGAAAATTCCATCTCCGGAACCGAATAAAAATGAAAAACAATCATTAAAAAATACCTCAATGACATAATTATTCATTGCAAATGCATATAACATAATAATAAATAGATGTTTTCAAGACAATATAGAAAGACGAAATTAACGGCTATCGTCACACTTGCATAATACCGAGAATCGCTAAGAGTCGAATGGAAGGAGCGTAACGCTTTTTCCTTACGTGATGAAAGCCAACGAACTCCTTTTGCTAACTAACTACACCCGCAAGGTGCATTAAGGGTTAAGGATTTACTTAACATTTAAGCCAGTACCTACTCCACAATTTAGGATTTTCCCTTTTCAAAGTACAAACATGAAAAGATGAAAAAAAATCGGTTTAGATGTTGAGTCAATCTTCAATATAAAAACTACAAATTTAAAATAAAAAATATCTAAATAGGTTTGAAAGTGCCCCATAGAAACCCATTATAATACATGTTTTCAGCGGATTTACGCAATTTTCTCAAAAAGTAATTAATTAAAAAAAAAATTACCGTTATGTAATTCTTTCCCATATATATCTTTTGATACCTCAATCCTTCACCTAAGCCCAGATATCACCACACCAGAGCTAGCTGACAGTGTCCGTCGAAAATGTGGTCCCTAATGAGGCGATAACAAAAAAAATAAGCATTTTCATTGTTGAAATAATAATCGATTAGACTTAAAAACGTTGGAAACTCCCCAAAGTAATCACGTTACCTAACCACTGCCTTGAACTAATTTAAAACCTAGTCGATGCTAGCGCTCGTATAATGCAATCTCCTTTAAGACGTCCATTCTTCTCCATACATACATACGTCTGAAGAAAGTTTTCTTGATTCGATGTAAGAGAGAGATGCGTGTGCGCTGATACTCGAAGTAAAGGAATGTAAGTGCAAAACAGAAAAGCATTTGTGTATTGAATCATGCAATTAAAATATAACATTACTTTAATCAATTGCAGGAATTTTATTATTATTTAGTTAATTTTCTCCATAGAAAAAAAATCATACTAGTGTTTATAACGTTTTCTTTTTCAAAACGCTAAATTACACTTTATATAAACCCGTAAATTTTTTTTTCAGGATACTTATTGTAAGGCTGTTTTTTTTTTATAAATATAACATACAAAACGGCACAGTAATAGATGACAATTACGTATTATTTATTTAATTTGTGCGTTTTTTGTTATATGACAATCGAACCCCTATCCCCTATTGTGAAATTCATGCCGATTTGAACTTACACGGACGTGAAACAGCAAAATGCCATTGGCTAACTCGGCCGCGTGCCAAATCCACATTTAGGATTGAGTGGGGTCAGTGATACTTGGTTCCGTCGTTGTTTTTCCTGCTGTATTAATAAGTACGGTCGAGCGTGTCCTCAGTTTTTAGGCAGGGTTCTGTTGAACGTGTCAGTGATGTGAAGTTTGTTAATAAAGTTTGCGTATAACGCAATCAGTTATTAATATTTGAGAAGAATTAAAAAAATAAATAAACTGCTTTACAGTTCGAAATTGATTTATGGCCTCGATACGATAGGAAATCAATTTTCTGTTTTAAGATTTTATTTCGTGTTTTCTTACGTCCATTAAGATTTATATGGACCTGTTTTTTTAGATCTTCCACGCCCGTTTTCAATAAACATTAAAATTAAAACGGCTTTGTTTGCTTTGAACATTTTCGATGTCAATGATTCTCTTTTTTGTCATGACTTGTTCATTTTCTATAAATAGATTGTGTATCATACAAAATTGCAAGTCTTGCTGAAAAGTACGCAGCTTTCTTTAGGTAATTCTGTTTCGATCAGCAGACAGACAGACAGACATATTGATCCGTGTCGTTAATTCGACTGAATAAATAAAACTTTTATCAATGTTACCTAATACTCGTGTAATATAACGACAACAATATAACAATATCATCATATATATTATTACAATGACCTGGGAATGTGTGCATAATTTTTTCAAAGAAACCACACAATTATAATATGTATTTTATATCATCTTATAGATGGTTGATTGCGCTATCAGTCAATAATTAATAAAAAATTGTTGCTTTTGTTTTCACAATCTAATTATATAAAAACGTTTATATATAGATATATAAATATTGCCACGAAATAAAATATAAAGTTCTCTTTTCTCTGAGGCACTTTCACTCGACTTTTATGATTATTGCGCCATTGTATGGTTTCTATTTAAAAAAAAATCTCTTCTAGATCCGTCACGAGTTTTAAATGTAATGTAACCAAAGAAGTTGTAATCATTGAGAAGTTATAAAAAAATTAGTTCATTTTCTGTACAAATTATTAGCGCTGGTCCGTCTATTACCTGTATACATACTTTGGACGTGATATCTATTGAACGGTCTAATGACATGATACGTCTGTCTCTCTTATGTGTACAAGTGCATACATATTTGTGTAGAGGCACGATAAAAAACCGTATTATTGTTTGTGTCGTTACGAAAGAGACTACTTTGACGGCGACAACGACGCGCCCGTCATTTTTACCGTCAAAGTAGATAACAATACCGTCAAAGCTAGACGCGCCACGGCGGCACACGTAGCTCAGTAACTCTTAGCGTAGTGCGTTTTAACGTTGGCGTAGTGCCTGCAGTTGCGTTACTCGATAATAGGAACATAACTAAATGATTTGATTGTTAAACATAATGTGCCATGTGAATTTGGATAGGTACATCGACAACTTAAAAATCAATATGTTAATAATGTTTTGACGCAATAAAACTCGACTCATGCGCGTTCGTCTGCTCTTAACTCTATTGCAAAAACCAGACAACCAAAGGAGGGGCAACAAATTATGAGTGTTTTGTGACATACATCCGTGCGTATTTCGGAAGTGAAAAATGTATATTTTATTATTAAAAAGGAATATAACCCTATTTTATTTATACGACCGCGCCCGTTCGACGTATCCGTCTATTCTATGCGGTACAACGTGCGAAACTCTGCCGCTGTGAAGTTCTTCACGAAAGTGTCGCAACGGCGTAAAATGGGAACGCGGCGGCGAAGAACGAAAGGTCGGGGAGCGTGATATCTGCGCAGCATATTAGTCTCAGCCACATTCAGAGCGGCAGAGTTTCGTACGTTTCGTAGTGTACCTAAAAATTTATTTCCCGACGCGCTTCGAAAACTTTTCGCACTCGAAAACGATATTACAAATAAACGAGTCGAGTTTGATTCTCGGGGACTCGGCCGGCGGGCGGCGCGCGCGCCGGCGCGGCGTGCACAGGGGTCTCTTTATGTGGCCGTCCGATGGCCGCGGACAATATGGTTCGTTCGTAGGTCGCTGACCCATCCCGATGCACGGATTTGACACACTCGGCGAGAGGAGCGATTTGAAAACTGGACGTGCGCGCTTGCGCCCGACGCGATGACGGTTCCGTATAAAACTTATAAAAACCTCTTAACATGATTTCAGAATTATCGATGTTCATCTTGGAAATTTAATCTGGAGCCATCTAAGAGAGATAGCTTTTTAAACAGATGCCGATAATGTAATAATATTAAAATTAAATATTAAAGATTTTTTTTATGTAGCATAGTCGAGGGACAAACGAGCTTGGGAGCCATAAGAGAGTATATAGTCACTGGCGCCCATGGACACTCGGAATACCAAAGTCGCCAGCGCGTTGCCGGCTTTCGGGAGGGAATAGAGTATCTAATGCATTTAAATTAATCTCTTCCTATTCTTTAGAAAATACTTCACTGTTACTTAAATTTTAAAATATTTTGCCCCGTTATGATCCACGGGATTCATATTGAAATTACTAAATGTATGTCAATAACTAATTACGTATTCGCATACCTAATTTGTAATTTTTTTGTACGATTACAATAACGCGCAATCGACAAAGGTTTTTTTTCTGACACATTAATATTAATTTGTGACAACGGACAGACAGAACATACACTATTATTCTTATATTACAATTCCAGAATTTTCGAAATAAAATTAGGATACAATTCATCGCTATTCATTTTCTTACAATCAAGTATACTATAGATGCCGATATACGCGCTTAGCGATACGATATACAATTGCGTTTTATCGTATTATTTTTCAGCTTCGAGCACTTGTTGTGATAGCTGTAGGCTATTGCCTACACTTTGAAGCCTGCGGACTGCTGATAAGGGGGCGATAGCAGAAGCACTTATGCGTTTCGAGTCACGTCTGAAGGTTGAAATAATCTCTCACTTTATGTAATTTTTCCTTGTAATAACGAAATAAAAAAAAAACCATTTCAATATAAGATTAAAGAATACCGCGTCGTCGTCAGTGTACACAGAACCGATAGAATCGTACTTCTTTTGGCGGTTTGATAGAAATAACTGTAATAATTTATTTTTATTTATTATTTCTTATTAAACGAGCAATTCTTGTATGTCTATGCCTCGCGAACGACCTTAACGATTGCGAAAAAAATTTTTATTTTAAGAAAGGTTTGCTTTTCAAGTTTGTTTATGGAAAAAATGGATTTTGCACAAAAAATATATTTTTCTGTTTTATAGCATCATAAGGTAATTAATTACACTTTTTCTAGGTTTTTTATTCTCAATAACAAATCGCACTACATGATATAAACTATAATACTTACGGTCCTACAGAAATAAAATATATGGCTTAATTTAAATTTTAATATTGTTTGAAATTAGTATATGCAATTTTTTCCGAGCTCGGTTGCCCAAGTACTAGGTACTTCGTATATAGGGAGATGCGCGCGCGCTCATGTAAGCGGAAACCGATGCGGTGAAGTTTGGCATCGAGAAAGAAAGAAACGGTTAAATTCACTTATGAGACTAATTAATAATACAAGTTGTGCCATTTAGCGTTACCAGGGCTACATCTATAAGAAATATTATTAATTTTACCACTACCTAATTCGAATATCCGACTAATTTTGAAAAGAGTAATGTTTTCTCGACAATCTCTACCAAAGCCGCATACGTCTACAGAAAGGACATCTTTCAATATCGATTACGTATAATGTAACGAAATATGAAAAAAGTATCGATGTATGTGATTTCTAGCAATTTCATGAACTGGTTTTGAATCGACGTTATTTTGAGTTTTCATTCAAAACGGTGATTAGTCAAAAAAAACTCACTATTCCTGTAGCTAAACATAGAAATTAAAATGTGTCTTCGATGAAAGTCGGCCACGAAAAGCGGACATCTGTAGAAAAAGGGTTAAAACTACGACTTTTATACGCAAACATATTTACAGTTTATTTTACAGCAAGACATTCTGTACAAACAGTTCACCGCCATTAGCAATATCCGTGATTAATTTTGGTATTAGTGCACTGCGGCTATCATCACCACCGCAACTGTCACGGGCATCGGGAAATAACTTTTAGCAACTTTTGGTAAGTCGACGTTCGCCGATCTAGGAAGTGGATGATTGATGGCTGTGAAGATGTTAGAGGTGATGGTTCTAAGCGTGATCAGCGACTGGCAGAATGATGGTGATAACGTGTGTGCTTGTGACGTCATGAAAACGAGATTAAAGATAATAGTGTAGATACATGTATATGCCAACGGAAACTTAAATATCTAACTTCTAACTAAAAAATAATTTGATCGGTACAAGACTTTATATTTATTTATGTGTGGTAGTTAACTTTGGAATAAATGTTCTTCATAATTTGCTTCGTTAAAGTTAGTAAAAACGACCAGTACAAGACAGAGTTATTTGATATACCTTTATAGCGTCAACATGCTCCACTATAAAAAGGGTCACGTGAATTAGCCAATCCACTTGCGGGTCCAGTAATGTTCCATTACAAGATTTCTTAGTTTCTATGCGACTGGGTTATTTCATAAATTCAACATGCCTAATTGTATTGTACATTAAGAATGGTAAAATGATTCCAATGGAAAAGGTACCTAGAGTTTCATCCCGTAAGAGATCATGTGAAACTAATTGTTAGTTCAATCATCATCGCGTTGTTGAAGCAACGACGTCTCTGATCTTCACCGTAAACCACATCTTTATTGTGATCTCAAGCAATGTGATCTGGCATATTTATTGTGTCACTTTTATGCCGGCAAAATATTATGGCTTGTGAATTCTACGTGTTATACGTTACTGGTATAAGACGTGTTCCTTCCCGTGAACGGCTCATCTGTTATCTTTTATATTAATCTGATGAACATAAGCTACACGTTTAGTTTATCATCAGTCCGTTCCGCAATCTTGATCTGTAATTGGCTGATGGCAGAATGGTGGACTGACGGAAGAGATTACGTTATCAATCGATATTGAGAGTCTGATGTGAGTCACTGGCTGTGAACTCATCATTTCAGTATGTCGCGATGATAATAAAAAGGTTCGTGTTTCAATAATAATAGTTATGACTTCAAAAAAAGTCTAATCGAAAGAATGAGGTAAAAATTGCTTATTGAAAAACACGTCTATCCTCACTTGAATCTGCTGAAAGAAATAAGTAATACGACAGAAAAGGGCGACTGCGCAATCTATTATAATACGAAAAAACCTGATTTAATCATCTTCGTCATCATCATCATCATCATTATCATCGGCCAATATCAATTCACCGGTGGACATACGCTTCCCTTAATGTATGCCATTCCAACCTCTTCTTAGCTTGTCGCATCCAGTTTCTGCCAGTAGCTTTTCGCATACTATAACTCCATCTAGCCAGAGGGCGTACCTTTGCCTGTTTTGACCAGTTGTTGGAAATGGTTTAATCGTATTTGACAAGTGCTCACGGTGCACCGGACGGTGTGTGCGACAATACAGCGTTCTTAATGTGAGTCAATCGCTGTCTTAACGGTGACTGACGCGAGGTTGATAGAATCAAATGATCAGTCTGGTATCATTCTGGTGACTGATGAGAATCATTAAAATATTTACATCTTTGTCAGTCCGATCATCAGTTTGTAAATAACTCATAAATAAATTGCGTTTAAAAAATAACAGCGTTTCAGGCCAATTCTGTACGCTCAACACGATTCAATCGCTATTGTTATTACGTCAATCGACGGCGCGCGGTGGCGACGCTTCTTGTCTTGACGTAACAACGATAACGATTGAATGTGTTTTTCGAAACGCTTCAACAACAGAATAAGGAAAACGCAAATGCGATGCACAATATTTAATTACATGCAAGAGACATGTAACATTCAAGGAATAAGATGTTTATTTTTGTGGCCTACGACATATCATGTATATTTTTATACATAGTACAGACGAGCTATCTGAGAGTAGATAGTCATTCGCCGCCCATGGACACTTGTAACCCCCAAAGGAATCACTGACACATTGTATTGAGTATTGATGGAGGGGAGAAAGAGCCACCGGATTCTCATTCAGTGGACGAAACGCAACAGCGGAAGCTGCAACTTCACGTCCGTATTCTGTGGGAGCGTGGTATTTCACCGTCGAGCCGACCTATTTTTGAGATGCAGCCGAGTTGGCCACAGTGTGGCTCTACAATAATTAATTACGTTATATTATTATAATATAGTCTCTTCTACCTTCTGTATATACACACCTACATTGGTGTGTGTATAAATAGTGTTCAATTATAGTACCTAATTACCATATTATACGTTGTAATCCCTATTCTGGCCCTATGGAGAGTATGGTGTCTGGTAAGGTTTTCGACGGTTCTAGAGCACCTCCGGAATATATGCAGATTTTTCTACGATATTTTTCTTCACAATTCATAGGTACTTAGACAGAAATTGGGGACATCCTTAAGGACATCGAGCCCGGGTCAATGCTAGCTTCGACCGTGGCGCATGTTTTATCTTTTCGACGCATCGACAATACGTGTATAGCCACGTCACGATTTTTCTTGTATCATAAAAATTCTGCTGCAATAAACATGTATGAAACTGTCCGAATGTATACGTTGATTCGTTTCTTTGTCAATTATTTTAAAGCCATAATCTATGATTCACGTACGTCAAACGGGAAAACCGACATGTAATAGGTCGATGACATTTAAAACCTTAATAAACGTGTACGTAAACTAACAAAATAGATAGAAACGGCTCTTGATCCTTGCTGATATTTTTAGCTCTGTCTGCTGATTCATTTGTACGCGACTAAAAATAAGGAAGACTACATTTATTTTGTGCCCTGTTTCCATTTTTTATGTCGAGACTTTTAACCGGTTTCGCATCTCGAAAAGAGCTATAATTTAAAAAAAGTTATAAGGAAATGATATTTTCA
Organism: Eumeta japonica; assembly: GCA_005406025.1. Taxonomy (NCBI): domain Eukaryota; kingdom Metazoa; phylum Arthropoda; class Insecta; order Lepidoptera; family Psychidae; genus Eumeta; species Eumeta japonica. Next base: position 15,311 of record BGZK01001183.1, read on the forward strand.
AAAGGTTGTTTGGGTTTTGACTCGAAAGCTATCGATATTTAAAAGATTCTAAATATTATTACTAAAGAGGAGGCAATTTCTAATAAAATAGTCTTATTTTTTCATATTGAAAACCCATTTTGCACGATGAAAGCAGCGGTCGACGGCGACATAAAAGTGATTCAAAAAATTTGAATGAAATGTAGGATTTTTTAGAGACTTCCACAAAAAAAATTTCGTCGAAAAAAATTGCCCATTGATTTATAAATCATCGCATAGCTACGGTACCCTCCCCGCGAGGTATTCGACTTGCACTTGGCTAGATTTTTCTTCGCTTGCAGGAGTCTTAATTTATATTTTTCGACAATTTTTTTGAAAAAAAAAACTATTGTGTGAGTGATTCTACTTTATTTATAACCACTTCGAATACGCGGGCAAAGCTTGAAATTAGTTTCTTATCCAAACCATGCATTGCCCACTGCACGATACAGGCCGCATCTAAAAAGGTAGTATTCGCCTGAATCGCTACGCTGAACCAACATGCATTAGGACTCCACATGTTCTGAAGATTCTATTGAAGATCCACAAGTGAAAATTATGGTTTCATTTTAAATGATGATTTTAAATCCACATTAATTATAAAAACGCTAATGCGAATTCATGTCTCCTAGTAACTTGAAGATGTAGTATGTTATTATCAAAGACTTAGTTATACTGCATCATATGCAGTTAAAAGAATTCAACGACTTACAGATGGATGCACTGCGAGACTAATTTATTTCAGTTTTTTCTATAGTCCTATATATAGTTCATGACCTATATATAGTTATATAGTTCATGACCTATGGAATTTCGGCAGAAGCGAGCTATTCGTGCTGTTATGATTTGAGACCAATGACGTCTCTTAGAGAAAAATTTAAGGAATTTAATATCCTAACTTTAACATCACAGTACATATTATGAAAACCTGGTATATTTCAAGACATGTAGAATTGTTCCAAAAAAGGAGCCACATCCATAACATTAACACTAGACATAAGAACGATCTTGCTGCTCATAAGACCCGTCTAAGTAAAGTTAATAAATCATTTAAGGGCTGTGTGTGTTTTTATAATAAGGACCCAGCTGAAATTAAAAATTTGCCATTTGCTAAGTTTAAACGTTTGGTTAAAAGAAAGTTATATGACAAGGGCCATTATACCGTGTGTGAATATCTTAAAGAAAAAAGCCCTTGGGATTGAACTGATCGGCTATCAGGTTACTTCATATTATTTGTAAATGTCAACTAAATCATTAATTACTCAATCCTTTGTATTGATGAAGAAAAAGAGCAAGCCTTAAAATTCTTGTCCATTCTTTTCTCGGTGAATGAGCATTTGCAATGGCTGGTAATGTCGAAAAGAATTTATTAATGACGTATTTCAAGTGTAATTTCATTACCTACGGAATAATGATATTTTTGATTTGATTTGATTAGTGTATTCAAAACTTCCGACGGTACGATATTTCCCGATATTCGCATTATCATTTAATATTCGTGTCTGTATATCTCGAAATAACGCAGTGACTACGCGTGTTCTAGGAAATTTAGAATTAACCGTGATTCAGGCATGCGCGTGCGCAGACCGCGTATTTAGAACATAAGATGGCGCTCCATGACTTAACATGGTCACGTAGAGCTTGTCACAATAATAAATTCGTCTATTCTATTCTAAGAAAGTATTAATAGTGATTAAATTATGTGAATAATTTCAACAACGTATTAATAATGCACTGTAATTAAAGGACTATTTCGAGGTACAATTATATTTTAGATGACTATACAACGCAAAACACTAACAAAATATTCATTATTCTTCTTCTATAAGTTTTTCTTTTTCTTACATAATTCGACAATGAAAAATAGGATAAAAAGCGCTATCGCTCATCGATTTAGGTTAGGTTTCGGAAATACCGATTTGTCATGGATTCCTCGATCTTTGCTCTGAGAGGGCGATGATCCAAATTACTTCTTCTATTTTCGGCCTGACGCATAATGTTTATCGTGATTAATTTAAGTGCTGACAGCACAGACGATGTACAAGTTGAATGCAAGTTGCATATTGTGTCCTACATCTTCAGCCAATACCGAATTCTTTTTCAATCTAATAGAACTATGTAATTTAATCTGACATGCCCACTTTGTCATTTATATATTCAGAGGCGGATCTATATATGGGCTTTTTAGGCTGAAGCCCAAGTTTCCGGAGATATAAAGAGTCCCCTAGCCCTTATTTTAAGTGATGGGTAATATTGTAATTAAAAAAACAAACATTTTTTTTTTCTATACCGTACGCAAGTGCCATTGCAGAAAACAGCTTTTGGACTAAATGGCAAATGATTTGATTCATTAGGTAGGTGCTCGAATAGTGTTAGCCCAGGGCCCCACGAATTCAAGGTTAGCGCTTGTTTATATCTATTCTTGAAAGAGAATTTTTATCAACAGAAACATAGTCTTTAAACTGCAAAGAAAATGATAATGTCCTCTCACAGGCGAGTCAAAAATTATTAAAGGAAAAACCATTGAAAAATAGAATCTAAAATTCAAAGTATTTTTTTTCTTCAATCCATTATCCAAATGAAAAGTAAAAAAAAAATACATTTACTGTTTCGCAAGTATTGTCAATACTTGAAGGCATGTTAAAATTATTGATAAAATATGGCAACCCATTATATCAAGGCAGACTCAAAAATATCTAGCTTGATGTGTTCGTAAACCCTATTCAAAAGTACTTTACAAGCAACGCTAAGTATTATGGGTTCTGTAATTGGGAATTGATTAAATAAATAATTTAAAAATATATAAAAAATTTAGGCTCGAAACAAGTGCAACCCACTTGTAAGCCATTTTTAAGGTTCCTTGCTTCAAAGAAAATAACGGAACCCTTCTAGGATCACTTTATGGTTTGCCTGTCTGCCTATCTGTCCGTCTGGCAAAATTGGACAGACAAGTATTGGAAACAAATGGAGATATCAAATTGAAATTAATATAGGATACTAAGATGAATGACACTTTAAACTTTAAAAATTAAAGCCATTTTGTCACAGATACTCACAACTAAAGGGAACTTTTCGTTGACATAGAATGATGAAATTTGGCAAAAAAATAAGGTCCATAGCACACGTAAAGCGAAAAATACAAAAATCGTAAATTTGTAATTGTCACATTTTTTTTTTTTTTTGGAGATGGCAAATTGTTATTTGCAGTTTGAGTGTCGACCATGATATACCTCGATGTATATTTATTAACGTCCCCGTGTGAAACTCAAAAAAATGTTTTGAAAAATTCAAAACAAAAAATAAAAAAAATATTGGAATTTTTGTATTTCAGGCAAAAATCATAGACACTTGATGGATGAAATATCGACATATATGATCGTATGAAACCGGCGCAAGTTCTACTCTCACTCGCTCTCATTATAAAGGCTTCTATTCTATTCAAATAATTATAGTTTTTTGATAGAAACGGAACCCTTATAATCCCGCCGTGTCTGTCCGTTCGACGATCTATGGACCCGCGGCTCGCGGCGCGGTCGCTTTCCTCGGAGACTATTCGGAATTTATGGCTGAAAGGAACGGTCACGGACAGTTATGAACGCCACTAAAAAAAAACGCATACGATGACATAAAACGAAACCTAAAAATGTTTATGCCTCCTCCTGGTGCACGCGGTGTATCTGGTATACTTATATATAAATGAGTTACTTTGCCCTTGTCTTACATTTTCGCTTCGTCCCTTAAGACTCATCCATAAAATACGGCGTCCGAAACTCGAAACAATTCTGACCCCTCTATATGCCCCCTCGTTGTCGAGGGGACATATCACATTTTCCCAAGCCCCGTGCTAATAAATATTTAACTAAATCTGAAATATTTATTATTTATAATTAGTGGTACAGTAAAAAAATTATGTTTAAATAACAGATTTATTAATATATTCATGATGTGTAATACATTTTATGCTTGTTTTTGAATGAATAATGGTATAATATCAAAAATTATAGTAATTTTAAATACAAAAAACCTTGTAATTATTTCTCTCAACTCAACTCAATAACTCAATTTCTTAATAGTTTAAACATTGACAATAAAATTCGCAGAGCCATAGTGTTTTAATATTAATTAGATTGACTTTTTAATTGTACTTGAATTCATTTAAATTTTTCAAGCACAATGGAAAAAAAATAATTTAATCAGTAATAATATGTTAAAACGCGGTCAAATCAACATAAAATCAAACGCTTCCCAAACACAATCATGTCCAGTTAGAGTTTTAATTAGAGTTGAACTTAAAGTGTTACGGGTCGACGCGTACTATATTAGGGTATGATCTATACACGTATCCAAAGAAATACAAATGCATGGTCGTTTTTACAAAAAAAAAACGATATATTATTTTGATACAGAAATCTTGAAACTTTTTATAAATTTTTTTTATAATCTCAGTAGTAGGTCCCGTAACGTCAGAAAGATTCAAACTTTTAGAAACTTTGGTAGCGTCAAGCAAATTTTATAGAAAATTCATTCAACTGTTCCGGGTCTTTTAAATATTTAAACCTTGCTCTAAAGCGAACTTTACCTATTAAATTTAGATTAATACGAAAATGTAAAATAAGAAGATATAAAAGATAAAATAGAAATATAATCTTTTTTCAACTACTTTCTATTTAAAAGGAGATGTTTAAAATGCGGCCTGAATTTTGAACACTTCTCATAGAATCGAGGAAATATTTGAAGAATAACAGAAAAATATTAAAATCGACGAGTGGTGTCGTGGGACACCAGGTAGGAACGAAGTTCCTTCGTCTAATGTACAATCGACACAATTTGCAAAAAAAAATCGTGCTCAATTCTATGTAGGTTTTCTTGATTTTTCTCTTAAATTTTGCTGATTAGTTTTTATTTCATTACAGGAAAGTATTTAGGAAATTAAGTATTTTAGGAAAAAAAATAAATTACGTAAAATAAAAAAAAAAACGTAATTCAAATTATCAACGACAATAACAATATATGTCTCTATATTTTTGTTTGACAACACAAAATTACATAGAAATAGAATAATTTCCCACTATTATCACTGTCAATTGCATTCAAGTCACTTGTTAGTTCACTTGCCATTGTCACTATATTTATTATTGTTTTGACGATTTGAAATTATATGAAAACAAACGTGACTACTCACGAGTAAAATGTATCTATAATGTGAATATTAGCCACGTGCTTGTCCATGAATTCATGAGTATATACTATGCATTGGCGGGTGGAGTGGTAATAGAGAGAGAAGGATGAGAGAACGAAAAGAAAGAGGGGGAAAGAGAAAGGTATAATACACTACTCGCTTGTGTATACGACTGTCGCGCCTGCGCACGTCTCATTTAACAGTTTTATTCCACGGACTTTTTCTTACGGTTTTACTATCACATTTTTTTCAGTTCGGTCGCGCAGCAAAATCCCTATATCCTCCAAGCCCGCCGTAAGGAACTTCGTTCCAATATTTTAGTAGATATTTTTTGTACGAAGTAATATGTTATTTATTCAAAAAACGGAAAACGAGTACGTCACTACGTCAATTGCATATGAAATGAAATATCTATTTATATTGTTGAATCAAGTTTTACGTTTTGTTGAGTCAATATGTATAATAGGAATAACCCTAATTAACAGATAATGACAAACGGAAAAAGTCGGACGATAATACGTCACTGACGCCATCTTTATGTTTTAGATCAAATATTGCCTATAATGTAAGTATTTAACGTACTTGTACAAAAAAAAAAACAAATTAAAATACGCCAAAATGAAAGTCAAGATATTTTCGATTAATAAAGACGTTTTTAAACAAGGTGCACTTCGGAGCCCCATACGTTCGTGAAACGTCTTCGTTTTATTACTCATAATTAATTTTAACACGACGTCTTCAGTAATTTCAGCTATGCGATAAAATTAAATTTAAAAAAAATATCAGACTAAATTAGCTGAAATTCTCACCATTCCACCACCACCTATCACCACGAGGCAAAGTGTTTAAAATGATAACTTTCTACGCTGTAATTTTTTTTTATATATATAAAAAGAGAAATATAAAGGGAAATATACCCTTTCAAATAGGTAAAGAATGTGTTAACATAAATACACTCATAAAGCACTAGTCGTGTAAGTTGCATTGTCAAACAAATACACAGAATATTTCTTATTTATATAAATTATCGATTTATCGAGAATATTAGTTGAGTAATAAAACATTATAAATAACTACACAACGTATTTCTGATGTTTACCGTTAAATTTAGCAAATGATTCTACTGATAACAATCAAAAGTCCTCAAATATGAAGATTTTTTTAGCTCTTTAAACTCAACAAATCAATCTCTAGTGCGAAAGGCCCTTTACACAAACGGTATCGTGATACCATCGCTATCGCTGCGCGGGTAAGTGCTGCAAGCTGTCGCCTCACGACGGAACACGTACAGCGAGAAGCAGCAACGTGAATATTACAATAAAGTACTTGATATACAACGAAATATAAACATTACGTCTTTGTAAATTTACAAAAATCTCAGTAACTAAGAATTTCTTAATATATGTTCTTTGACAACGTTTGATGGTTGTCATCTGTAGACTCGTTTGCCAAAGTTAACGAAAAACGTCAAAAGCATGTTGCATAGAGTTATTTATAATGTTTTGTTTATTGGGTTGCTCAAAAATGTATATAAATGCTTGCAACTGCAGCCTACAACGTGTTGCTCGTTCAAGTATCAGCCTATCTTATAAAATGCTCCCTCTCAACGATGATAATAGCAAATGAGTGTTTAACAAACATATAAAATCTGGAATTTAAAAAGATTTCCACGAACATCGTTTAATTACATACCCTATCACATACAATCTTAAAAAAGAAATTGACACATTTTATCCGGCTCGCAGGACCAGTGCCAAATGACCCTTCCTAAAAAATAATTTTGTCGACTATACTGCAGTATGGACTAACGTTCATTTCCTAGAGGTGTAGATGGAAACACAGATCTCCGCTTGGTACAGTCCTAACACATCTATTAGCTTCATTCGTTCCTTGACATTCATTTATTGATTGATATCGACCAACCTGTTTTGAGTGTATTCAAACTTGGTGCTACTTTTGTATGTCACTAAATCATTATGCCTATCCGATTTTTCTAGACCGCTGACGCGGGGTGTGCCCCTTGCCAGTTCTTTGATCAAGTGCATGCGCTGTGATATTATTTTTTCTAGTCTGCATTCATTTATCCTTTCCAGATGACTAAACTACTTCATTTTCTTCTCCACCGTTGATATTGTATCTTTCAAGCCACACATTGCCCCATTATGTTATCCTTGTCCAACTATCTTTGAAAGATTTTAGTCTCACTATTCAGGTCGAGACAAGACTGTTTAGGATTTCTCTAAAGAGTACTTCACATAAGGAATCTAAAGTTATACACAAAATGTAGGAAGGAAATAAATTTATTTAAATTTTTTAAATTCAAAAAAATGACCAACGGTCGTTTCCTTAAAAAGTGAAGCTATCGTGTTTAATGCATTATCGCGAATTGACAATTCAACGCCCTTTTAAAGGATCATAAAATAAAGTATAGCATTAATATTGTTAAATCTTATTTACTCAATCCAATGTGTGGACTAAAAATGCATCCCCGACCTCGTAAATATTTTAAACAAATATTTATAACTAACTTTCGCCCGCGGCTCCGCTTGCGTGGACGTAGAATGAATTCCTTCACTTTCGTATCGATCGATCACACCGTCAAGCAAGACCCTGACCTCGGTCTCGCTCTCGATTTCGATCGCAATCATGCGCACAGTTTTGATCTCGGTTACGGTCTAAAACTCAATTCCACCGAAATCGCCCCGGAGCAACGTAACCTGCACACTCTTAGCACAGAAAGCACACGCACTGCTGCTAGATTGTTCTATTAGGAAACAAACTCGCTTCCAATATTGATCCTAATCCCGGTCCTAGTACCAATTTAGCTATTTCAAATTTCGATTTAGCAACAACCAAACCGGTGTCGATATCGATATTTCCTTGAACATTGACGTTGTCGTTAATCGATCTAAATAAAACAGAAAGGTTTTATTTTTATATTCGGGCGACCGAAGCCGTTGGAAAAAGTTAATAAGCACTAAATGTAGCTCCGACGTGAGTCCCATATTCGTCAGAAATTTTATTTTGAATCGAGTAAGTGGTTTTTGAGCGATGCGCATTCAAACAAACAGACAAACCTACAAACAGAGAAAAAGAAAATAATTCTTATTTTTTAGTTCTGCAAGGTATTTTTTTGCAAAAATCTTTAATGTACAGATGCAGCCAGTCTATGATTTTATTACATGTACAGATTACACAAATACGTTCAAAGTTTTTTGCTTTCCTTTTTGAATAATAAAAAAAAACAACAATATTTTATGAACGCATTTAGGACACACGGATAAGTAAGGTCGACAGGTGACGGCGAGTGAATAATTGATGTGTCTGATGAAAGCAAACGGGCAGGGGACAGAATTTTGAAATGCTCAATGCAAACAACGGTGACGTCACTAAGCGAATAAAGGGTCCAAAGTTCACATACGTCTAGAAAAGATAATGTTACATGTATAGCAGTTGTTGATTCATAGCATTGTAAATAATATATTAAATTTTGATATGATTTGATTTTATATCTCATAATATTTTAACTGACCAATAATTTATCCGATGTTTAGTAACTAATAAGAGTTACTGATCAATTATAATGAGAAATCAAACAGAAAAGTTTGGTCAGAAACAAAACGAACACTTTTGATTTTATTGATAACAGCTTTTAAATGGAATGTTTAATATTGAAATGCATGCTTAAGACATTAATTACTTTATGTTGTCTAAATGTTATTAGCTCTAATTCTAGAAGCTCCTATACAAAAGTGATACTCATACGTTGAAAGTGAATCAATCAACATTCATATGTCTTAATATGAAAAAAATTCAAAAAATTATTTCGTCAGAAAATGTATGTATCAGACCTTATTTATGTTACAGTTAAAAACAGAGGTTGTCGGGCAGAGGATGGGCCGATGACCTTACACCTACGTCTGCGCGCGCGCACGCCCGCCCGCTCGTTTCATAAAAGTGAGTGAACCGATACTAAGACATAAGTCAATATTATTGTACCGTAATTCAGTGTGGGAGTTCCTTTGTCGTGGGAGAATTTAGTGATGTTGACGCCGCCGCATAATATGAGTGTACATTTTTCTGAGGTGTTATAAATTAAAACAGTGTTGTCTACCGTTTGACTTTTTTAATCATTACATTCATTGAAAACTGAGAAAAACTGTATTCAATAACCGGAACATATCTAATATACGCCAATTGTAATATTTGTAATTTGCAAAATAAAATATTCGCAAATTTGAAATATCACAATTGGCGCATTGCGCCAAATAAAATCTATACGTATAATAAAATAGTGGAAAGAAAAAATGTATACATTAAATATATTTGATTAAAACTACTATGGTGAGTAGTTGGTTGGTCGGAAGAAACATTGGTATAATACAATTTAAGGATTCTTGAATTTTTTTCCGTCTGTCTCTGCATTTGTTCACGAAATTCGTAAAAAACTATTGAACGGATTTTGATGAAATTTGGTATGGCAACAGTTTATACCACGGAGTAAACACATCGGATAGTTATTATCTCTATTTTTTCTATTATTTATATTTATTATAACGGTACCGTTCGAATGGAATTAGAATTTAAAGTCACACCGAGACCAAGACCAGGATCGAGATCACGGCGGACACAGTCATCGGTGGATACGGAAGGTGTAGTAATTCATTCTACGTCCACACGGGCGAAGCTGCGGACGAGAGCTAGTATTTAATATTTTATTTGCATTTTTGAACGATCTCGGTGATGGTGAACGATACGATCAAAATCAAAGGAATGTTCAATCGTCATACGATTGTGGAATTCGATTAAACAAAAAAAAATTCCAGAATTTTTTTCCATTAAAAAAAAAAATAATTTCATATCGTATCTGGCTAGTGTCTTTTACAACAAAAAGCTATATTATTCATTGTAGTTCTTAGAGCACAAAAAAAAACTGGTATACTTATAAAAAAATATCTTATGAATTTGTGAGTTTAGGTGTCCGTCTATCCATCTAATACGGGTACGCGAAAAATTAGAAGTATCGCGAAAAAGATAATAACGGGTCACGGAAAGCGTGAGACTGCGAAATCGCTTTTTATTCTTTTGTTCCACGAACTTTTATCATGCAAATTGCTACGGCTCAAAAACGATCCTTTGTCCGTCTGTGGACTTTTTCTATCGGTCAACAATCTCGGTTACTATTAATCTGACTGTAGATAAACTCAAAACTTTATCGACGCTCTACGTACACATATTTTTTTTTATATGTACGAAAAGAGTCGTTTTGATAGAATTCGACTTGCGCCATGTCAATAAAGATAAGCGGGACCACTCCGTCGCTGGGGGCGCCGAGTTGAGAGCGTCCGCCTTCGAACCGGAAAATCCGGGTTTGTTCCTGGCCATGAGAAAATTCAGCAATTTTAAATCGGAATAAAAGCACTCGCTCTGTGCTCCGAAGACCACGTTGAGCCGTTGGTCATGGACGATGGTGTCGTAGCGTCGGCAAAGGTCGTTAACAGTCACCGACCGGAATTGGACCGGCGTGGGGGGCTTAAATAAAAGCGGTTTTGCTCACGCTGACGCACCAGCAAATTATGTCTGAATTCGATCTATATCGTTAGACCGATTTCGATTCGGATCTTAATTTACACAAGTTTCTATATACATGGAAAAGCGGTTGAGATATATCGGAAGATCAACAAAAAACTACTTCATTGTTAATGTTTTGAATTCCTTCTGTTTTTATAAACAGGATAAAAAATTCTTTTTTTTTTCATCTATATAACATGAGTTATTGGTATAATCAATTTCACGGTAATCAATTTAGTACGAAGCTCTGAGGACGGAACACGTACGCAAAAACATATGCGCGCGCGCGTGCGAACACAAATTAAACAACACTTATGTCCACAATTGCTTAAAAGTAAGGAAATACAGCCTACTTTTATTTCTTTAAGTAACCGTACCTCGAAACGAAAGAAATATATAAGTTCACTAACAGGATCGCTTTGTTGTCCGTCCGTCTGTTTGTCTGTCTGTCAGACAAAATCCTTTTTCTTAGGAACCTGGTGTAGAGAGACCTAGAATCTTGAAATTTGGCAAAGAAAAGATGCCGTAGCACAAGTAAAGGGAAAATCTGAAAATCATTAATTTATACTTATTAGAAAAAAATATGTGATTACAAACCTACACTTGCAATTAAAATATTGACAAGTACAAAGGACAAAATTTTTTATTTCCCACTGTGAAAGCTTAAGATTTTTAAATGTTTGGATGGCTTTAAAAATTCGAGCAATTTCATGAAAAATGGCTAAAGTAAATCTAAAATTAAGCTATTAATTTTGAACAGAACCCTCTGGATACAATTCCTATTCGCACTGGTCCGGTTTTTAAAACCTTAATCATCTTAAAACATTAACAACTCTAATAAGAATGCTTTGTATATAAATAGTCCCACAATAGAAAAACAAATTAAGTGTGTTTTCTGTTAAGATAATAATTAATATACAGAAATAAAAGGCAAAAGTGTTCATTTGAATACGCAAAATCGACGAAAGGCACAAGACACGTAAAAAGTTTAATTACCATGATTTAAAATATTTTCTAAAAAAAACACTACACTGAACGCGCCCACTTTATAATTCATAGCACTAAGCAAAGTTTGGAATGATATTCACAATAAGATTACTGCAATAACTATGTGTTCATCAAATTTATATCTCGAGCTCACCATCGATTTTATGTTTTCAAATTAAGTTGTAGCAAAGGCACGTACCCAAGTGTGGAAGCTTTAAAACGTTTATTGTACTCAACGAATAATAAAAATGAATTGACGCATAAACTTTCAATGTACAAGAATTTTGCAATTTGTACAAAGTTGTCTTTTGATGAACAGATATTCTTTAGTATCTATATCAAAGTTATATTTTTTTTAAAGCGCGTTAGAAAAAAATTATGAGATTGAAACGTGTGCGCAGTGTCAGCAAAAGCAAAAATGTAGAGAATTATAAAATAAATCCATTTGTTGTGTCTGACCGCTTTAACACGTGTTTTCTTATTGGATATATAAGAATGTAGGTATATATGCGCAATGTTGTACGATATAACATACAAAAATGACTGATTATTCGTGGTGTGATAATAGAGGTGACCTTAACTCGAAAATAATTTCTGATTGTATGTAAATCAAAAAATTTGGAAAATCAAAAACGCACACCTCATAATACACAATCACCTTTTCATAATAAATAAAAAAATTAAAAGTGCCATCTAGAGTATATTATTGCTACTATTATGGCCCAATCTCTTCTAAACAGACAAGTAAAGAAGAGATAGATTTAGATACTCATAAAAACAACCAAAAATTAAAAAAAAAATACGATTGTGGAACGAATTCTTTTTCTAAAATTATATTTTTATTAATCATATAATTTTACTACAACGGATCAGAAAGACATTTTAAATTGGAAACTACTTGCTATAATTCTTAAGTTAATAAAACAAGGCCTTTATTAATGGATTTTTTCACAAATATTCGCATTTTAAATGTTGCAAACCTGAATGACGGTCTTCTAAACTATTTTGATGTTTTTTTTCGCCTCCATTATATTAAAACATTATTCGAAGCAGAAAGAATTAATCATCATTAAATTATCTGTACAATGGTATGCCAAATTTCTCCTTTTCGCGTATCAATAAAAGTACAGCAATACAAATTATTGATGATAAGAGACGAAACACTTTTCGATCCCAAAACGCACTAAATGCTTCATACTGAGTCGCGCAAAACAATTACACCGAAAACGAGTATAACTTATAACGTGCGCACACGCATCCACTTTTTCATTGACATAAAACAGTTTTTAATCTACGACAAATTCAAACGGAACCCCGAATTCCGAATTGAACTTTCACAGCAGTCGCGACCGCACGAAAAGAAATCGAAAACAGAAATTAACCGTTGCCAGCTAATTCCTCACAATATTTTTATTATCGGCCGACTGAATAGGTTCAAGAGTTTTAAAATGGTTTTCTATTAGTTATTTGTTAACAAAACTCGGCACCGTGACCGTTCTGTTAGTCGCAGAACAAAAAAAAATATAGAAACGTAACTAAATGGAGACATAGTTTTCTTAGAGTTCCTTGGGTGTGGATTGATAATTTACATTGAATTAATTTAAATAAGTTAATACAGCCTACATACTTTAGGTTACGTCCGCTTAGCAACATTTTCCGTTACGAAAATGTGCTCTAATCGCTACATTAGGCTCATCAGGACAGGATGCGATCCCAGCATATAGGACGCTGCCGCCCAATGCTGGTTACATTCTGTTCACGGATCGCCTACATCGCAATGTCTATCACCTATTCTCAGTTGAGAAATCACAACGAATTTAGCGTCGTATTTATTATATTATAGAACAATAAACGAGAAATGGTATGCGAAGAATACGTTGTTAAACATAAAATATATATTTAGGCAGACACCATAGATCTGAACATGATCTCTCTTGCTTCACTGACCCTCATCATCTTCTCATGCGAGCTCGCCGGTTCGCCTTAAACTTCGGCCCTTCTCTTGATACGTCACCGATTCGGTTTGCGTACCATCACGCACGCCCTTGCCGACTCCATCACACACGTTCGCCCTACAGTTTTGTTTTCATCGGTCCATTTTCATTCATCATTTTCCAGATGGTCGTACTACCGTAAAATACGTTTTATCTACTCCAGTCACTATATCTTCTTTCAAACTACACCGTTTCGGGTCAACACTTTTCCTATTGATATGGAAAGATCTCTCTCTACCACTCAGAAATCGCATGTCAGCTACGGCATTTCTAAGTTCAAAAATGAGGCTTTAATTGGGAACGGAACCAAAACGGTTTGAACTGTGAAAAATAGAATAATAGTATTCAAATCCATCGTCTGCTATAATACGTACTAAATACTGACCAATAGAAATAAGTATATCACATGAACTTGTTATTGTCGAAACATACTTTAGGTCCCCGAAAGCAAACATATTGTTTTCTTCTCTTAATTACACACATATCTAAAAATACATATTACATTAATATTATTATATTTTAAGTGTTAAAACCCATACCTGAGAGGAATGTCTCTCAAGTTTCATATTTCATTTGAATATGAAGGCAATACCAGAGTTCCCGTGGGCCTACCGCCACGCCCGATTCGCGGTGAGCTCACGTCTGTCCACGTAACCTCCTAAACTTAGAGACTAACAGTCGTCATGGAGACGATCCCACGACGCTGCCTATTTCGCATCGTCCGCGGTGTCACAGCGCATTCGATAACACATATCAAAGTCGCTCTAGCAGTTCGGGCTGTTGAATTATTAAAAAAAAACACGACGTCTGTCTATCTGACTGTGCGTTTGTTCGCTTATAACTCGAGAATCAATGATCCGATTTACATGATTCTTTTTTTGTATGGTAATATAAATTACCATCCGGTTAAGTTTTGGTGACTGTACATTATCGTTTGCCCGCGGCTTCGCATGTGTAAATATAGAATAAGATCCTTATTTTTTTTTTTGCAGAGAGAGTTTTTCTTGTCATAGTAATGTCCAAGACAGTTCTGTTGAGATTAATGCCGTTCGGGGATGGAATCACGAGCAAGGTCGAGATTAAGATCACGAGCGGAAGTGAGATCGTTTGATAATAAAAGAAATTAGCGCCAATACGTCTGTTTTGAGTGTAAGAGAACGTTTTCCTCTAGGATTATTTTATCAAGGTCGAACTGAGGACGGGACCGAGATCGAGATCGACGTCGAGAGCGGAACTGTACATTAAGACCGGAAACTGAGTCGAAGCCGGAACCGGATCTGGATCCAGTCCCACGCGATTAGCAACGTGATCTATCGATTCACAATATGAAAATACTCATTCTATGTCCACGCGGGTGGAGTCGCAAGAGAAAGATAGTTATCTAATATTTAAAAGGATATATTTCTCATCTAAGTAAGTAAGAAATTAGTGAAAAATTATCACATAATCATTTGCCCAGACGTATAACGTGCGATCTATTTCTTTGAGTGACCCTACCGTTACCATCACCTCTTAAATTTCATTAGACTACTAATCGTTTTCTCCACCAGCGACGCAGATCAAAGAAATTGTTAGTGAATTGCAGTATTGTTGTATAACAACACCTTTATTCATCTTTAGGTCAAGGAATAATTTCACTCGAGTCATTCCTAAATATTGGTTTTATAATTACGCGAGTAACATGAAACAGCACCGCACCCCCTAAATGCGAACGCCAACCCTTCAGCGCCTATTCCCACATAGGCAGTAAAATCGGTATCTCGAAATGGCTTTCGCAGACACAAGTAAATATGCGCCCAGACGTATATGCGCCCCGGCAGGGCTCTATTTAGACACTGTGCGATATGTATGTCTATTATCTAGAAAATGGATAAACGGTTTATCTTTAGATGGATTGGAATAAAAAAAATTCGACAGACGGCGGTCGAACTCGCGCAATGAAAGTCTCGTATTACAATTATTAATTTATTCGTATAGCAAAAACAACTTTTATTAGTCGAATCATGACAATAGAAACTATTGGAACCACATAATATTGTTCTATGAAGAAATGCAAACGAACTGTGGTTAATGTCCATCGACGTGTATAGATAGTCCCTTACCAAAAAAAAATAACTCATAAGCGTTTCATAATGCTGCACGCATTGCCTATCTGAATACCGTAATTACTAGCACTTGTCTGTCGTTAGACCGCAGACGAGACGCCAACGTGGCTGAAGTATATACAGAAGTATAGTTGTCTCCTCAGACAAGCGATTCGAGTTCAAAATAAGGTGCATGCACCAATTTAACGATTTGCAATTTAGTATATTGCACGGCAATTATATGCTACGTTTCTCTACTAGTTCTACCAATGTGAAGTATTTCTGTGGGTGCTATTTTCATGTTACGTATTTTTCATTTTTAGTACATCTGCTATAAATTTAAATTCCTATCTCACGTAATAGAAATCCGATAATTTTTCTTCAATCATTTTATCTTATTATCCATGCTCACAATTTTCAATAAACTATCTGATCTATGCTTTGGTGGATTATGCGTGTTCCTTTCAAAAGTCGTAGACGTTTCAAAGAATTTTCATTTGATACTTTACATGTCTTGAAAAGCAATTTTTTTATTAAAAATCCATTTAAGTAATTCCCTAAAACAAAACACTAATGGTGAAAATGCTAATCTAATTATTTCACACAAGTTTGACACTAACAACTGAATCTTTTCTTTTTAGCAAACAAAAAATTTTTAGCATGTCGGTCATTTATCTACGTCTATACACTCATTAAAGTCATTATTGACATTATTTCTTAAACTATTTTTAAATTATACATTCATAGAAACATTCTTTGGATTGTTAAAATTGGTTTTTAACCAAGTATTTAACCAAAAACGAACTATCAGACGAAGAACTTTTCCCACCATCTTCTTTTAAACTGACATTTAACAAAAAGTCAAAATAAAAATGAAATTTGCGTTTTATGTTTTTTTTTAACGGGTTTTAGCCCGAACAATCGTTAAAACGAGGATGTTGAACTCAAATTTTATTTGAAAAGACTTTTTGTTAAATGTCAATTTAAAAGGAGATGGTGGAATAGGCCCTAAGTATGACTTTTCCAATAAACGTTCCTATAAATTCAATCCTTACTTTTCACTGCTACATATAGATAAAAAATTAATTACAAACTCATTCTTTTCGGAAAATATCGACTATGATAAACACAGCACTAATTTGTTTAAACCTTACAAGCGTACTTTGGAATTTAATAATACGATATTTAGAAAACGACGTAATTAGGAGATATTTAAACTCAATCATTAAAAAATTCAGGAATATTTGAAGGTGAAATATATGTCGATGCTTTTAGAATGAAAGCCTGCATCACTTGCAAGTATTAGATATACCTACTCTATGCCAAGTTCTGCAGTAAAAAGGACAGATGAATGTATTTTTTACCGATTTTTTTTTATTTTCATTATCGCGGTTGGTTATTTTTTATATTCATGATGATAACATAATTTCCCTGAAATGTACATTTTATGATATTATATACTAATAAATTCTCATTAAAAACAGATATAATAACAATAACTTTTAATAGACGAAGAGCTCTAATGAGTAACTAAAAAAGTCATCTAGTATTTTAAAAAGACCTAGGTAACATAGGTAATAATTTGTATAAGTTCTTCTCAAAATAGTCTACACTCCCCCGTTTAAGAAATAATATTAATTTCAAGTATTATAAAATTATTATTACATACAGATTTTACCTTTCGTTTATCGAAATAATATCACGGTACACGACCATTTTTATTGCTATCATTTATTAATTATTAAGTAACTTTTTATTAATATTATTTTATACGAAGTACCTACCTTTTTTGGTCCGTTCTGAACGATCATATCGTATTCTATTCCTTCCACAGACATTGTCACAAGTATCACTTAACCACAGTAACACTGATTTATTGTTGTTATTGTATTAAAAGCACAATCGATTCGTAAATTACTCGTATTAGATATTTCGCACGGTGCCGCAGAATATTTAGCAAATTAATTTTAATTCACAACGTTCTATTTATTTTTCATGAGCTAAGTCCATATTAAAAGAAGCCGGGTGCAACACACGCAGCTTCCCTCCTCTCCGACCTCCGGATTTCTCAAGAGCTATATAATGAGTAGTACGTATGTAGATGTACTAAGTATATCTAGGTAGATCTTTGAAAGTACGAGTTTTTTGTCTCTTTCTTACCTATGTAGAAATGCAGAAGTGCGGTCTATCAAAGACGATTTTTTTATAACGTTTCGTTACTCAAAACTATGTAACAATGTTAATATTTTTTTATAAATATCGTTTATTTGTAAGCGTCAGTTTATTATTATTATTGTTATTACCGACTTAGTTATAAACTTATATGTTTAAAAAAATCGGCTAAGTGCTAGTCGAAATCACGAGGAGAATATTCTATACAAAAACTCAAAGCTAGTGAAGACCAAAGTCCTAACTGAAATTAAATAACATATTTAAACACATTTTCTCCTCATAACTATTTTACGTTCATCATAGAAATTTTAAAATAGCATTTTCGTTTAGGTTTTTATGTAAACAATGAATAAAGCCTTACAAAACATATTCACTCTAAAATTTTCGGAAATAACATTTTCTTTAATACCTTTTAAGCTATACATTTTAGAATCATAAAAAAAATCATATTTGTATTTATAGGAGTTATTTCATTTGACCACGTAATGTGATGCAATGTATCCTTAATATTAACCCTTGAATAACAAATTCATTTGCTTAAAATATTATACGTAGATGTTTAAATCACTTAACTGTATATTTATATGTCAAACAGCAGATTTTTTCGTTCAGTACATCAGGGGAAAATACGCTGTAACAGACAGACTGGTATAAGAGTGATCCTGCAAAAATCACTTTTCTTTTCCAAAAAATAATTATAAAGTTAGTAACAAAATTTTATCTTTTACGTCCATAATATGATTAATAATTAAATCAAAAAAATTACCTAAGCGGATATCTATTAGTCTGAACTAAATATAGTGTTTTGAGACATATGACTATGTGTCAAATTATTTTAATCGATTTTATTTGTTATACTAGACATGAGAAATCATTCAAATCAGTATTGAAGCATCTTTTCGTTGCGTAAAATAATTAATTTACTTAGGAAATTAATCGTGTTATTGAATAATATTAATGAAAAAACATAAATATCCAATAACCTTCTGTCATCTGCAAACTCATGTTAGCAGTTTTGGATTTTTGTTTAGATTCTCCGTTTTTGTGATTTCTCATTTGAATCATTTATGTTCCATACATAAAGACGATCCAATATCCCGGTCGAGATTATTTTTATTTATTTATCAACTAGTCATTAACTAATTACTAATTAACATTTCTGCGTACCAATTCTTAAGAAACATGAATGAAATGTGCACTTTTTTAGAATCACTATTTACTTAATGATTTTGCATAACTTTTATTCCATTCCAAAAAACCTATTCTTTATAGAGCTATTTAAAAAAAATTGAAAGTTTAAACCGTAGATTGTTGCTACTTTAGTAGCTAGATCTGATGACTTCTGAAGAAATATAATAATATCAATGTTACTTTATGTATCATTATTTTTTTAGATCTTTAATCACAAAATTATCGTTAAATAAAATCGTTTTTTGTTTTATTATCATTGATAATGGATATTAAATCCCGAATTTGTATTTTTATTTTATTTGTTTTACTTTCACCTCTAAAAATACGCAAAATCGTAAAATAAGCCAAAGAAATTTAGCAAAAGCTATTTTCATATTATGGTCTATTAGAATTGATATTGATTACACTTTCCTGTTTTTTTTTTGCCTTGTACTCTAGAATGCAAAAGCTGAGAGAATTTTAGCGTGGCAAGCATTGCAAAAAATTAACTGGGAAATTGATTGGCTCTCGTATTACTGAACGCTATTATTTTCATAACTTTTTAATTAAATACTATAAAACGAATCCTTTGAAATATAACTACCCTAATGATATTGCTACAGTCAGTAATAACTACAAATATACACTAAAACGCATATTCTTCATCTTAAGATATACCGACTTTCTACTTAGTCTGTGAAACTTATCGATCACAGAGTAAAGTTGTTAAAAACTTCATAACTACAAATTTTGATTATTATGTATTACCACTATTTTCCTTTCATTTTATGTTTAATTTGGGTATTATTTATACATTTACGACGGATTTTGTTAATACGATGACTTTTGTGTGCTGATTCGGTAAAGTTAACTATGTGTTTTGGCAGCACTCTATATTGTATTGACCGCGATGACACACGTACCGGATTAACCGGCAGGAATATTTCGAATGATGCTAATTTGTGTAAAGTTATATGCACGTTGTTACGCGCATATAACTTTACAAGAGCCCGCCCGCGGCAGCTGCATGCAATCTTTCCATGCAACATCAAATACTATGAAAAATGTATTCGCAGTGACACACGATCAAAATTCTGTCCGAAATATCTATCATAAAGAACGGTCGCTTCTATGCGCATTTCGACCACAATGAATCGAATCGACATTTTTACGTTGATTGAAGCGGTAGGATCTAATCCATGTTTATGGGATCACATACTAAAATCGTACAAAAACAAAAATGGAAAACAGCGTGCTTGGCAAATGTCTTGTGAGATAATGATCTAGAATTTTCGCGATTTAGACGATAAAAGCAAACAAGTAGGTAAGTAGTTTACTTTATTAGCAAAATAAAACTAGGTAATTACGTACTTAGGTACAGTCAAGCTCGCTTGGTATCTAATTATTTGTTAAATTTATGTGTTTTATTTGTTTTCGAAATTGTTCTGTGCAGTCTCTTTGATCTTTATCGGTCAGCAATACAGATGAAACTTGCGTGTGACCTACCGTACGGCAGTGTGTGACTCATTTGCATTTTACTGTATTGCTATGGCAATGCAGTAAAATATAAACTACATTCAGGAACTAGTAATATAACTTCTACATTCAAAAAATAGTTTGCGAAAGAATTTCTCACATATTCGGCACTATGATTTGTATGCGAAGATAAATTTTGATTTACAGAACTACGAATGCCAGCCAGTACTTTATTATTTACGTTCACCATAAAATTGCTGAGGTCAACTTTTTCACATATGATATTATGCAATATAATGCATGCTTCTCTAATTGTTTTTGAGAATTTTTGATGTGTAAAGTGGCCTGAAAAAATCCAAAAATTATTGCTCATAATGACAAAACTACAATGAGGGAATTTCCTCGCCCTGCGCAAACGATAATTAGAAATCCTTTTTTTTGCATTCACCTGGTTTCTTTTATAGATCATCATAATGCCACATGATAACTACTTGTACAATTGGTAAAAGTTCTTAATGTAAAGAACTTATAGGTGCCGGTACAGGGATATCAAGCTAGCCTTTTTCATACGGCTTGTTAAATACAAAAGCTTTAAAAACTGACGAATCACTATATTTTCTATATCTTCTAATGTAACGCAAATAATCTTATCATCTCAAAAATAACAATAGCTATCAATACAAATGAAAAAGTTTTCATAATTAAAATTAATAATACCAATATGAAGGAAATTCTGTACTCCGATGTGCTTTCTATCAATTTCACCTATGCAGTTGGGAAAGTGTGCATTTCTTTTGTAGTACTGAGTAATTTGTGGCCTCATACCTTTTGTAGGTTTTGGTAGAAAATATATTCCATATTTATACATTGAATTATTTTATTATTTAGCCAATAGTTGCAAGTCTGCGTCGCAACTGGTATTGAAGGTCAGTAAAATTATTGCAACTAGCCAAAAATATGAAAAATACAAACAACCTTATTTTATTTTTGCAGGTAAGGCTGTAAAAAGTAAACAATTCGTTTTTAGAGATTTGATAAAATAATCTCGTACGTGGAACCGTGTAAGATATTATTTAATACAATCTGTTAAAACGACTACGGTTAAAGACTGCACAATCAGATACCACTACTGACTCTAGCATACAAGAGGAAGTAGAAACAAAGTTTCCTAACCTAAATATTCTATTGATCAAACAGACAATCACCAAAATCGGCAAAAACGCCACACAACATTTCTAAGACAAAAGTGACGATGATGCTTTATTTTACAATCAATATTATATGCTACTAAAAATCTTTCTGAAAGAAATAAATTGCACTTTGGAACTGAAGTAAAGCAATTGATTCAAAGATTTATCAGTCTATTATCATCATCAATCAAAAATTTATATAATGATATTTATATACAGCCATTACATGTACTACAACGATTACAAACAAAAGTTGGTCAGCCAATATTTGTGCAATCAAAAATATACCGCTTATTCTACAAGAACTCTCCTCAACATAATTCATCGCCATCATCATTAGGGACTAAAAACTCGAATACAATTTATTCAATTGCTTTTCCATCAACTACTACTTACTTTTCCATCTACTTCAATTTGTGGGATATATGAACAATGTAATAAAAGACAACGACTACAGGATTCTAAAAAAATCAATATTACAAAGCATTCAACTATACTAATTATTCCCAGACGGAATCACCAGACGAGAAAGAACAAGAAGCGACTTCGTTCAAAGGGTTATTTGAAAGATATTATAATTTATCTCTAAGTTCATTTATCTTTTTTCTATAAAGTATTGTCTAAATACTTAATTCTTTTAGTTAACAAATAAACAATAATGAAAATAGCTATAAAGGTAGTATTCTTCGAATAATATCCATATTGTAGGTAAAATATATATGTAAGTAAATACCTTAAAGTCACCATCAATCTCCATTGGTGAAATAGGTAATTCTATAAATGTACACTGTTTTTATTATTATTTCACAGAATTTATTTACTATAATATCAGTCCTGGATTTGTCAATAGGCCGTATAGGCCGCGGCCTAGGGGCGGCAGATTTCAGAAAATTATTATTTTAGAAAGGTACATAGGGCGGCGGAACTAAAGTGGCCTTCACTCATAAAAAAAATATAAATCCGCCACTGTATAATATCAAATACATTCTGAAGTAATTTCATTATTTTAGTTATACATATAATATTAAATTTAATAATTAAATATTCTGAAGAAATTAAATTTACTATAGCTTTAATGTAATTTATCGTATAAATTGTAAACTACATCCTCTACAAAATTTACAGATAGCATGAGATCCAGCCAAATGGTACGACTTATAAAAGTTTGTATTCTTCTTAACTTTAATAAATATAAAATAAGTTTTGGTTGATGGCTAAAGTACAACTGAACTGCATGGCGAGTAAAATTTGACTAAAAAAGGCGTTTGGAGCGCCGGAAATCGACGTCTACACCAGAATTTCAATTTCAGCCGTACTGTTTATTGTTCTATACCCTCCATTTACCATCAGACTATCGTCCAGAATTACCGGTTCGTGTGTCATCGTACTTATACTTACTTACAGTAGACATTATTTTTGACAGTTTTTATATTCATACTTCTCTATGGATACATTCATAGACTTAGATGAATTGTCTCCATTATGGTGTATCATTTTGCAAAAATCAAAGCTTTGCCTTAGTTTATATGATAGCCTTTAAAACAATGTCTTAACTATGGCACAACTTATTTAAATATACATTTCGTACTGCCATCGTACAAATACTGAATCTATTATATTAATATTCTGTGAACTATTAAATCTTGTCTGTGATGTAAAGGTACATATTTTGTGGTAGTTGTTTTGGAACGATATATTTGTAGATTAAGATTTCTGTTTTAAGTTCTTAATGAAATTAAGTGCAGAAAATTTCAAGGTTATAATATTTAACTAAAGTTGATCAGAATTAGCCGGCATTATGGAAATTGTAAAACAAGGTGCGGAAGCAAAACTGTACTCTTGTAATTATTTAGGAAAACCCACGTTAATAAAGGAGAGATTCAAGAAAAATTATCGACACGAACATTTGGATACACAAATTACCAAAGAAAGAATGAAAAACGAGGCAAGAGCGATAGTACGTTGTAAAGCAGTAGGTGTGAAAACGCCTTGTTTATATTTGGTGGATTTTGAAAGACGACGCATTTATATGGAGCATTTTATAAACAGTATAACCGTAAAAGACTATATTATAAATGTATCACCAAAAAGTAGCGAAGGTAATATATTAGAATCAATTTCAATAATGATCGGTCATACTGTAAGAAAACTACATGATAGTAATATTATTCATGGCGATTTAACCACTTCAAACATGCTGTTGATTGAAAAGGAAAAGAAGGATACAAATGCTGAAGTGAAATGGTTAGATAGTGATAATTTGCAGATAGTTATGATAGATTTTGGATTAGCGCAAGTCAGTTCTAGCCCAGAGGATAAGGGTGTCGATCTGTACGTTTTGGAACGAGCTTTGATCAGCACGCACAATGATTTCCCCGATTTGTTCAAAGTTATATTGAATAGCTACAAAAATTATAGTAAGACTAATACTAAGGAAATTTTAGCCAAGTTTGAAGAAGTGAGAGCTAGGGGAAGAAAAAGAACTATGATAGGATAGTTCTAAAAAAAAATATTTCAATAAAGTATACCTTTATCATAATCTTTTTTCTTATTGCTTCTGTAGTAATAAACCTACATGTTTCATATCAATTTTTATACTATCTACTTAATCATTTCTAATATGCAACTTTTAGGTATTAAAAATAAATATGAAAATACTTGTGCATTACCAACAATTTTCAAAATACAAGAGTATTTTAATCACGTTATTTATGAAATATATATTAAGTATTTCATAAACTGACACCACATATATATGTGAATATGTATTAAAACATACATCACATTTAGAATAGTGATGTTTTGTTTCATAACATAAAACAACTAAATAATAACTATAAAAAATTCATATTTGCACTTTAGCATTCAGGCTTTATGATTCTATAAAATGTTCAATTGCTTAATTCTTTTTTACTATTCGACATATGGTATAGACACCAATTGCTGGCGCTATGGATGTGTTTTTCAGTCATATTTTACTCACCAGACAGTTCACTCCTACTTGTACTTATAAACTAATTACTTATCCTGTATTTATTAAAATTAAGAAGAATACAAAGTTTTATAAATCATACCATTTGGCTGGATCCCATACTATCTGTAGGTTTTGTAGAGGATGCAGTTTACAATTCATACAAAAAAATTATGATAAAACGATAGCAAATTTTTCAATTATTCAGAATAGTTAATAAATAAATATATGCAATTATAAAAGTATCTCATATTTTTATTGTTCTAATTAAACATCAATGTAAATAAATGTTATAGACTCAACTCAATAGATATATATTATAGACTATATTGAAGTAAATGAAATAAACTTATGTTGATGAAATTCTTAATAAATAATGTTAACACTTTGACAGCGGGCAATTAAGTCCGCACAAATTACCCATTTTTTGCATAGTTCATAATGTCATAGAAAATAATCTATAAGAGATATCAACTTAAATTTTTTTAATTGTATTATTATGACCTTATGTTATTTGTTTATGAAATGAAATAAGTAATGTAATATAAGTTTTATTACTTATTGTTGAATAAATTATATTTTATATAAAAAAAAGCTCTAACAGGTTCATTACTGCTCTTATATTTATTTTATTTGGGTTACGTAGTGTAGTCTTTTTATGTGGGATATAATTTAAAGCATGGCACTGTACAAAGTGGCACATTGTAGTCGGGACAATTATACACAGTCTCTTTGCGTCCCCTTTTGCTGATATCGGAGCAGACATTGCGCGCTCTGGTTCTTGTTTTTTTCAGATGGTGGTGTTTTTATACAAAGTGTCTTCCTGACAGATAAAGCACATCTTACATGGACCAGTAGACGACTCCCGCTGCTCTTCAATACAGCAATGTCTTCGCCAGCTCGAGGGTAAAATGAGAAACCTTGTGCAATACGAATCTGTATTTTGTTTTAGTGTATATGATATATACATTTACCAGTGACCTAGATACCAAATGAAAGAACATTTTTTTCCACCGATTTTCAATGGAGAACAATGTGACGCGTATTGGTCGATCAAATCTATTCTGATTTTGATATTATAGTCAAGTGTGCAATCTCGTTTGACTCTCTTGGTTTTTCCGCCTTTTTCTTATATTTCAACTACTGTTCAAGATGCGGCAGGTTTCGTAGAAAGGAAGCAAACATCATGCTTGTCTTTCCATTTGTATGCTTGTCATTTCCTCTATGGAAGAAAATCATTTCATTGATTTCCAGTACTTGGTTTCGCCACTCTTAGGGTAAACCATGCCGGTTCAACATAATTGTCCCTACTGCACGAGTCTGTTTGAGCCACTACGTCGAATTTCCTTGGATTTGAAAAAAAGCAGTCCATGTATACTGTTCAGGGGAACATAAAAGAAACTTTATATTTTAGATTGTATGAATTTAATGAATTATAACATAAAAATAATACTGCAGCAACGGCGTATTATGTATAAGTGTTAGAAAAATGAATTACAATGTTGCCACTACATATTTATGTGTTAACAATACAGTATGCAATTTTTCAAAATAGGGTTCTAATAAAATACATAGTGACAATTTCGTCCACTGTTGTCGAATCGCCCACATATGGGATAATTATTAGAGCATAGCCGGTTTCAGAGTCACAGCATATAAATTTTTGTGCCATATTTATCCGACTTATCCTTGTTGAACATTATAAAATGGACACGTCCTTGGAAAGCGCAAGTTCCCACATTAATTGTGAGATTTTCACTGGGCAGGTAATAAGTTTCACATAGCTGGCATAACTCAAAAACTTGAAAAAAACGTCATAATTTTCCTCGCCACGTAGTATATAATTACTGTTATCGTTTAGATGCAGGCAGCTATATATAGCACGAAAACTATCCCTCTTCATCACTTGCGCAGGTGAAGGAGTGTGTATAATTGGCGTGGTCGACTAGTAAGAGTCCATACGATTCTTTTTGGACTAATGTCATATGTAGGATGATATTGAAGAATCGTTTCAACTCTCCTATGGTGACTGGTTTCCAGTTGGAAAGCATAGGGCCTGGTTTTAACTGTCTTCTAGCTAATTCGGCTCTCATTTGAACGGCGTACTGATTACTCTCGGTTTTTATTAGTTTCCAGAAGTTTGATGTCCACAATGATCGTATACAATCATACTGCGATGAGTTTTGATCCACCGTAGCATTAACTCCATTTGGGCTATGAAATATCGGTCGATCAGGTGGTACTTCCCTGGCAACATAAGTCCAACCGCTAGCTTTGGCCTTTTCGAAATCATTCAGATTTGGTAACAAAGATCTACTGCGACCGCGGCTATAAGATGAGAGCCTTCCCTGTCCACAGCCACGCGATCGCCCTCGAGCGCTCGATCTTCCTCTTGTACGAGTACCTCTATGCACAGATGATCTTTGCTTCAGCAATTCCTCGCCGTTGTAACCATCATCATCGCGCTGCTCAGCCACTTACCGTATCTCGGAAACGACGGCTATGAAGAAATAATAAAATATAAATATCTATAAATTAACTTTCAAACAAAAGTGTGTGGTTCAATACTTGTAGTAGTTATCGGAATAATAATAAAAAATTGGACAAGAGCATGGTTCGCCATGCTCATTATAGGGTTCCAAAGCCAAATTTACAGAGAAATGCACCACAGATGAAAAAACTATATTGTTACACTTTTTCCATGTTTCCCGCACAGAATAGTTATAAGCACTTTAGTCACATAACTAAAAAAACAGATATGTCGACTATTACTATTAAACCAGTGTAAACTAAAGTGCATCAGCAAAAGGGCGTATCTTCATGGCACTTATGTCGTTTTGTTGAGAAGCATAGTTTTTTCGGCAATAACTCAAAAACAGTATATTCCACCATGTTCAAAATAATTTTTGTTGAAAGTGTGTATCAAACGTTATCTTCGTTATTTTTTTCATATAATTTGACATAAGCTTTAGAAAATAGAAGGGGGGACATAATTTCTGCAACTTTCGGAGCAATTATTCACGTAATCAGAAAAAATGCTTAGAAACCTTAATGTTTTTAAAAAACTTGTCGAAGTATGTGCCACTCGTTGATGTTTGCATAAAAAAAAATTTTTCAGCTTCTGATACTTGTATGGAGTCCCCCCCTAGAAATATTTATTTTTGTTATTTAAGTACGAAATTAAGTAGCGGCTTATACAAAACACACTACAAATTTCATCAATTTACATCTTGTAATTTTTGAGTAAAATGCCTAAAAATATAAAATGAACATACCTAAAATTTCATCTTCCCCATCGTCATCTACTTCGGAATCATCAACCCATTGTAAAATTTCTCCAGATTTATGCGATCGCGTAATCGCCATTTCACGCCAAAAATTGGCGTGCATTCACTCTTAAGCTCAACTGCTCCATGGTACTGACCCTGTAAATTCATACTTCTCTATGGTACTGACTCGAACGACTTTTTTTCTCTTTTTTTTTGGTTTGATGCGCATGAAGTAGAAATTTTCACGGACGAAAGATACCCAACCACGCGACCTTATAGACCGGTTTATGTGGGATTTATACTGAATTTATACCCACTAAAACCACTCCCTTGTTATTGTTAAAGTTATCACCTATGATAATCATAGTATAGCAGCTTTGCTGGACGTGAAAGCGAAAATAAGCAAACAAAGCACTCGGGTGCAATGTGCAAGTTGGGGGACTTCGCGTCGTGTGGGTAAGTAATATTATGATTTTTGACCGAATTTACCAACTCGGTATGGGATAACTAGGGAGTTATCGTTTGGACGGATTTATATTTTATTATTTTAAAACACCTCCACGAGCGGGGCGTGTTCGGCTAACAAAAGAATTTTTTTCACGGGATTCGCGGCGGCTTTGAATTTTTTCGCGAGCAACGCTATTTCACCGATGTCGATGATGAAGATCATCGACAGCAGGACTTTGATGTCCTCGGTGGACGTGTCGCTCGGTACGTTATTTTTAGGTGTGGACCCGCCGTCGCTTTCGCGTATGACATATTTGCCGCGACCGCGCGCGGACGTTCGGCTCTGCGCGGTCTGAGCGCGCGGGGAGGCTTTTTTATTACTGTTATTTTTAGGAATGATGATTTTCCTTTTAGGTGCTCGCAAGCAATCTAAGTAGTTGGCCGTATGGCTAGATGATTTGCAAAGTACGCAGGCGGGCGGCCCGTCTGTCTTTGTTGCTGGTGCACGCCGTAGGTACCTATTACCGTTGTCGCCCAGGCACTTAACACAGCGTGCTCGTTGAAAACAATTTTTGGACGAATGTCCGTATAACTGACAATTGAAACATTGTCCTGGTACGCTTTTTTTTGTGGGGCTGCTCCACTATAATCCACATATTCTAAATATGTTACATATTTAAATGGTACATATTCTAAATATGGCACATATTCTAAATATGTGCTATATTAAGAATATGTACCATAAGCCATTTAATATACAACGTGCCTCTGAATTTTTACGATAATTTTGGCAAATTAATCTACTGATGATAACTATCAAAAATTGTCAAAGAACATTTATATATTCAGAAATGCTTAGTTACTGAGATTTTTGTAAATTTACAAAGAAGTATTTATTTTATATTCATGTATCAAGTATTTTCATGTGCTGCATGTGTTCCGTTGTGAGACGGACGCCCGCGGCCCGTACCTCGCTCACCCATATCGATGATATCACGTTGCAATTTGCGTAAAGGTCCTTTTACACTAGACTCATAATGTTAGAAAAGTTTTGAAGCATCATTTTTAGGCATAAGTTATTTGAGAACTTTGGACAGTTATCATAACTAGTCATTTGCCAAAGCTAACGAAAAACATCAGGAGCATGTATAAAACGATAATGTTACGATAGTCCATATTTTTTATTTGCCACAGACTACATAAACTACACCATTCATGAAATTTGATGACAGATTCTCTGTTATTAAACATAATTTAGACCCGCGTACATTAATTTGCAGGTCTAAATTATGACAATAAAAAGATGGCCACTACTGTATTACCCCTTAGTCAAGTTAAACTTATTTCTAAAACTGAATACAATTAAACATGCTGCTCATTTTACTTTAAAAATTTAGTTGCAGACTGGATTCAAGCAGTTGCATTTTAGCTATGCACAACGCATTTTATTAACGAGCCAAATAAAACACGAGGTAAAATAATACCATTTATGGGAGATATATTAGCATCAAAGCATCTTGATATCCTATCGATAATGACACAAATCTTACTTTGTTCTGAGTCAACTCAACTCCTGGAAATATAGTCGGCACCAGAGAGATTAAAATTATAGAGTTCACACTTACGCAGAAAAGGTGGTCTTACTAAAGAGGTAAATTTCCTTCTTCATAATTAGTCTTGCATTGTCTTTGGAAGAAGATAACGTCTGACATAAACTTTAAATATTGATGCTAGGTTTACACGAGTGCCACGCAGCCCGGCAAACATCCTGGCAAGCAGCACGGCGAGCAGCCCGGCGGGCCGGGCTCGCCAAACAAGGTGTTCACACGCGTGGCGACGCGCCAGTCTATGCCAAGCATGGCGGACATCATGGACGTCGATATTGTGGCGGCTATTACAGTCGGCTTAACTTATTTTTATTGGAAAAAAAAACAAAGTGATAGACAACGAACAGTGAGAAAAAGAAGAATGCGTAGAAGAAGGTGGTGGATGATAAAAATTCACCAAAATCGTACCAGGTACGTATTTTCCGATCGCAACTCAATGCCTGAGTGGTATTGACGAAAAATATTTTCTTAGTGGCTTTACATATTTTGCATAATGTTATTTTTTTAATCAAGATGGATGATTGAATGCTGAATAAATGGTATTTAATTATTTTTTATGTACTTATTTATTTATGAAAGAATTAATAAAAATAGAAAAGTGAAACTGTCCGATATGAAAAAATGTACTGAACTGTGAAAGATATGAAAGAATGTACTGAACTGTGTGATTTTTAATCAAGTTAGCCGATTGAACTAGTTGTTTTTTTTTTACAGGGGCTTCATAGAACAAAAATTTGTTGAATTCCTTAATGAACCATCTGGACAGTTCGATAACTTCTGTCGGATGAGCTTTACAGATTTTGAAATTTTGCTGAGTAAAATTTCACCGATGATTCTAAGCAAGACACGGATTTCAGAGAAGCTATTCCAGTTAAATTTCGCCTTGCAATAACGCTAAGATATTTAGCATCTGGTGATAGCTACAGTAGTCTACACTATTTGTTTAAAGTCTCTAAATCAGCTATATCAGGAATCATACGGGAAGTCTCTAGAGCTCTTAATGAAGTTCTGAAGGATGAAGTAAAGGTAAAGTTTTATTTTAAGTTTTTATTGAAATTATTATTAACAGAGTATCACAAATTACTTATCATAGTTAAAGACAATACAAAAATAAAGGTATTTAAAACGAAGTACAGTAACACCGATAAGATTAAAGAAGTAAAGTAAAATCAACCATCATAAACTATTATGTTCATTGTTCATATTTAACTTTTCAGATTCAAATTCTTCGAATGAATTTAATAATGCAATATTTATAATATTTGATTTCCGGATAGTTTCGGTTTCTGGCGTATTACAGGATTCAACAGATGGAGGTTGGCTTGAGAATTGAACAGGTTGCTTTGAAGCATAAGCATATGTAATTGGTTCTGAATGTGACGTTAAAGCACTTGAAGGTCGGTTTGGGATATGAATATTAGTCTCTGATTGTGCATATGAAGTTGATCCTGTCGGTGGTCTGTAATGTGAGTTTGAATATTTGGGAGATGGTGTCTCACGTCTATATAGCTTACTTTTAATTTTATTAACAAATATGCCATCTATTTCATACATAACTAATTTCCGTTCGTCTTTGGATAGTTCGCGAAGTTTCGTAGACAAAAGCTTGGCATAGAGATCGCATTCATCATCTTCTTTAGGTGTAGGATGAGATTGACGTTGCCCTAAAGCATTAGTCAATTGACCGAACGCTGTAGCCATTTACTGCTCAGCTGTATCAGGTGCAGGGCAACGACGGGGCTTTTTTGCAGAAGTCGATCGCGATTTTGCAATTGGAATAGCTGGTGATGGCGATGGCGATGATGTTTCCATCCCTAGGTTTTCAATAGTTTCGTCTCCAAAGGTTTCATCTAATTGCCGTGATGTTACATCTGAGAAAGTTTCCTTTGATACTTGTGATGTTGATGGTCCCTGAAAGAAATGTATTTTTTTGTTACTGACATAATATGCAATTATTGTTTCAGATGCCCACAACAGCAGAAGGTTGGTTAGCTATAGAAAATGGATTTAGAAGAAAATTCCCACATTGTATTGGTTCACTAGATGGTAAACATATAGTAATTCAAAGCCCATTTCATAGTGGAACCGAGTTTTATAACTATAAGAAGACTTTCAGCATTGTTTTAATGGCACTAGTAGATAGCAACTACAAATTTATATTTGCTGACATAGGAAGTCAAGGAAGGATAAGTGATGGTGGCGTTTTCAACAATTCATTATTATGGAAAAAATCTGCAGAAACGAATTAAATTTACCCACGCCATGCCCTCCGGATCAAATGTTGATGTGCCATTCGTCTTTATAGGCGACGGTGCTTTTGCACTTAGCACACATGTAATGAAACCATACCGTGGCAACCATGATTTGGGTTCACCAAAAGGTCATTTAATCAGTGTCTATCTAGATCACGGGTTGTGGTGGAAAACACATTCGGAATTTTAACTGCAGTATTTAGATTATTCCGACGACCAATTGATTTACATCCAGATATTGTGTCAGAATTGACGATGACATGTGTACTGCTACATAACTTTCTCAGAAGTAGTAAAATTCTGCAGCAAGATATACTCCTCCAGGAACGTTTGATGAATATGATAGTAATGACAATCTGATAAGACCAGGATCGTGGCGAAGAAATGCAAATGATGAATATAACGCAATAAGAAATTTGCCACACATACCACGAAGACCGTCTCTGAATGCTACACAAATCAGGGAAGAATTTTCTTTATATTTTTTCAGGGCTATGAATACTTAATATTAATGCATGTATAATTAAATTATTTACTTACATAAAGTGCATTATCTATTTTTAACTTATATTTCTTTATTAATAATAATTAAAGACAAATTTATGCCATACGATGTTTTTTTACATACATACCGTTTCTGTGTTTATTGTATTTCTAGTGGTATATACCGGCAGCAGAAACGATTCCATCGCTGCATACGCAAACCAAATGGGTTCGTATATGTCGTCGCTCCCTGAAAAAAAATACTATCAGTGTGTGTATTACTTACATAAATAACAACGTTTTTAAAATAACCGCCTCCAATCGCATTATCAATTACTCTGACAGTCCATATCATGAAACTACTGAACCGATTTTATAAAATAAAATTTCGTCATAAATCAAAACTACCTACATAAAATAAAATTGCTAAAAAAATTGTTTTAGCTTTCCAATTATCTAAGTAGGTAGTGGTATAAGTAAGTAATGAACACATACCTGCACCAGATCGTGTAGACTCCTGCTTTTTTAGGTGTCGTCTAAAGGTGCCCATAAGAATTTCTTTTTGTTTTAAGTTCTTTTACAGGAACATTTAATTTTGCGCTCAGCCTTCCCCAAGCATCGTTTATTTTCTTTTTGTCTTTGTGATGTATGTGATGTGGATCCCATATTACTGGTTCTGTTTGATAATATTCAAGAAAAGTAAAATTTGATCGGATGACCAATCCGCCATCTTGTACGTCCGACGTCCTTTCGTCGGTAAGGTGCACGAGAGACTGAAGCGATCGCGCGCGTGTGAACAGGCAATCGGGCGCAAGCACATTTATCCTTTGAAATGTGCCAAAAAAACCGACACTCGTTCCGTTCACGGCAAGCGCACGCACGTGCACATTCAAACAGACGAACAGCCCGTTTTCATGCTTGTGCTTGTGTTTGTGCCCGTTGAATGTCGTATTGAACGCGAGCGTGTAAATGCGCCATGAGAAATTTGTGTGCTTATGTCGTTCTATTACTACTTAAAATGCCTGGTTGCGTTCTAAGAAATTGTAAAACACATTCGAAGAAATAAGAAGTCACTTATTAAAGAAAATAAATAATGTGACCCTAGTATTGTGTGCGATATTGTACGAGATGTGGAGTCTATAAAATAACAAGTCACTGGTCGGCACAGCATCACTGTAAAATATCTGTTTGGTATCTAGACCGAAAACAAGAATCTTCGAAATGGTGAGAACATAATCGAGAGTATGGAGAAGGGACCCTTTTCGTATTTTTTATCCATTTACTTTCCAGGCATTGCTCCTTCTAAAAAATGAACACAATAAGTTATAAATAGAGGTTGAAAAGTAACACAGAATTATTGGGACAAGAACACATAAAACAATTAAAAAACTGAAAAATAGTTGACCTAGTTTACGTACATCTCTCTTTGAACTCAAGAACTTACATATTAAAGCTACAAAATGTATGGATAACTATGTTATTTAACGTCAACGAATTAATGGTCAAAAGCTCGGTAACTACACCTGTTCAACTCAATGTTACATATATATCAAACCCGTTGATATTTTATATTACTTAAATCTAGACAACAAAACAAACCCAAATTTTTAAAAAATTCAAAACAAATGAAACTTTTTCAAATGTCCAAAAATCAATTTTAATTCAATGGTTTATATAGTAAAAGTTATTGAAGAAAACATTTTTTAAAATTTCTTAAAAAATATAATTTCAAATAATTAATTTTATGGTCTTTGTGGTATTTCAAAAAAAATCTTTTAGAATTGATGCTAATTATATTTAAAAAAAAATCAATTTCATATTATTAAAATTGCATTTTTTTAAATATTTTGAGAGTACTCAGTCTATAAAACCAAGTTGACTTGAGAATTTCCAAAGAATTTAAAGTGAGTAAAATTCTTTCAAACATTCATAACCCAAAAATTTTATTTACTGATATTTTCATCAAATAAACCTTATTCAATGGGGTCTGAAGCATTAAAAGTTTTAGGTATTTAAGATTCATAAAATTTTGTCTAAGTCTCTGCAAAAACTTGACTAATTTTTAAATAAAACATTTAAAAAGTCATAACTGCATGCATTTAGTCATTCACTTAACGATAACTGCATTTGATCAAGAGAGATTCAGACATTAACTCATGCTTTGTACAATATACTACTTGAATGGGGGCAAGTAAGTTATTGCAAATATATCATAAATGTGAAAAAAAAAACACGTGTGGCACTCGGGGACTGCCGCGGTAAAGCTATTGCATTGTATTTTTTATCAACTTATGCAATTATAATTATTTATTTATTTTATTTATGCAGTATTTTTTTTGAGGAGGTGCCCTAACGCTAAAACTTTAAGCAGGCATGAGTCACCAGATTGCGGGGCGAAGAGGGGGATTACGCATGCGCAGTAACGCCGATACAACCAATGCCACCTAGAGGCGAGTTGCTGAAGTAAAGAGACAAGCGTGATATTTCAAAAAAGTCATTAAAAGTTCTGCTATTCATCGATAGATGGCAAAAGTAAAAAGTATCACCGCTGTGCCGGTTGGAGTGGGGGGTGTTAGGTTATTTTCGTTGCGGAATTTCTGGATTCGGTCTCCACGCTCAAGGCCCGCGATAGAAGCTATGCAATAGCTTAAAATTACAGATCTTATTTTTTAACTATATTTTAAATCTAATTTACATTATTATGAATTTCATAGATCCTTTAGCTTACAAACTTCAAAAATTCTTTACACATTTTTGGGTGTAAGACAATAACCAATGCAACTGAAAATTTAAATGCACTTTTCAAATGCTAAGGTTTCTTGCACAACACATAAACTTCAAAAATACTTCACATTTCAATTTTAATGAATATTATATATAAATAGATTTAATATCTTTTTTTTAACTATGTAGTCGTCAGGTATATCATCTTGATTAGGTCGTTTTGGTTTTACAAATTTAAGATCTCCTTTCTTTTAATAGTTTTATAGAAAGATATTGTATATTTTTTCTCAGCACACTACAAACTAGCGATTAACTCGCCGACCCCGGATTAGCTCGCAATAAAATGATGCTATGTACATGGTGGGATTTGAAGGGTATTATTTATTAAAAGTCCGTGTTTTCTTTAACAGCGCCATTTATTTTATCGTAAAACTTAAGTTAGCGTTTTCATTAAAAGCGCCATCTGGTAGATCGTGAAATCTAAGTTATGGTTTTCTTTAAAAGCGCCATCTGGTAAATCGTATATCTGAGTTAGTGTTTTCTTTAAAAGCGCCATCTAACGATCGTAAAATGTAAGTCAGTGTTTCCTTCAATAGCGCCAATTGGTAGGTCGTAAAATGTAAAGTCAGTGTTTTCCTTAAAAGCGCCATCTGTTAGATAGTAAAATGTGATTCAGTATTTTTCTTAAAAGCGCCATCTGTTACATCATAAATGTGAGTCAGTGTTTTTTTTTCAAAGCGCCATTTAAGGATCGTAAAATGTAAGTCAGTGTTTTCCTTAAAAGTGCCATCTGTTAGATAGTAAAATGTAAGCCACTGTTTCCCTCAAAACCGCCATGTGTAAGATTATAAAGTGTAACACAGCGTTTTCCTTAAAAGCGTCATCTGTTAGATCGTAAAATGTGAGTGTTTTCCTTAAAAGCGCCATCTATTTTATTGTAAAATGTCAGTTAAAGTTTTCTTTAATCGCGCTATCTAACGATCGTAAAATATAACTCACTATCTCCTTCAAAAGCGCCATCTGTTAGATCAAAAAGTGTAAGTCAGCGTTTTCCTTAAAAGCGTCATCTGTTACCGTCAAATACTACAACTTGGCCAATCTTGCCGAATTTTGCCCAAACAGCGAAATTAACTTTAAATATTACTAATTAAAAACCTATTTCAAATATATATTTTAAGTAGAAAACTACACCGTTTTCTGGCAGCACTGAGCCCTTGTAACTTGTAACGTTACTTAATGTCAATCAGTGGTCGTCATTTATTATCAAATACACGTCGAATTCGGTGGTGCTAATTTTTCTCCAAGAAGCTATAGAGATCGGATAGAAGCAATCAAGAGGTGAGTAATTGGTATGGCTTAAAGAAATGTAGTCATATTTTGATGATGTTTCATAATTAAAAAAACATCGTACGTGTACTCATGTACGCGCGTGAGGAGTTATACTTCTTTGGCGTCATTAAAAAATAGTTTTTAATTTCATGCAAATAATTAACTAAAATAAAATAATAAAAGGACTGGAAAAGGATAGTCAAGACAATCTACAATGTTCAGTTTAATTTTAAAAATTAAATAAATAAATATTTATTTTCTTATATTTAGTGTAACATAAATTCTTTCATTATTCGTAATTCGAATTCTGATTCAGTAGCAGCTGCTCGGGTTTTTGTGTTACACTGTTGCGCGCGCAGCTTAAAATTTCACTCTCATCATTTTTTTCATAACGCACCTATAGAAGTATAACTTAAAAAAACAAAAATCTAATTAAGTGTAGTGAAGTTATGGTGTTGGGCAATGTTAGACATGTAGACACAGAATCCAAAGTAATAACATTGCCCATCAATTTTCGGACTGTAGGGTTGTCAAAATTTCAAAATTTTATAGGTGTTACATTTTCTAATTGGTTCGATTTGCAGCTAATTTGCAGTTCATTTGCTAGGTACCTACCTATTTCCATGTCACTAGTACCTATATGAAAGTAATGTATGGTATTGCACAATTAATTTTTTGAAGTTTACTCTTTAAGAATCGATTTTTCATATATAAGCACGTTGTATGAAAAATCATGGGGAGTAAAATCAAACTTGGCGTTAGGTTACGTTACGTTACGTTACGTTCAGGTCAGTCTCGTGTGTATACAGACTATACACGCGTAGTCTCCATATCATGCGCAACTTCTCTTGCGTATTCCCTAGCAGTGTATCTATACTCTATACTAATATTATAAACGCGAAAGTTTGTAAGTATGGATGTTTGTTACTCTTTCACGTAAAAACTACCGAATGGATTTCGATGAATCTGCACAATAATATATAGCTTACACATCAGAATAACACATAGGCTATAATTTATAAAGATATAGTGTGAATTATCCAAAATATAACGATAAGTTTCAAGTAAGTAGGAAAAAATTTTGTCATCTGCGAACTATTCTGGCGTGCGCTACAAAAACCGTTGAAATTACACGAATATAATGTACAATGGAAATGTTTATCTTAAATAGTCCTCCAAAAAGCCCGCGACAGCATATATCTATCTTTTGTATGAAAACCATTATCGCCAAAATAGTGAACCGTAAATACAATAATAATTGATAATTAATTTCTAATGCACATTTTGTAGTAACAAATTGATCTTTATATCAAAATAATCGCATCAAATACAATTTATCGCATCTGGTGTTTAAAGTACATAAACTTTGTCTTTTACACTACATCATTCGGATAAATATTTGAATAGTTATGACGATAGACAAGCGAGTGCGCGATATTATGGTGCGGTCCGGCGGCAGGGTGGGACCATAAAAGTAGCAGGCGTACATTTGAGGACGCAATGTTTTTTCCACGGCCAGCTACACGTAGCTTGCTCACGCGTTTCTAAATCGCAAAATTTACATGTTTATACAGACCAAAATAAATCGTTTAACATAGTTTATAGGAGTACATTGCAGTACCCACGTATAATTTTGCATTACCATCAATCATCATATACTTCCGTACCTATCTATCCTTACAAACTATAGCGTTTATAATACCTATAATACATATTAGTGAGATCATCATAAAAAATACTTAGTTCCAATTTACATACATTACACAATATAATTGTACGAACACTTATAACTGGAGAATAGCTGGACGATTTTCATTTTTAATTAGTTGGATTTGTCTCCGTTCCCAATAGCAAAATAAGAGAATAACATTGAAAAATTGACAAAAAAATAAAACGCTTTCTATCATCATTATCACAATTTTCCATCACCACGCGGGTGAAACCGCGGGGCACAGCTAGTGTATCATGTTCTAGTTCCTACAAACCAATTGTCTCAGTATTCAATGATGTCGATATTGTTCCTGGAATAAATACAACGCAAGATGACGTAAATGGTGAATAAAATCAATCACACTACCAATTTTATTACATAAAGCTATCATTGTTTATGTTTTCATGATTTTGTTATGTATTTTAACGAATTCATTGTATCATTTCACACGCACACGCACGCGCCCACGCACGCGTACGTACGCATGCACGCACGCACGCACGCACGCACGCACGCACGCACGCACGCACGCACCACACACACACTTTTTTTTCTATTTGTTTCAAAATGTAAACAATCTTGATGGGATTTATTATTAATTAATTTTGTTAATAAAAATTGTAAACCTACATATTCTACAATAAAAGCAATTAATTATAGAAATATTTGCTTATATGTTGTAAAATATATTATTTTCATACATATTAAGAATTAATTAGGAATAATAAAAAGACAGAAAGATTGTTTACATTTAAGGACAAGGAAGAAAACACAGATACTTACTATAGGTAGATATATTTTACTATGATACATTTATTGCTATATTGCAGAATGGCGAAACCTAAGCCCAGGACAAAAACAACAAACCAGAAAAAATTAGGAACTCGGTCATATAAAAACTACGAGAAGAAGAAAGAAAATTATTAAAAGTAATTATTGCTTCTGCAGATTTTGATAGCCCCTTGACGAAACTAGATGTACGCATGTTAGTATACGACTACTCAACTCAAAGACTGGATAAAAGTTTTGAATATTGAAAATTATTTTCCGATCGCTTTAGTAGGAATCTCATTTTCAGCGAAAATGTCATTTTTTTTTATGGTGTCGTGAGCTCTATATATAGGAAAATGATAGATGTATTAAATGAGGCGTATGAACGAGGACTACACGACGATAAAAAAAATTGATCAAAATCATAATTTTTTGAGAAAATCGTAAAAAATTCTAAAAATGGGTGTTTTAGGAAGTTTCTAAAGGGCACTTTTTAACATATCTAGAGATTTCTTTTTCAAGTTTCTCATTTTTATATTGAAGATTGATTCAATATTTGGAGCGCTTCATATATTTTTTAAAAATAATGAAAATTTTTGAATTGGATTTTTTTTAAATCGATCGTTTTATGACTTACCACTTACATTGAATGTAAACGGGAGTAATGATGTTGGTTTACAATGACTAATAACATTATTTTTTACATATCTACAGATTTTTGGAAGTATCAAAAAAAATTAAAATTAGTAATAGATTATAATTGATTTTTATTTTTATTTCTTTTGTTAAAGAGTTCATTTTTAATGTACACGAAGGTTTTGTAGAACAGTAAATCTATATTTTTTTATAGGAGTTTCGAGGGGACATAAGCACTTGTAACCCCTGAAAAAACACTAGTCTCTTGGGAAGGAATAGAATATCTGATGGAGGC
Organism: Eumeta japonica; assembly: GCA_005406025.1. Taxonomy (NCBI): domain Eukaryota; kingdom Metazoa; phylum Arthropoda; class Insecta; order Lepidoptera; family Psychidae; genus Eumeta; species Eumeta japonica. The sequence continues at coordinate 55,647 of BGZK01001183.1, forward strand.
AGTGGTCTTGATGGATGAGGAAATGAGATGATGGAGAGAGAAATAGGATGATAGAAGAGGGGAAGTGCGCCATCGAAATTCTCACTTGCTGGAGGAAATATAACAGCAAAAGCTATTTTGCTATAGCTATATTTTGGGTGAGTATGGTATCCCATCGGTTGACTCGACCCATTTTCGTCCTGTGATCGAGTTGAACACACCAAGTTGGAGAAATTATACACGAGCATATGAATATGAGAAAAATCAGTGCGCGTTGGGTACCAAAAATGCTAACGCCGTTTGAAAAGCAGCGGCGACTTCAGACAAGTAAGGATTTTTTGGAGTTAGTCGGGGATAATATAGATAAAATTTGCGACCGAATTGTAACCGTGGATGAAACCTGGGTTCGTCAATACGATCCGGAATCTCAACAGGAGTCCATGCAATGGACGAAAAAAGGAGAAAGGCCGCCGAAGAAATTCAAGGTTCAAAAGTCGGCATCGAAGCTTATGGCGACAATTTTTTGGATAGTGAAGGTGTTTTACTAATTTATTACTTGCCAAGGGGACTACTATGAATGGCCAATATTACGCGAATTTATTGGCTCAGGCACGAGAGGCAGTCGTACAGAAGCGACGTAGGAAGTTATCGCGCGGAGTGCTGTTTTAAAGACAATGCATCTGTCCACACGGCGCGGGTTTCGAGGCAGGCTCTGAAGGACACGGGCTTCTCGGAAATGGACCACCCACCTACAGCCCATCTAGCTCCCAGCGACTATTTCCTTTTCCAATTTAAAAAGGAGTTACGTGGTCGTAGATTTGTTGATGACAATCAAATGAAGATGGCTGTAGAAAGCCATTTGACTGCAAAGAAAAGGAATATTTTTGGGCGGTTTGAAGGCGTTATACACTAGATGTGAAAAATGTATTTCGCTTGAGGGAGACTATATTGAAAAATAAAAATAAAATACTCGTACTTTTCTTTAATTTAATGCCTTAGGCCACGGACTTATCAGCCGCCCCTCGTATAATAGGTGTTTGAGTACCTAATATAAATTAAATTTTGTTTTTCGAAAATAAGAAATACTATACGTTTTCATAGCTTTTTACATGTTATTTTCCATTTTTTAACAGAACACTTCGACGTCGTAACAGAAGGTGCGATAAAACTACACTAAATGAGTGCTAAACTGTTTTAGCACTCATTTATTGCGGCCGTTTTTAAGCGCAGGACTGTACATCTCTTTTTTATTGATCAATGTGTAGGCTATAAATAATTTCACAGTAACTGCCAATTATAAATATATTTACAATTTTACAATCTTGACAATATATTTTAATAAGAAATAAATTCGGATTAGCAGTCATAAAGGTCGCTGCCTATTGTAACAAGATGTAAAACATCATATTCGAAAGTTTTGTACATACGATGTGTAATTAGCATAAAAAAGCAAAAAAATTATTATTAATTAATTAATTAATGTTAATAGCAGCAGGACTACGATGGCAGACTGTCCTCATAAATTTCTAATACTGTTATCTACCTTTAAATCATTATTTAATTCAATGAATAGGTGAGGGTACATTTACCTAATGCCAGATCTTAGACTATATGTAATTAAATATAACTTAATCAAAAACAATGTCTGGCGGAAAGCTACATGCATTTGTAGACGTGTTTTGCCTGCAGTCTATATGTTTAGTGATGCACGCTCTCGCCATCCCGAAACTACCATCTCGATAGTCACACGTCCTTGTGGGAAGGTCCTATCAACAAGGTTCTCACGCATAATACACGTTCCTGTTATGTTGCACACTATGTGACTTGTCTCGGCTGATCCTGACCTCAAATAAGACCTATTGAATAATCAAATCTAGGAAATATTGACTTTGGATCACAAATATAGTTCTTTTGTTTATACTATAACATTTATCTCAATCACATAGTGGTTTGTTGTCAGTATCATCGATAGTTATTGTATCGGCCAGTTTGAAAGGCTTAATGTTCATCGTAACCAGCACAGTCGGTTCTTCACTTCATGTTTCTTCTTTTTTCCAATCCAATAATAAATCAATCAATCAACACAAAAAACACAAAAATTCGAAACGCACGAAATTTGTTTTCTTTTTTTGTAATCGACCGCGATATGTTAATCGTACCGCAGCAGGATCATAATCACCAGTGCAGCCGGTGATAAATATGCAGTCATCTGGGTATTTACATTAAGGATTCTCGTTTTTCGTATTTGGAGTCTTTGTTACTACTACTAATTCCTTTAAATTCAACTAGCGCATATCCTTTTGGCATTTTCCTAATTCGATGCTGGGGATATTTGTGAATTCTTTTTGAGGTCAAAGGTATTGACACATAGCGATCTCTTTCTAGGACTTCCGTAATTTTGAAGGGACCTTTAAATTTTTCGAATCTGATTCAGTTTGATTCTTTTCTTCGTTAACAATCAGCAACAAATCATCAATTTTAAATTTATTAATACTAGCTTTATCATCATCAGATCGCTGTTTACCGTACTGAGCGTTTTTCTCGATGTTTCGGTTCACTTCGTTTCTGACTTCATTTATCTCAATTAATGGTTCTGCTTAATCGGGGCAAATTAGATGCAAATTTTTCGCTATACCCTACCTAACTTAAGTTTTAGCGGACTCGCTTTCGTGATGCGGCTGAACGTGCATTTCATGGCCAGCTGAACGTCTTTTGGTGCGTCTTGCTAAGAACATTCATCGCTCACTTCCACTAATGTATGGATGCATTTTGATGCCTCATTACAAGACCTACTAGCACATTATCTCTCGACACTCCTACACATATTAGGTGCAGTTTTGCATTATGTGAATCATAAAAGTTTTTGAACTTTCTGCTTTTTTTGAAACAGCGTTCTTGATCTATCATTATTTAAACTGGGGAACCGAATAAACTTACGGCTGATTTTAGGGCTTTAATACAAATAGCGGTGTCGATTTTAGCGAGTAACAAAACAAAGCTAATCTGTAAGACTGTCTAGGAAAAAGAAGCACATATTTCTGTAAATAGCTTTTGCCGCTCAATTTTCCTGTTACGTCAAGATATTGGCACTATAGCGATCAGATGCAATACAGCTTACATTTTTCCTGAATTTGTTTTAGCAATCTTATAAGTCATAAGATTTTCTACGATTTTACAAACACACTTGGACATTCTGCAGAACCGGTAATACTCTTAAGCTTTTTCAAGTTTTCTTCCAATCTAAATGTACATATTAAAAGATTGATGTACTTCATTTATAATCGACCACAAGATTATGGAGTACAATGGGAAAATTGCGTGTTTTCTTTCGTCTTTGAATATTACGCCGGACCGAATTCACGTCTTTCTCTTTGGAACTTGATGAACTTGAACTCTTTGAAAATGATCTCATTCATAATGTCAAATATCAGTTTTCCAATTCCAGGATTAGTTTGTCGCTCCACACGAACCCAATCGTCCATAAGTTCCATTAAATAAACGTTTCTATTCATCGTTTTATCAGGTAATGACATAACTTCTGATCCGTGTGACGATGCTGTACCCATAACGAGTCCGAGAGTGTGTGAGAGTGTTCGATCAACAAAATTTATTGTGAGTGGGTATTTTAGCGGACAAATTCATCTATAGGGATTTAGAGTGCACATCCTCAGAATAAGAATTCTTCACTATGGAGAATTCAACATTAGACCTGGATGAATTACAGAAATTGACGTCGGGTTCAGGATCAGGATAGACAACGGAGTACCGTTCTGGATTTTGATTTTGTGACGGGGCTATATACAAGATGAAAGCGTGGGCGAACTCGTGGGGAAAAGCTAGTAAATATATATGTATTAAAACAATAAAATATTCGTATATATACACACACACACATATATATATATATATATATATACACGAATATTTTATTGTTTTAAATGTTTTAACCACCATTATGAATATCGAAATTTTTATAGCATAAAACTGTTGTTTCGAGTTCATACATGTGTACGTATGTGTGCGTGTGTGTGTGTGTGTGTGGTGCGCGCGCGGTGCGTGCGTGAGCCAGACATTGTTTTTGATTAAGTTATATTTAAATACATATAGTCTAAGATCCGGCATTAGGTAAATGTACCCTCACCTATTCATTGAATTAAATAATGATTTAAAGGTAGATAACAGTATTAGAAATTTATGAGGACCGTCTGCCATCGTAGTCCTGCTGCTATTAACATTAATTAATTAAATTATTAATTAATTAATTAATGTTAATAGCAGCTTTTTTGCTTTTTATGCTAATTACACATCGTATGTACAAAACTTTCGAATATGATGTTTTACATCTTGTTACAATAGGCAGCGACCTTTATGACTGCTAATCCGAATTTATTTCTTATTAAAATATATTGTCAAGATTGTAAAATTGTAAATATATTTATAATTGGCAGTTACTGTGAAATTATTTATAGCCTACACATTGATCAATAAAAAAAAGAGATGTACAGTCCTGCGCTTAAAAACGGCCGCAATAAATGAGTGCTAAAACAATTTAGCACTCATTTAGTGTAGTTTTGTTGCACCTTCGGTTACGACGTCGAAGTGTTCTGTTAAAAAATGGAAAATAACATTTAAAAAGCTATGAAAACGTATAGTATTTCTTATTTTCGAAAAACAAAATTTAATTTATATTAGGTACTCAAACACCTATTATACGAGTAATGAGTATTTGATGAGTATTTTGTATTTCTTAATTTAAAGTAGCATCAAAACACCGATATATAAAGCGACTTCCAAGAAATAGATCTAAGCGTCATCGGTCTCATATTTCTTGCGTTGTCATATTATTTGGTCGATTAACAATAGAGACTCTGTTCTTATACTAATGGAGTCGCCTATTTTTATTTATTTTTTATTATTTTTTTTATATTTATATGAATTTTAAAATTACTTTTTAAAGGAAATCATACAATAAATTAAACCTATTCAAAAAAAAATATGTTCATTATATTTGAATTTCTTTTTTAGCAAATTATATGTAAGATGTTCGTCAAAAATATATTAATGTTTAATGAATTGTCGTCTCATTTTATTATATAAAATTTATGTAATAAAATAAGATGACAATTTTTATTTATACGTCTATGAGTCTACATTGAAAAAAAAAGAAAAAAGTAATTAGTGTTAATAGCAGCAGGACTACGGTGGCAGACGTTGTTCTCATAAATTTATAATACTGTTGTTTATACCTTTAAAACATTATTTGATTCAATTAACAGACGAGGATACATTTTTTCCAATGACGCATCTTAGACTAATACATTTATCATTATCTAAAATGTCACATGAATTCAAGACCCTAGCTGCACCGATCGCTCTCATGCACAGTCTGCACAAAAACGGCGGGCAGCCTTCGAGCTGAGTGACCTTCGCCGGTCCTCGAAGCGAGATGTATATATACTGGCTTTCGCCTACGGTCTCGCCCGCGTGGACGTAAAATGAATTCTGCACATTGCATATCGACCGATCACGCTCTCGGTCAACTCCCAAATCGCTATCCCGTCACGTTTGAAATCCCGGTCCCGCTCTGGATGCCGATTTCTTTAACTCTCGATCGCTATTGCGGTCATGTATTAATTCCGACTCCGGTCTTCATCTAAGTAGACTTTCAATCCCTATCGAGCTCTCAATTTTGACCTCGATACTGCTCCTCACTCCGGTTCCGGTCACGCTCGTAAATCTTAATTTTGGTCCCACGCTCTATTTCGACGTTGGTCTCGTTCTCGATTTCGTATCTACTACGTATGAGCAGTTTCATAGTAATCGTGGTATGGTTTTGATGATCGCAATGGAAAGAAACCGGACAAAATACCGACTCATAGTAAATAGCCTATCGACAGAAAAGTAAAATTTAACACAAGCCATTCAGCCTTTTTTGGAGATTAGCCCAGGCAAACAAACAAACAGACGCTTCATCGATATAATACACCAAACTATCGATTGCACGTTTTGCTATATTCCAAATTCGATATAGATTACTTAAGCCATTCTTTCATTTAAGAGAATATACAGAAAATCAAGAGTTATAATTTAAAAATTATAAATAAAAATTACGTGATATGCGTATATCTATACACATATTAGTAAAGATATACAAATGAAAAGCATCCAACTTTTTATTCCAGGAGGTAATCTATACCCCCTATTTTACCGCGATCGCACTTAACTTGTGAACAAACTAAGTAGCCAATGCTCGAATTCTGGCATATACATGTCAGTCTGAAAATGCTCCAAAACATTACCCAAATGTAAACAAGATCATAAAACAATAAACCTAAGATGTAAACATGTCATTTCAGACCTAAACAAACACCATTTATCATAATCTGGAATATTGTAACCGATGAAAATGTTCATACAATATGTATAACCGCCCATGTATTTCGAGATGAACAAAAAGTGTTTTATTTTTTTTTAATTAGGGGAGTTATTCTATTATTTCATCATTTTTCTTATGAGCGTAGTTCGCAACAATATGATCCCGTATCGTGTTTCATAATATAGGCTATCTACCCATACGAGTGTCATAATACAAAGAATATTCCAACATACAAATTTTCACACTTAAAATATTATAAGTACACTTGTATAATTATTTGTAAGAAAATACGTAATTGCGTCAGAAAAAATCAGAGTTTGGCTGTGTCGTGGACACGGCCGTGTATTTTAGTTGTCTATGTGTACGTAACGCAAAATACTTTTTTTTTAGCAAATATATATATATAATTACTTTTGAATAGTAAGAAGTCCTTCGGGTATTCGTGTATCTAGTTATAAACGTAGTAGTGAAACGTGCGCTAGCTGTTGCTAAATGTAACTTTAATAAAATCACTGCTCGCACATCATTAATGCCTATAACCCTATACAGTCCGGCGTTGATACAGAAGTGGTTACATCGCTTAAATCGATTACATCGCCGCATTCATTCTTTTTCGTTAGCGGTACTGCTTCACTCAGTTATATGGTGTTTTATCGGTATCTTTGATTGCTCTTGAGCAGCCCTTTCCAATACGATATCGATGGATGTGGCTTTTTGACGCGTGTAGACCGACATTTTATATTTTTTCATTGAATATTTTAATTTTAACACCATATATATTCACTGTAACTATTTCACACTATTGTTTTATAAATGCAATCGATAGATTTTAACGAGAGCTGACGGTTGAAACTTAAACGGACGTTACAGCTTCTTCGAGTCAAAGTGATGCGAAATGACCTCAAAATGGCGGCGCTTCGGCGCAAAGCGTCAGTAATTCTTTGTTCCTTTAGCTATCCAGTGACGCAATTGAATTTTGAATGGAGACGATAGATGTGTAGCTACGACAACGAACTGTATCCCCCGATTTTGTTATCATTCGTTTTCTGAATCGCCTCCCACAGTGGAAGCAATTCTAAAGAAGTATTCACTTTCAAAAATTAAAAAAAAAATCATCAACACATTCAATCTCCTTCTTGGGTTTTGTATTTATTCAGTAGTAATATTTAAATCATAAGGTACGTATATTTTTCCACTGTACGGTGTCGTCGAATTTAAAACAAAAAAAAAATTACATATACACACACAAGAGATACATTATAACAACTCTGTATTCGTCCATTTATCGTTCGACGTTGACGGTAATAAATACGTGGGTGTGTGACATTGGAATTAATTTAAAACGTGCACGCTCCGCGGCAGACGAACGTGGACATTCTCAGATTTTGCCTGCAGAACGAATCGTGACAGACGCTGAAGATCTATCGCGTTGTCCAAGTGAGGCATATGGTCGAGATAGAAGCCTTATTTTCGATCCTGAGCGGGTACACGACGCTATGGTTACAAAAACGCGTATCCGATGTCTTACCGCGGACATGGGCTGTCTCGTGCTAGGTTATACGCAGGCTGTAAGTGATCTGTTTTTTTGTCGAATTTGATTTGTTTAATCGTATCTTGCTTAATTAATAATATATTAATAATACAAAATAACGAACAATGAAGAAAAAATACATTTTGTAGACCTTTTTTTTTATTTGTATATAATTTGGGCTAAGTTTGCAATTTAGCAGCAGAATGAGGCATCTTTTTTTTTCTGCTGACACACCAATCACTTTTGCCCGTCGGCAATTTTAGAAACTTTACCAAATATCACTTTGGTGCGACCCGCCACAAGAGTTAAAATTACGAGGGCAAGGGAAACGGAAAAATAAAATGAAAAATGTTTTATTCGCATGTAAAAAAGAATAAAATGTGTTGTAATGAATATTTAAAAAAAAAATCCTAAGAAAAGTTATTTGTCTTTACCTACATGTAAAGAATAGATGTGTATGTTTATAAAATATTAATTTAAGAAATTGACGAATAGATGAACGTACCGTTTATTTAGATAGGGCTATATAACTAGACAAAAATTTTAAGAAATCTTACATATTATATTATTTGTCCTATAAGTACATGGATATTAAGCATTTTAAGTTTCTTTCCATTGAGATTTAATTTCCTTTTTCTACTAAATTTTGTGCAATATTAATGAATCTATTAAAAGAGAAACCCAACAAATTGTAATTTTGAAATAAACGTTGACCCCTTACGCACTGACCAAAAACTATTTATGAAATGTAAACGAAATGAATAGTCAGGGCTATGATGTGATACCTTGAAACGATAAAAAAGTAACAATTATGCCATTACATTATTTTAAAAAAATCATGTGTAATATTTGTCATATTAGTTATAACTAATAACTATAGTTTACCAATAAGATTTAAATAGAATTTTATAACATAAATAACCTGTTATTTCGTATCAATATACCTGACTTACCATCTTTTTTGAAAATGAAACAGTACGTGTTTTATCTTAAATAAAAAATGGATTCAATAATTAAATGATTTTAATGAAGGAAAATCTTCGTTCAACTTATCGCTATCGATTTTTTATTCAGATCCTTTCGTCTCTGATCATGCTAATGGACGTCGTGTACGCAGTCACCAATTACGTGTTGGTGAACAAAAGCGATGCGCGTGCGATATTTCTCTCGATATTTCCAGTCATGATAATTGCGGGAACAAAGGTATTGCTGGCTGTCGTATTGATCGTCGGTGTTAAGAAGGTGATACAATTTCAACTTTATCTCTTATATTTTTCATTTTTTTTTTTTCATCAACTTTTTGATAAATTAGGAAATTATTAGAGTTTTATCAGAGATTAGGTATCGGACTTGAAAGAGATACTTCCAACATAATTAAATGCACGAAAGAAATTTTTAATTATCATAGAATAATTCCCCAAATAAAATTAATCTTTTGAACTAAGCCTGAATATTCATTTACAAACTCATTGCATACAAAGCAGCGTGTCTGCAGGTAGATATACTTTAGGCGTGAATCGCATTAAATATGCAAAAACAAGCTAGGCTACGTCCTTAGCAATACGAGTAGTCGATGAAATCAGTTTTAAATGATATTTACCCATAAATTTGTATATTACTTATATCTTTATAATATGCACAGTCTAAAAAGCCTCTCGACATGTCAATATAATACTCGTTCATTGGAGCTAATATGCTGAATTGATAACAATGATGCTTAATTCTTATACTCACAGTTAATCGTAGCTTGCATTTACCATTCACGATACAAAGACAAATCAAGATTCGCATCGTATTTGTGATTGGATGCGAAATCGAAACCGAAATCGAGACGGGAATTCGAATCGCTATTTGGCTGTTGTGATTTATGTCACAGCGTACAGTATTAATAACGAAATGAGTTTTTGTCTACCCTTGTATCAGTCTACCCTTGTATCAGTCTACCCTCGTGTCAGTCTACCTTTGTGTCAGTCTACCTTTGTGTCAGTCTATCTTTGTGTCAGTCTACCCTTGTGTCAGTCTAACCTTGTATCAGTCTACCCTTGTATCAGTCTACCCTTGTATCAAGTCTACCCTTGTATCAGTCTACCCTTGTATCAGTCTACCCTTGTATCAGTCTACCCTTGTATCAGTCTACCCTTGTATCAGTCTACCCTCGTGTCAGTCTACCTTTGTGTCAGTCTACCTTTGTGTCAGTCTATCTTTGTGTCAGTCTATCTTTGTGTCAGTCTACCCTTGTGTCAGCCTAACCTTGTATCAGTCTACCCTTGTATCAATCTACCCTTGTATCAGTCTACCCTTGTATCAGTCTACCCTTGTATCAGTCTATCCTTGTGTCAGTCTACCCTTGTGTCAGTCTACCCTTGTGTCAGTCTACCCTTGTATTAGTTTACCTTTGTTTAAATTCTTATTTGTTTTTAAACGAAATTGCAATCAATACCCATCATATCAAATTAATCGTGGTGTCACGTGATTCCTCCACCTCAAAACACTGGAGGAGTCAATATTACACTTTGTCCATGTCAAACGATAGGTTCACAGGTTTTGGGACGTAAATTTTTCTATTTAATGGTAACTCGTTCCAACGCCTACCATTCCTTATAATAAAGGACGGATTCAGAAGGAGGGTCAGGGAGGTCAAGATCCCCAAGGGGCTAGGTCTTCGTCTTAACTTTTGTAATCGAATTAGAGCCCACCTTGGTCGAATCTCGTATGGGTGACCACCCTGACTCGAAGGCTGAATCCGCCCTTGCTTATGATGCAAAGGGAAAGGTGGGTCTGCTAGGACGGGTCTTCTAGAAACGAACGAATCGTAAAATCCGGAGATAGATTCCCATTGACGAACTCATAGCGTTCAGCTGAAAATTGCACGCCACAAAAAGTATAGAGCTCCTTAATCGTATTCAATATTAATGCTGTATCTATTACATGCGAACGTGTAAAAAAAAGGCAATTAAAAGCAAACATACTGAGATTTTCCATATTCTCATTAATAAGACCACATATTAACATAATATATTAGGCCGGGGAAATGTTTTTTGTATTTTATAAGTAAAAATTACGAAATTTTCGTTGTTCTTTTTGTATCTGGCTAGTTTTGATACCAATAAGAAAATGACGTTTTATAAAAAGAAAAGTAAAAAGTAAAAATGAAGACCCGCTATATTTTTATTGTTTTTTTGTCCACTGAAATAAGTGAATCTAATGTAGAAATTCTATATATTATGAGGTTTTATTACAAAAAAAAAAAAATGCAACACAAGCCACGCAAAAAATGATGTTTATGGACCTAATGCAGTGTCGGCAAGAGTAGCATAAAATTGGTTCAAGCGTTTTCAGTCTGGTAATTTTGATGCCAAAGATGAACCTCGCTCTGGTCGACCTGTTGCGGATAAATTTTATGCCATTTTCGAAAAAGCAGAGTAAGATCGGTATATTAGTTCTTACGACGTAGCCGAAGAGCTGAAAACTGACCACATAACAGTTTTGACACGAGCTCACTGAAAGAAATTTAATAAATCATGTACTCATTAACGGAATCGTTTTTGAAAACATTGGTCACTGGTGATATAAAATGGATTACCTACAACAAGAACTTGCGAAAAATATCATGGTTAAAAAGCAAGCCAGCTCCACAGACTAGCGAAACCCAAATTAACTCGCAATAAGTTGATGATATAATATATGTATGATGAGATCGGAAATTAATTATTATGAGAACTTATTCATTATGAGCTTTTACTGCCAGAGAAAACAATCAATTTGGATCTCTACTGCCAACAGTTGATGAGATCAAGCAAGAAGTAGAGAAAAAACGGCCGGAATTGATCAACAGAAAGTGTGTGGTTAATCACCATGATAACGCCAAACCACACGCCTTTAGCCATTCAACAACTATACAGCGAGTTTGGTTGGTAATAGCCGTCCACCATGTAGCCGTGACCTTGCATCTTCCAATTATCACCTGTTTCTGTCTCTTTATAATTTTTTAGATAGTATTAGGTTAACATTAATAGAGGACTGTTAAAACTATGTATCGCAGCTTTTTGATCAGAAATCTCAAAATTTCTACAGCAATAGGATTTTGTCACTACCTTCAAAATGGCAACAAGTTGTTGAACAAAATGGCACAAACATATAAATATAATTAAACGTAAATAAAATAGAATAAATAATTGTCTTGAATTTGTATATGAAATACCAAAAAACCTTTTGTCCGACTCTATACTTATCGTTTTAGAAGTATATCCTCTCACCATAAACATCAAATGATTGCCCTCCGTTACACCTTTTTATAATTTTACGACAAGACAACACGCATTTCGTTTCTAGCTATCCATCAAATCATGCGATGTTCACCGATATCTAATACGGTACGAATTTGCTCACAATTTTTTTTATTCCTTTTAATTCGTTGTCGTGCAGCATCAGTTAGTTTTGGTGACTGCATTCGCCGGCGGACCTTCACTTAAATCATCAAATTTATTACCTCCACGTCAGAATTCACTAAACCAGCGACACGCATTGCCACGAGTTGGACCTTCATCCCCAAACGCCAGTTGAAGTCACTGGCAACTTTGTTGATGATTTAAGCAACAGCGAAAATCGTTAAAAATCATTGCACCAATATTCTCTTGTATTAATCTCATCGTGATACTGACACGTAGTTTGCAAAGCGATGTTACAATGAAAAAAAAAACAAATGACAATCTACTTAAACTAAACTTTCCTACTAACAAAGAGTTCCATTTTCAAAAAAACCGCAATTACTTATTTTAAATTGTTATTACAAATGGCCGGTTCCATAAACTTTCAGTACTCGACCCTCGTACTATAGCGAACAAGAGATAAATCCGACTATGGTTACATCGATACGACGCTTCTAAAATGGCTTATGGTTCACGTCTGCTGAATGCTACATCTCGGTAATTTTTCGTACTAATATTTTAACAAAACCCCTTCTCACGTAGTCGACACGTAAAAAATATATTTTCATTTTAACATGCCTAAAAAACATGCAAACTGGCATTTCGTATCAGCCAGATGACCTTTACTTATAAATATTAACGAGATTATTTAAACTTTCAGCGAGAAAAAGGGTGCGTGATGGGATATTTGATGAGCGGGCTTCTAACAACCGTCACTTTGTTCTTCACAGTGATATTTTGTTTGCACTACAAAGTGTACTACACAACTACTTTGATAATTTTTGGTTTAATGTGTGAGTGTCCATGTAAGTTTATTACATAAAAATAATGGCATATGAAAAAGTACTTAGTTTAAATAATGCATATTTAAATATGTAATTTATTATTGGCTGTTTGTTGAATTATAATATTCATGCACAGCATAGTAACAATAACTTAATGGTCTATTTATATTTCAGTTTATTATATTTCGTCAAAATATCAAGACAAAGAAATAAGAGAAGAAGCAATTTCAATGTCGATTAATTTTTAATGTTACTTGCTAATGTCAACACGTCTATTTCTGTTAAAGATGTTTAAAGTAACATGTTATAATTTCAAATGCGCATTCGTAACATTATTGTTTTTTTTTTTAATAAAAAAATGGAGGCTTTACAAATACAAGTATGTTAGTATGTTTGTTCGGTTTTTGCGGCTAAACGATTCGACGTATTTCCAAAAATTCTTATATAGGTACTAAGAGTGTGAATCGAAGGTTTAGTGATCTTTCATTTCTATTAAATTTTACAAAGATCGGGTTTAGGTTTGTGATAATATTTTGACACTAAGTTAACGTATGGTATATAGGCTGTTGGCGGTCATAACTGGAGTATTTTAACTATTTCATCATAATATATAAGTAATGTCATATGTAGTAGTCATTCACTTTCTAGGGTTCCGTACCCAATTGTTGGCAACGGTACCCTATTATTAAGTTTCCGCTGTCCGTCTGTTTCTTTGTCTGTTTATCTATTTATCGGCGGGTCGTATGTTGTGAATCGTAATACATAAACAGTTGCAATTTTCACAGAGTGTGTATTTCTATTGCCGCTATAACAACAAATAATAAAATTAAATTGAAAATTAAAGGGGGCCTCCTACACAAGATACGTATTTTTGTGGACCTCAAAAGTGTATGCAATTTTTTTTTGCTATGTTTATGCTCGAAATTGTGTACACTATGCCTACATAGAGTGTACTCGTTTAATTTAATTTTTATGAAGTTAAACTTTCAATGAACATGAAAAAAAACCTAATAACTGCTTTTGTTTCAGTGATGTACTCGATGTGTCTCCTCATGGTGTTTTATGTTTATAATAAAATAAAAAAGGAAGAAACTATCAATGACAAAAAATATGAAAAAATAAAGAACAGCAACTAATAAAAATAGGAATTTTTAGTCATGTTTAGTCATGTCCAATTAGATGTCAAAAATACCTTTTTATACAGTTATTTATTATTAATCGAATTCATTTATTGAACAGAAGTAAATTCATGTTATTGATATAGAGAATAATATGTTGTTATTAAATTTATTTATGGTCTTAAATGTGTCGATAAATTATGTTAAGTCACCATGTAGCCACTACTTAAAGAGTGTTCATAATAAGCCACTCCTGGTGCATGGGGAGAAAGTTGCATAGGAAACCTACAAACGAGGAGAGTTTAGAGTTGTTCAAGTTGGAGAATGTATGAAGTATATCGTAATAGAGTATATGGAGTATATTCTTAAAGAGTAAACTATAATCGCGCGTTGAAGCTTGACACGCACTATAGTTTTTTTTTTTTTTTTGGAACGTAGATTCATAACTTAACTTGCGGGAGATGTGAGTTGGTTGAAATCGTTACGCAATGAAAAAGCGTTACGCTCCATTCGTTTTTCAGGGATTCTTTCTCTCTTTCTCTGTGCCTCTTTCTTGATACGGTAATTAATTAAACAACAGCGACTTAAAAAAATGCGCGTGTTCGAGCGACTGTGACACAACCTATGTTTCAATTTATTTATGATACCAACTTGAAATCAGAATATTTTACAATAAGGGAATTGATTAAATAATACTTTTAAGAAATCCTGAATAGACACATATATGTTCATATTTATTTGAATAATATAGTATAATATATTTAATATATTTTTGGTGTTCTGAAAATAGATCAAATAAAAGACTAGGTCAAAGCTAATAGTAAATACGAAACTTTTTTACTTTATGTACTTTTTTCAAAATAATTTCCAATTTTAGTTAATTTAAATTATGCTAATAGTAAGTAATATTGATGTAGAAATTATAAAAATTGAGAAATAATACGAATTTCTTATAAATATTAGTAGTTGTAATGAGCGTGTACATAATCTCTCATTTCTCCTATGAATTACAAATAATTAAATTAAAAATATAGACTCAAAAGTCTATAATACATCAAGCTTTATGTAAAACTGGTGATAAAGTAAAAATATAGTAATATGTGGAGACTTTAATATAAATTTATAGCCAGTTATCGGGACAGTGGGATTTTGGAATTCTTTGGTTGTTGCAATGTGTCTGATCTTTTTTTTATTTCCAACGAGAATCTTTTTTACCTGTGAAACTTGTATAGATAACGTCTACACAAATATTAAACCACACGAGAAATCTTTTATTCATAATTTAAAATCAGACCATAGCGATCAATTTGCGTATTTTAGAATACCGCTTAAAACTCTAAAACGAAACATAATTTGTGTGTCGGTGAATGAAAAACACCTAGTACAATTAATCAAAAATATTATACGAAGAATTCCGAAACTTCAATGCTGCGATGATTTTAATGAGTTGTATAATTTATAGTTCCACGTGATAAAAAAAGAAGATGATAATGTATTTAAAGCAAGTAATGTCAAAATAAATGATACATTATCATTTAGCTATTGGGCAACAGTGAGAATTCACAAAAATAGGAGACTGAAAAACTTTAAGATGGAATAAATATTAATTATAATGACAGCTCTATTAAATATTCAAAGTGATATTCAAAATTTTTAAGCGTGTTTGCATCGCGGCTAAAGTCAAGCATGTTAGGGACAATTGCACGTCTGATATAGGTATTGTTGCGCACTAAAAGTGCTGACTAGGTTCGCGAAGTTCACTAGTCGAATTTAAGTTATAGGCTCTGTGCTGCGTTTTCACCAGAAACATCTGTATCAGACGAAGGGGAGGGGATAGCCTCCTCAACCACGCACGTCGTCGCTGACCGCTCACTCGTGGTACACCCATCGGCCAATGCAGTCGCTTCAGTAGTTATAAGCTAAATTTTGTAATATCTTAATAAATTAATTGTAAGACAAATTGCATTTTTTTTTTAATACTCCAGCCACAACCTTCGTAATTAACAAGTAAAAGATAAAATAAAAAATAGCAATAGTCTTATGAAAACGATTTGGGGTATCATAAAAAATAAGAGTCGAAGAATAAAGGACCAAGTTATTGAGTTTAAACTTAATTTAGATGACAAAACCTTAATGAGGTCATATAAAAGTTGCTAAGGCCTTCGAAACGTTCTTTACTGACGTTCCTATCTGAACTATCAGGCTCTTAACTCATCTCCCACTCTTTCCTAATCATTACTGAAGGAAAATAGTCCGATCTGTAATATTAATGTAGACTTTAAATATATGAGTTCTAAAGAAGTTATCAAAACATTTAAATCTTTAAACATGAAGAGGACTGCTAAACTTCATGGCGTTTTTATTATAATTGTAAACTCCTTTATGAATTGCAGCGCATGGCATTTGGCGTTTATCGAGTTGATAAAAGAAAGTAAATAATTGCATTATTTAAAGGCGGTACTGTATCAAACCACATTAATTTTAGATCCACATCTATAGTACCTTCAATTAACAAAATTTTTGAAAAATTAATCCTAAATCAGTTGTTAGTACAGTTTATATTAATAAATTAATGTCTAACAAACAGTTTGGTTTTACTCAATATAAATTACCAATCGATGCTGGCGTTGAGCTTGTGCAACATATTTTTAGAGCTTGGGAGGATTCGCGCGATGCAATTAGTGTATTTTACGATCTCTTCAAAGCTTTTGATTGTGTTTATCACGAAAATCTGATTGGGAAACTACGTCACTATGGAATAACATGTCAGGCACTCGACCTTCTGAAGTCATATTTAAGTAATAGAGTTCAGCAGCTTGATGTCAATGACATGAGATCGTCTCAATCTATAATCAACATGGATGTACCACAGACATTAATTCTTGGTAACCTTCTTTTTTTAGTCTATATAAATGACTTATCTAGCCTTATTAAGGTTGTTCATGAAATAGTACTGTTTGCAGATGATACTTCTTGGCTATTGAAAGCTAAAAGACAACATCATTATGTTGTCTTATGGTTATGACTTATGTTGTCTTAAGGTTATGACGCTGTGAACAATGCTATCTCTAAGGTAGAGAAATGGTTTACTGAAAATAACATACTTCTTAATGAAATGAAAACAAAAAGTTTAAAATTCTCATTTCTATATGTAAGTTATGAATCCGAAATTATTTCAGTACGTAGCGCAGAATTGGGGTTTGTTAATGCTGTCGTGTTCCTATGAATTACTTTAGATAACAATTTTAGCGAAAAAGATTAACTCCGCCGCGTATGCAGTTAATAAAATAAGAAATTCATCAGTCGTCGAAACTGCTAGATTAGTTTATTTTAGCTGTTTCCATAGCCTGATGTCGTATGGCATCTTGCTCTGGGGACATCCGCAAATATTAATAGAATTTTCGTGCTGCAGATGTGG
Source organism: Eumeta japonica (assembly GCA_005406025.1). Classification (NCBI taxonomy): domain Eukaryota; kingdom Metazoa; phylum Arthropoda; class Insecta; order Lepidoptera; family Psychidae; genus Eumeta; species Eumeta japonica. The sequence goes on from BGZK01001183.1 coordinate 73,281, forward strand.
GCCGTTCGTGCGATTTACAAGCTTGGAACTCGTGTAAGTATCTATTAAAAATAAGTTTAAGGAAATTAGAATCTTAATTGCGGCATCCCAATTCATTTACGAAAATTTATTGTAAGTAAATAAAAATCAAAAACGTTTAAAAGAAATAGTGATCAACATTAATTATTATCAGTACCGACATCAATTACACAAACTATAATAAAAATGAGTTTTTATGTAAGTCGATTATACAAAGTTACAAATTCATTTAGAGGGCTCTGTATGCACATGTTTAATAGGGTTCCTATGAACATGAAAGATTTAGCCTTATATAAATTTAAGAGTATTATTAAACAATTACTCAATAAAAAGGGGTATTACACAATTTCCGAATATATAGAACACAAATATCCAAGGACACAAACGGCTCGCTTTCTTGCCGGGCTGTTTCGTTCAATATTGGTTTGTGTTTGCTTAAGCTAAGCGTGATGAAATCAGAAATAAGCTGCCGTTAAGTTTCTTGCTCGTTGTCTTGAGGAAAAACTGCCTTCTGAACAAGCGGTAAAGTGTAAATTCGCAAAAATTTATGATGTATTTCAAATGTTATTTTATAGCCTACAAAATAAAGATATTTTAAATTTGAATTTGTAATATATTACGACAACCTTTAGATAAATTCATGAGTAGAAAGTCTGAAAATTGTCAATATTATGTTTTAAAATGAGTATTATTAAAAAGGGATTGCTTAAATAGGCGAATATTGAATAATACTTATATGAATTTAATGATTAAATAGATGTATATTTATTTATATGAAATTTCAGTGTTTTTATAAAACAGATTCAATCTTTATTATCACCACAAAAGTTTTATAGTTTTTCGGTAATCAATATACTGTCCGTTTGTCTGTTACTTTATTAGATTTTAGAAGTAAATAATCATTTTTGGAATGCAGGAAACAATTTATACACGCTAATAAAGCCGTTGGAGTAAAGCTAGTATTTCGTAACAGATGCGATTTTTTCAATTTTCTTTCGATTTCGACAAAAATGTTGCAGAAATTTATTCATTACCAGTACATAATATTAAGGACGTAAAAAGACACAAATAAACGAATTTAAAAAGGTAATGTAGAATATGATTTTAGAATGTTTTGTCTTTAGAATTATTGATTAAATATAATATTATATTACAATAATTAATTAATCACCATCTACTGAAAGATAGATGGTAGGGCAGTCTATTGAAACCTTGCTAACTTCCAGTTGACTGCACTAAGATAACGTCGTTTTACATTATTAATTTTCTAAGCAATAATTTTTTTGGTTTTTTCGAATAATTATTATTATTTTTTGCATCAGTTTTGGGTCATTATTTTATTCTTGTCGTTAGAAACGAAGTCTATCAGTAACTGCGACGGTTAATAAATGTTTACATAATTTACTTCTTCTCACTAAATAGAATACGTACATAGACATTTTGATTAGAGTTTCATCACCAAAAGCAGCTCGTAAAATAAGTGAATCAAGGCTACACTGAGTCCAATTGTCCAATTAAAAATCGTGGAAAATAAAGCAGCGCCCATATCCGCGTATAATCGTAATGCAATGCAAATACGAATTTTTGAAATGACACCTTTGTAAAAAATAAAATCATAGTTATATGAAACAAAGTACATTTTATAGCCATTGAGTATAATCTGCAAATCTCGTAATTATTTTAAGTATTGTTCATGTAAGTAGATCGTTCCGGACTTTTTTTATTGTTGGAGAGTGTAGTAGTTAGTCATTTAGACTGGAAGTCATAGGTTTTCTATGGTGAAATAGTATTTTTATGTGCCTAGCAAATTCTGGAAAAAGTGTTAAAATGGCAACCCAAAAATTCTGTCTTATTAAAAATTCTGATTGTCACATTAGTGGTCACTGAGCATATAAAGTGGTTGTCATGTTGTCAAGCATAGATGAATATGAATATATAGAGCGGCCGTCACATAGATTGTCAAGTAGGGGTGTTTAATTTGTCATATCATTGCATTAATTATTTTTTATAAATAATTACTAAATGCAATACCTGCATACATTTATCCTTTAAAATGGCTGAAAGAGTACAAATTCACGATGATATCAAGTTGTAAGTTATATTCATTTAATGATTTTAATAATAATACATTTTTATCGATTCAAAAATGTTAACAGCTGCAACTTGTTAGCATAAGCTTAATAATTTTGGTTTAAAATCTTTTTATCATTGTTATCAAAGACATTCACAGAAATAAATGGATATGTTTCAATTATAGTTATATTCAAATAAAAAATATTTAAGTTACAGACAAAATATTTTACTAAACGTAATATAACGTACTTTTATTCACAAAAACTATTCAGAATTGATTCAAGCTTAATGCAACCTCCATTACGCTATAACAAAGTAAATTAGTGTGGGCATTATCACCCAAGATATAATTATTGATGTAATTCCTTCAAATAAAATCAAATGTCTAATGATCACAAGGTCATCATAGGCAATTAGAAATTTTTATTCTATTACATAATTGATTTTTTACACTTTATTGTTTTTGCATACCATACTGATTATATAGATTAAAAACACCACCTAAATATCCTCATGTGAACTTAATTTTTTCCTACCATTTTGCATTAATCAAGACAGAAATCCTATTCTTATCTGTCTTTGTTAGCTGCATCTAAAAGCTACCTTAAATCATCTCTGTTCGTCCTATTTAGGATTTTCCACATTAGTTTTTTAATGGAGTGAATGGGGGCAGGTTATAAGACGAATAGGAAATGACTAAATCCACTCCGACTGCAACCTTCAAAGCCACTGATGTCTCCTCTTTTCTCCATGACTGTTATTCCTTCATTTAAATCCATAATTGAACCTACTGAATCAATTTCAGCAGTGTTTTTATTTTATTTTATAAAAGTACTCAAAGTTAGCACACAATATTTTTTGGTAAAGCATCCAGATACAGGATGTATATATAAGGGTGGAGGCAAAGGGGAGGTACTCATAAATATTCATGTACTCATTGTCAGAGATATGTAGTTACAGCAAATTTTCCGAAGTTCACATCATTCAATTTCATAACTCCTGTCCCCATAACTCGACTATTTAAAACTCCTCCCCATAATTTTCTATAATATTTCCCTATAACTCCCATTCCGTTAACATTAAAATTTCACATCACCCCTATGGTCTTTCATCACTAACTTTCATCATTCTTGTTTCATTTGTTTAAGTTTGATTGTGCATAGACTCTTTGGAGTAGATTTATGAATCCAATTATAATTTTTATGTCACTCCTAGTTAAATAAAATAAGTACTAAACATAAAAAATACACATTATTAATTAGGAAATACCAGAAAATGTCTCATGATTATTTTATTTAGTTAAATATATTATTCAATATAGTTGCATTATCCAACACATGATTATTGTAAAGCTATTTTTTTACGAAAAAATGTAGTAAAAATTGGAAGTAAATTAATAGGTTATTGTTACATCAGTTTCATCTCTGTACCCTATCTGGATTTGTCTTTTATTAATGACATAATTATTTTGTGTATTTTTGTTGTAGTGCAATATCAACAATTATTATTTTTATTCTGTATTTATTGTTCTTATACCAGTTTTTTATTTTAGTATACCATGCAACCATTCTGTGTTAATATATGATATTATATATATCTATCAAAAATTGATTTATTGCTATACAATGCATTTAACCAATGATGAATTAATATGTCTCTCTGCAATTTTTTTTTATCAAATAGAATCAAGCTCACATTACTCATTGTGTACTAAAGAATTTCTTCTAGGCACTAGATTAGGTCATGAGAAAATCTCTAACAACTCATGCCAACCCTTTAAATATTAAAAGCTATATCATGTGAACGTCTTGCATGATTTGTTGACACATGAGTGACTTATTGTGCATTTTACAATAATCATGTATTAATTCAATTGCTCATATAAAGAATCATTTTGCTACCAACAGTATAATAGTCATCTGTTTGAATAAATATTAATAAAGTCCTTTTGCAGTATTGAAAAATATAACTCTTCTAATATCATGCTCCTCTTTGTGTACTTTTATCCAATAATGTTAATATGCTTATAATTATCTGGATAATATAATATACATTCAAATATAAAAGTAAAAAAATAAACATTGTTTAGAATAAGGCCGCTTAAAATAAAATATTTCTATAATGATTGTGTGTAAATAAGAAAATAAACATAATATTACATTATGTGTGCAGTATATGAAAATAATGATAATCATATTTAATATAGTTGCGAGATATTTCATAGGCTAATACGAATTGATTAAATTATGTTAATTTGATTACATTGTTAAGTTAATTAGGGGCTTCTCTAATAATTATAAATACATGGTTGCTTACAATAAAATTGCTTGTGCTATCCATTATTACTTAGTAACTAGTTTTCAGGCCGTCAACCATGATCTCAATCTACATTTCGATTCCGGTACCAGCCTCGATCTTGACCCTAGTTCTGGCCTTGATTCAATTTTCACTAAATTATCCCAAAGAAATGCATAGTATTAAATTGAAAACATGGGTTGTGGCTAAATTATTTTATTATGTTACGATCCCATTCTCTTGACCCCAATCCTGGCTCTCACAGTTCCAATCCTTTGCCAGTGTTCATCGTGATCCTCACTCGGACATTGCTGTTATAAATAGCTAATGAGTATAAAAAAGTAAGAAATTTGTTTCATGCTCACACAAGTGATGCTTTGAGTAAAAGCTATCATATACTTAAAGTTGAACAGATAATGTATTTTTACATTAAAATAAAAAAATGGACTAGTAATTTTCATGTTATAAGAGCCCAACAGAGATGTTGGGTTTTATAACATGCAAAAAATTCAAAAGAAGTGAATGATTACTAGTGAAAAATTTAAAAACTTTTGTATAAGATATTTTTTAGAGATAATAAAAATATACAGATGAATAATGAGGTGTTGAAGATATGACTTGTATGTGGAACTGCTACTAAGTCCCTTCTATAGAGAAGATTGTATTCTAGAAATGGTTCATACTTTTGTCATATCATTAACAATATGACAGCAATCTACCCTATATTATTGTCAACCTTTTTTTATGTTAAATTTTTGGCCTAATTATCTTGTCAAAATAAGCAAGGGGTACCATCTTTGAACTTAGGATATGTAATATTATAAGCTAACATCAAGCTCAGTATTTTTGAGTTCTGTGAGTATTAGATTACGGGCTGTTCATATAATACGCCATTCTAAATTTCGCCTTTTTAGACCTATAATCATGCTGCATCACATTTTCTGCGATCCCACCACCCCCTATAAATATACATTACAAAAGATAGACTCCCATACTTGTTGATACATTGCAATTAACTGTACACAAATTTTGATATTTCAAAATATTTATTGTCAATAATAAAACTTGAATAAATCAATTAATATCTAAAATAATGAACAAATAAATAATTTTGTTATTTATCAGAAGTCCAAGGATTCTTTGTATATTTAGAAATATTTATAATCGGCACTGCACAGCTTTTTTTTTTCTTAGGGACTAACATTTACTTCGTCTGTCCACTTACCATCTCTAACCTACTCAATGCTCTGTGAAGTGTTTAGACAATGTTTTTATTTGTTATTGAATCGAGAGCGCAGAGTATGAGATATGAGAAACACTGTTTTCTTTAATATTGAAGATACAAGGGAACCGATCGTGACTAATATATGTGTAAAAAAAATTATATATTCACAAATATGAAACGAATGATTTTCTATTGTAACAGAAGAATTAAATAGAAAAAAGTCAAGAGAAAAGTTGAAATGAAATTGGAATGTCACATTTCCTTAGACCCTTAGTTCCTCTTGTCACGTCTTATATAAGTGGGGATCCCCCTGCCATTGGTGAATGTATTCTATTAAGAGTCACTTAGTCTCAGTGCTGAATATTGTTTTTGTACCATTTTTAGAGAGAGTTATCTCAACCCTTACTCCAGAACAGGAAAGTATTGTGTTAGGTACCAATTATAACTATATAAATACATTAATTTGTTATTATTAATGATAATAATAAATTGTCAATTTTAAATAACCTAATTAATTTTTTAATATCTTTTAGGTATACAACATTTGATAAATTCTATTTGGAACCAACAATCCAACCAAAAGAGATTATGATCATAGATCGTGTAACTGGTGAAGCTTATGTCAAAGGTACATAAAATATTTAAATTTTTATATAAAAAAGAATTAAATTGGGCCTTCTTGCATTTTTTTCAATTTAATTTTAAATATTATAATGTAATAATTACATATAAACTATGTATACAGGTTGTTCATCAAATGTTTCTATAGCTTGTTGCTTACAAGATTTCTTTTGTATTATTATAATTAAAAATTGGAATTTACCCAATACTTTAAATGGTTGATTATAGATATTAATTGCTACAATATAATATGGACATTTTTGTTTACTATTGACTGAATATATTACATTATGTAAGACATTTATTTTTACTTAGAATAATATTTTATTTATTCATATTAAACCATGACATTAAAAAAAAATTGTTTTTCAGAAAAAAGTGCAGTCACCATTCCGATTCCACCGAGTGCTTACAAACCCATCTGTGGTTTTTTGGGTTCAATAAAATTAATATCTGGATTGTATCTTGTTGTCGTTAAATATCGTGTGTTGGTTGGTAAAAACTATTCTGAACTACATCACAGACAATATATAGACCTTGTGAATATGTGTCAACAAAATCTGTTTTTGTTTATATTTCTTTTTATTTGTTTAAACGTATTGGATTGACAACGGAAATAAAAATTAAAAAATTCTTTTTATATCGTAATTTATTTTTATAATAGCGTAATGAGTATTTTATTTTGACAGATTATGCAATCTTTCAGTTTATAAAATCTAATAGTTGTGAAAATAGTTTCAATCTATTTTTAGGGTTGCTTGATTTTATGATTTCGTTTCATAGTATCTTTATTAATTTATTCATGCCTTTCTAAGTTAGTGCAAATATCTGTATTTCAGAAAATTGTACATTAATGTTTTTATTTTACCTGTGTATTTGCATGAAGTTAGGAATTTTCGAAATATCTTTTTATGAGTATTTAATGAAGAATTATAAGTAAAATATAGTTAAACGTTCAAGATATAATTTTAATTTTCAGGTTGGTAAAATTAATGAACAGGATGTTTATCAGTTGGCGGGTGCTGAAATTATACCATATGCACGTTCCCTAACACATTTATCTAGAAAACAGGTAACACAACCTATGAAAATGAATATTTCTCCATTAACAATAAAATCACATATACATATATTCAGAAATAGCTCATGTTGTTATCATTGAAATGAAAATGAAAAAGTATCTTTATTAAATCCAAGCTACTTTTTCCTTTGATTTCTCAGATTTCTGCTACGGCACCAGTTCTGCGTACCTATATAGGTGGATTTTATCATACATTTTTTTCGCAAATATTAACCCAAACTAACTACAACAAAAATATATTATTGAAAATATACTTATAAATAATATAGACACAACCCTAAATGATGCTCAGTTCAAACTGTAAGCGCAGGCGCGATAGGGTGGCCGGCTGTGCAGCGCGCTGGGGGGTGGCTGGCCTTGCAGCGCGCTGCGGCTTAATACATACACGTCAGTTCTAAGCAATTTCTTTCAGAAATGGTTATTTCAATGACTATGGTATTTTTATGGTAAAATTATTTTGTAACGGGAAGAGATTATAAATATTTGTGAAAAGATGCATGATAAAATCCATTCTGTACAGGACATTCTAGATTTTATGCCAATAAATATCGCAACACAACTATAAATAGGGGATGAAAAGTATAAGCGATCTTAGCTGAGCCGGACAAAATCGGTTGACTTGTTTGTGAGATATCGTGAACGAATTGCAAAAAGTGATTTTTTCAAAATACTCCAAATATTTTTACCTGCATGTACTGCATGTTCTGAATATTTTTATAGAAATTAAAAACCTGTGTTGATTGTCACTAGTTCAGTCAAAATCGATTAATTCATTCAAGAGATATCAAAAACAAAACAAAATAAAACTTCTCTTAAATAAATTCTAAAATTCTGTATCAAATCAAATTCGCGTTCTTAAAATTTTTCACACAAAAAAAATTGCTTCAAATTCTGTATATTTTAGATTGTTTCAAACTCGAAGATAGCGGAAAGTTTCAGGGTTGGCCTACAGGGTTAACTGCCTCTCTAATTTTTTATTGTTTTTATTTTTCTACTTGTATTTCTTTTCCCTTATATAGTGATACTTTTGCCTTCATTATTGCATTAACTGTGTAACTTTTTTGGAATGTCTTAATAAATTGTTTCAATTAAAATACTTATAGAAAACCAAAACAAATGAATGAAACTTTATCATTGATGACAATTGTTCCAGTGAAGTTATTTGGATATATCTGTATAATTTTGATAACTCTCGTCTTAATTGAATAAGCTGATTTTTTTTAGCTTCATATTTTTCATAATTAGAAGCCAATTAAATTTTCCTGAATTATTTTTATTGATTATGATAATTATATTTTAATCAAGTACAATATACAAAGTAATAATAATTAAAAAAATTAAGTTATTATTTATATTGTTATATTTGTAACATTAAATAGTGATGCCAGTATTTAATGATAAAAAGAAAACATTCAATTTTAATTATTTAAAAAAAAAGCATTTATTTGAATAACATGTAAAATTCTTTGCTTTGAGTTGTGCATTATTACATTTAGGTCATTTCTTATTTCAGATGGATGACAATGCAACTTATGAGAAGATGATACGTTCAGTGTTGGAGACACCAGGGTTGTACTTTTCATATGGGTATGATTTGACACACACTCTGCAACGCCTGCATACCGTGCCGGCTGACTTTCATCAGGTTAGTAAGCAGCTTATAGTTCTATTAAATTGAAATAAAATGATATTGATAATCGTACTGATTTTATGTAGCGATAATGATTGCAGACTTTTATTTAATTGTAATCTGTTTTTGTGAATTCTGTCGTCTTTTTAAGACATCAGACTAGATCGGTGATCAATATGAATCAAAATTTTGTAATTCATATAAGTTACGATTCATAAAAATTGATAATTGTAATTCTCTCATTGTGATAGGTATGTGGCCAAGTGTAATTATTATTTTAAATTAAGAAATTATACAATTGTTTATTTATTTAGCTATACATTCAGATTACATATACATAATAATTCATTATGTACAATATAGACATATATAATATATATTGTTTACACATAATATATTATATATAAAATGTATGTATATTAAATTGTATTTGCAGTTTCCTAATCTATAGATCCTTGAAATTATTTAGTTATAGATTCATTAAACTATAAATAGATTAACATTTGCTATATATCTGACTGTTTAGCAATGGTGACCAGTAAACAAGGGAATTTACAAAATTGATGACAGTCCTGTACTATATATTTACTTGAGGATTCTATAAATTCACAGAGACAATTTACATACATTTTGTATTTGTGTATCTGACAGTGTTTTTATGTTATAGGGAATTATATAGCAAACACAAATCGCATTTCGGATGTAAATTGTGTTTGATTCAATAGAAATAGATTATTTTTGCATCTCATGTTTCTTTATAGAAATAAGGCAATACAGGAATTATCCATAATTATTATACTACAATTCATATCATTTTAGCCTTTACAATAAATTCTATCTAATAAATTAACTTACAGTATTTTCATATCTAATAAATCATGCTTAAAAAAATTTTTTTTTAATTACAAACAGATGTCTATGACGAGTCGTGCAGACGGCAGGTTCCTGTGGAATGGCCACTTACTTCGTAACTACACACAGGAGCAGTTCGCCAGATTTGCACTACCGCTTATACATGGCTGTATCCTTTTTATAATTGCTTGTATTTTTAATAAAACCTTAAGTGCTCATAATTTTGTAAATTTTTCAAAGTTAAATATATAAAAACTACAGAAACTCGATGTGGACAACGGCAAAAGTACATAAGTTTACCCATAGTGAAAAAGTGCTATAAGTAATATTGGCCCTATAAAAATCAGGTCAAGTCTTGCTGACTAGCTCCATGAATATCTCGGAAAAGGATACGTGAACGAAAGTCAATGTAGATGGCATATCCGTAATTCCTCTTCGCTAGACTTCTGCATTTACATTATAGGCAGATGAAAGAAATGTACTGTAAAAATTTTGGCCAGGGATTGCCAACTAAATAAATCGGTTGTATGCATTAAAGTAAACATTTACTGTCATGTTTTATTTCTAAACTGTATGTAAAAATCTAAAAATGTGTACTACATTAAAATATACAAATGTTATGGTTACTTAGGGAACATACCCGTATTACGTGACCGGTTCACATCTTCAAAATACCATGCTTGGTCACGGGGGGGGCCTCAATGCTTCATCACGTAGTCTGAGAATTCTTGCACTTTTTCGGAAATATATTCAAATTGTGGCGCACAGCGTTCAGAACTTTTTTAAACTTACAGATTGCAACACTAACGCAAATGTGCCGGGACGCCAGCTGATTCAAAACTGATAGTTTTTGTACTCATTTAGAAGTGAGGCGCTTATATAGTATTCTATTTGTAGTAAAACGTAAGTACCTGTTACAATATGTTTTGAAATAAGTTTTTTCTCCTTGATTATATTAACTTTCTGTTAGAAAAAAATTATGAATTAGTATGTGAAAACTAGGGATAGGTGTCTTAGCATATATTACATTTGGTCACCGAAGGGGTGGGGGTTAAAAATTATAAAATATGGGTCACGTAATTTAGGTATGTTCCCTTATTCCCATTATTAATATTTCAAGAGAAATATTTGCAAATTTGTATTTTTTTATGTTATCATGACTAAGTGGAAGATTTTAATATAATAATTTTAATTTTGTCATTTCATTTTCTGATCGGATTAGGCTTACAAATCGATATATGAATGCATCATACTAATAATTGAAACACAAGGTTGGATCATTAATTATACCATTATATAGTTTTAAGGTAGATTTTACAATTTTTGATCTATTGTCTTTGTTAACTTTTTAAAAAGTTATGAAATATAGAATCATAAAGCGTATTTTTCAAAGATAATATAAGAGCTAGACGAGTAATAATTCCAGAGACTGCCCAGAAAGTTACATCAGAAATCCAATACCATCCTTACCATATGTATCAGTTGTGTCGATAAATCATCTGATGGTGAATGGACACCAGCTTACCTGGTCCTTGATCTCCCGACGGAGCGTGGAGAGAGCTGGAACAAGGTTATTCATGAGAGGCGTAGATTCTCAGGTGAATTAAATTATGAAATCTTGGAATATTAAATTAACCAATACGTTTTACATTATCATTATAAAATACAAATATAATTTAAAATTAACATTCTATATGAAAAACTGATTGGCTAATTGTAAATTAAACTTTTGGCACTATAATTTGTACGGGCTATACACAGTATGTGTCGCTGTCATTTTACAAACAACAATTCGTAATTAATCAATTTAATAAGTTGAGGTAGAAACGAAATTCCTGGTCAATAGAAACCAGCAACTATAAAATTAATACTTTGGTGATTTGGTGCTTAAAAATTCTTTGATGATGACACAATGACAAAATATTTGAGATTTCAGTTTTGGAGTGAAAAAGTTTATATTATACGTTTAAATTTTGAGATTAGCAAAACATTACTATTTCATGTCTTAAATTTACATTTTTTATTTTCATTCAGGGCCAAGTAGCAAACTTTGTAGAAACCGAACAGATAGTGGAAAGGAGCGGTGAGAAGTCTTCCTTTGTCCAAACTCGGGGTTCCATACCACTGTATTGGAGCCAGTATCCCGACCTTCGATACAAACCGGCATTCACCATGTCTCCTGAAGACCATGTCGTTGCTTACACCAAACACATGAGGGCTCAAATACAGAGATATGGTAGCCAGGTGTTAGTGAATTTGGTTAGTTGATTACTTAATTATTTTTATGTTTATAGGCCATTTTATTGGAATATATGTAATTGGAATATGAATATAATAGTACATAAAGAAGATTTTTTTTAAATTTGTGCTTTCTATGAGCATGTCTGAATTATTTATATTTGCTAAGTAATTTGAAATATTTATTAAATATGGAGTCAGTAAACAACTGAAATGAAAACTTCAATTTCATAATGACAGTGCCATAATATTTATTTTTATTTTACATAATAGCAAAACTATAACTGAATTTAATATTTCTTGAATAGTGGGATAAATATTAAAATGTTTGATTTGAAAAAAAAAATTCACATGCGATTCTCCATAAAATCAACTTTTCAATGCTATATTCCGTTCTGATTTTTTTTAATGAAATTTCATTTAAATGTACATATTCATAAATTTAGATCGACCACCGCGGCAAGGAGGAGAACCTGGAACGGGGCTTCAGGGCGGCGGTGGCTGCAGCGGCGCTGCCGGGCGTGCGCTACGAGCCCTTCGACTTCCACGCGGAATGTCGCGCCATGAAGTACGAGAGGCTGAGCATACTCATCGACAGGATCACACATGAACAGGTACTCCAAAACTGCTGACGGCACTTGCGCCTATCGAAGCTCTCATAAAGATCTTTACGTTTCCTAATTAAAACATCAGAAACCCTACAGATATTTGCCTAGAGCATGTGAAGCGCATTAACATTCATCCGTTCTCAATATTAACTTAATACCAGGGCTTTAGCTGGTTACATCTTTATGAAGGTGCTTTTCTCTATTTGGTGAATTTTCAATTTTTACAGTCCAATATGTATGCTATATAAATTGAACATGAAACTGACAGCATACGTTTTCTAGTCGTGACAATGTTACCGACCCCCCATTTTCATCTTTCTTCTTGGTGTGAACCACTTCAAACAAAAATGTTAGTAAATGAAATACATTGTATAACCATACAAAAATACATTTATTATTCTCATTTCCCTTATGTTGCAATTATTAAGAAAATATTTTTGGACTAAATAATGTTACATGTATTATTTAGATCGAATTCGGATACTTCCTGTCTCGAGGTGGTTCAGTGCTTCTTCGTCAGAGCGGTGTCTTCCGCACCAATTGCGTGGACTGCCTCGACAGGACCAATGTGGTCCAGAGTTTGATAGCCCGGAGACAATTGACGACAGTATTGAGACTGCTTGGTGTGTTTAATACTGATGACATACCTGATCATCCACACTTCGAGGAGTTGTTTAAGAATGTAAGCATATTGATATAGGAAATAATTTTTATTTAGGTTATTTGGAATAAAATAATCAATTTTTGATTTGTACTAATGGGGACACTTATGTTGAGCTGGTATTGATGAGTTAATTCTTTGTTTGATAGAGAAGTCGAGAGTCTACGACTTGCTTTTTCTCTTAATTTAATTTAAGGTGATAACTAAATAAAATACTGTGCATAATGAAAGAAATATCAGTAAAATTAGTCTAGCAGAATTTTGTTTTATATATATATATATATATATATATACAAAATGATGTATCACAAATCAATCAATTAGGTGCATTAAGTACATACCAGTGGACAAAGTTTCTTCATATGACCAAAATTTCATATTGTTTTACACTCCAATTTAATTGTACACTTGGTTATCGACTTATGTGTTTAAGAAAAATTGTGTATACCTTAAAAACAATTTTAATCAGTTTAAAAGAAAAACCCTTATAAAATATTTGTGTACGCATTGCATATTGTGTATTCCTCTGTGTTGAATAATAAAATACCATATTATAGTAAAAAAGTGACAAATTGTATTGTATCCATAGGTGTGGGCAGACCATGCAGATATGATATCGATCCAGTATTCTGGCACCGGAGCTTTGAAGACAGATTTTACGAGAACTGGCAAACGGACTCGACTGGGCCTGCTCAAGGATGGAATCAATTCCTTAACACGATATTACCTGAACAATTTCTGTGATGGTTTTAGACAGGTTTTTTAAATTTTATATATGTTATCAATACTTCAGCAAGTTAAATTTCCTGAGTAAAATCACAGTTTTTGTCAAGCTAGCTAATCATAATAATTATTCATAGATAATGCTATGTTACTATGTGAATCAGTAGAATTTTAATTTTATTTGTTACATAGAAAACATTTGGGATAGAGTGGTGGGAATGGGTAGCTGTTATAAAAGAGATAAGATTATTACATAAATATTGCATATTATAATACATAACTCTTTTCTTAAAAAAAAAATAATTTATCTTCACAGTCCATATAATATAGACAGTGTGAATAAATTATTATAAATTCTATAATACTGTATCACATAGAGAACAATATAAGAGATGGATTTGTTAAGTAATCAGAATATTAAAGCTAAATTTTTTTTTAATTGTAATTTTATATATCTGGTTTGCCCCACAATTTTAAGGATGAATATAGAATTTCAATATATGCTAGGAAATATATTAATTAATGTTTTATTTATTGATAAACTTTTTTTAATGCATAAATTATAATATCATAACACGTGATGTAGAAGGAGAATAATATATTGATGTCGCAGGATGCGGCGGACCTGTTCCTCGGCAAGTACGCGGTGACAGATGGCGAGGGCAACACCGCCGCGTGCCCGTTGCGACGCGACCGTGGCTGGAAGTACATCACGGTCTGTATTATCTACAGTGGCTGCGCAACAGCATCAGTTATTAAACGGAAATTATCCATTTGAATGCAACAATGTAGTAATTATATGAAAAGTCTTCTAATCTCCCAATTGACGGCGGGGAGCCAGCGATTAAGAGCGTCGCCTCCGAACCGGAAAGTACAGAGTTCTGTCCTAACCCTGTCCAAATCGATCATTGAGTTTATTGACTGGAGTCGAGTCGAACCAGTCTTCCCGTGCCCCGGGAAGCACGTTAAGCCGTCGGTCGCGAACGTTGTTACCGCACTGGTAACGACGATCGTTAGCAGCGCCCGGCCTTCGACGGGCCCACGTGGGGGCTTAAAGTCTGAACTGATCGATCTGCAACAAATAGATTGTAGGAGGGTACACTTTTAGAGTAAGGGGATAAGACATTTTTGCTTCCAACAGTGTTAGAAGGGAAAAATGTGTACTCTGCCGTCAAGAATTAATTGGGAATAATTAATTGCTTAAAAGAATTACAAGCGAAATTGATAATTCAAAAAAAAAAATACTTTATTAAATTTAGAAAGAAGAAATCTCTCTGGTTTAATTAAGTCACATTTTTATTTCAACATGGATTGAATGTGACATGAAATATCATTTTCTCTATTTCATTAAACAAATGCTGTCTTCTTTGAGATCTGTTTCTAGCTGTAGAATGTTTTTTAGCTTTTCAACGTCTTACTTCATAAGGTTGTATATACAAATAACATGTGAAAGAAACTTATTCTTGAAAAAAATATAATTTCTTAATCACAAAAAAAAATAACAATAGAGATATTTGAAAAGCTACATATTTGTAAATTGATTTAAGGGAATAACTGATGCTTAATTCAATATCTGCTCGAATTGCAATTCAGTGAAATGTAAGATTTTTTTTATTATTAAAATAAATTTATATAATTTAAGAAGTCAAATAAATAATGTAAAAAGTTGAGACAAAACGTAAGTTTATGTTAATGTTAGCTTTAGCCAATTTGTTTATTTAATTCAATAAAGCTTTGAAATTAATTATGTACATTTGAGATGAACATCAAAATTGTGCTTAAACAAATTAACTCGCTATATTACAATATATATTAAATTATAAATTAATAAAATATTTAATATTTGCATATAGTTCAATATAATGATTTCGTCAAAATATTTTTTCATCATATTGTTATTTAAATATAAAATCAATTTACAAACATTTCCGAGGGATAATAATTTTTAATCTTTACGAGTTGGCTTAGAGAAATGGAGCTTTTAAAATGCATGAATTACTTAATATTTTAAATTTAATCACACGTGCACATATTATCATGAATTATTTTGGGCCATCCATTAATTTAATGCTTTATTGATGATTGCCTCTTAAATACCTATGAATTTAGATATGATTGACAAGTGTTGGGCTATGTCTGGCACAGGTCTACGCTTTTTTGACATGATATCAATCAGAAGCTGGTGAACAAAAGTACACAAGTCAGTGCTCAACATTAAATAGCTTTTTCGCATAATAGTATGTTTTATTTTTAAACTGTGTTCCATTTTGTACAAAAGTGCAAATTTCTTTAAAAAATTGAAGTGTCGAAATCTAATTTTTCGATCAAAAGATTGCAAAGTAGTAAGAAATCATAAAAATATTTTTTTCGTTTATCTGCTTTTGTTTGCCATCTCCTGAAATACATGATATCAATAAAAATCATTATTTGACATAATAAGCAAAATTGTCATTCCCAAAAGTACTTTTTAAGTTATTTACATCTACCTTCTCACCAATTATATTTAACACATTGCAGTTCCCTTCGATCCTCGCGGTGGCGGTGTCCATGTTCTGCGCGAGCGTCGTTCTGCCGCAGAAGTACACCAGCGAGACGCTCCTTTACATGATGTTCTGGGGTGCCGCCATAGGTACTACTCTCACCTTCATGTTCAGGTGAGTGCTTGCTTGTACCTCTTCGTTTACTTCGAAGTTTTAGCCGGAACAGAATGGTTGATGGCACCAGAAATGAGTAATTATTTTTTTTTAGAAAGTCTAAAAGTCGGTGATCAATGTCGACCTCAAACTACGACTACAGCTTCATAAGAATTTACAGAAAGGGCTTATATAAAATGAACAATTTAATTATTACAATTTTAACTTTCACTAACTGTAATAAATACATCTCTATTAGGATGTTTTCATCAGTCAAAATTAAATATAATTACAGTTCAAAATACTTGTTATAATAGCAAAAGGGTTTATAATATCAGTGTAATGATAGTAAAATATGCAGACAAACTAATTTTTCATATAAATAAAAATTAAAAAAATTCCATAATATTAGTCAAGATAGTAGTAATTTACTATCTTGTGTAAAATAAAGATTGCAATATAAAATATTGGTAGCAACTTGAAAATATTTGACTGTTAAAATTTCATGAATTGAGTAGTGATCAAGTAGTAGTGTTTTTGAGTTTTATTCCATGCCTGAATATTTTTTCTCTGTCTACCCTATCTTTAAAACTCTGTATCTTTGAATAATAAAATGAAGGAATTAATATTTTCACAGAATATGTGTTATTATGGCAGATATTATAACAGCTAGTAATTTAAAAAAACTGAAAAAAAAAATTTTTTTCTGTATTAAAGATGTGTTTTTTTTTTGTTTTTTTTTTGCTCAGTCATAAAAGAGTCAACACATACAAGTTTTAATATTGATATATTTATATTGCATATTCTGAAGTAATATAAACAAACAATAAAAAAGTGTTAAACACAACTATATTGTATAGTAGTATGAAATCCTGTGCACTTGTTTGACTAGCATTTGGCCGGACTTTATATTACATTCATTTTTAATCAATTGTATTTCTAACCATATGAGAGTTTCAGTTGTTTTATATAATAATAATATGTCATATATGTAAAAATGATTACAATATTTGTGAATATATAATTCTATGTAAAATATTTTTCAATTTCCCGCGCAGGCACGGCACCGAGTTCGTCGACTGGCCGCGGTTGGACAGCGGGGTCGCTTCGGCGCGCGTCCCCAGCGCCCCGTCGGATTTATGATACGCGACCAGCCCCCGATAATCGTCATAGTATAGCTCCACCAGTCTAGCAATCGAATGTCGTTAGGCGTCATTCGGTTCACGTATTCTGGTACGATGCCCATTCTTTGTGAACTGTTCACTGAACTATCGATTCTAATCAGTTTTCCTATTTCTAAATCTCTGAGACGGTACGTATTCGTGAATGCTGCAGTACTTATAGATGCTGTGTACAACACATGGTTTATAAGATTGTAAATTTTTATAGACAAATCTCTAGGCGTGTTGAATTAATAAAATGTCTATGCGTTAATAAGGGTAACCTCTCACATTATTCTATTCATTTAAGTTCGACGTAATATATGCAAATAGGGTTAATATTTTTTTAAATAAATTGTTTCTGGCAGTTACATTTCTTTAATTCATACCATCTAGAAGATTCTGCCAACATGAAAGTGAGCATTCCCTATCATCAATCAGTCGATTTTTAACTATGTGTATAAAATTAGTAAATACATTTGCTTATGTGCTGACATTCATAAACATGTACAGAATCGTATGTCGCTTCTAAAATATTTGAATTTTACAATAAATGAAAAAAAAAATGTTATATGAACTCTAATGAATGACACATTTTTCATAATTATGTTTATAGCAATACTTTTATTAATAAAATTATCATAATAACTGAAGTGTGTCATTATTTTCATTGGAAATTATTTATAATGATTGTGCTATGTTTTATAATAAGTAAAAAATGTACTTACATTCCCGTATAAAAAATAATGACTAACTATGACCAAACTAGATAAATATTTTGAAGCTTAAACAGGCGTAAGTTGGTTACCAGTCTTGTTATTTATTTCATATAGGATTTTAATAATACAAATCTATTGCACCAATTTAATTTTTCTAAAAAATAAACCTCAATTCATTTAGAACGTTGTCTAAATGTTAACAATAATCATATGCACTAATGTTAATATTTTTTATTTTCTATTACTACATGCAAATATTCACTGGGGAAGATTTTTTGGATATTATTTTATACAATAAATGATACATGTATTGGAGACACTACACTTATATAAAAAATATTTAAATTCATAATATTAGTAAATAATAAAGCCAAAGGTGTGTTCGGTGTAATGAGATTAAATGTAATCTGTCTTTTTTATTATAAGATAACATGAAATTTTGTTTTCTGATTACTTCAAGGTATTTTTCACATATTATAATATAATTTATCTTACCAGTATATAAAATATTGTCATCAAATTTTCATTTATAAAGACTCCGAATTTACTCCCCTGGATGAATTTTTATACTATTTTTTACTTTCAAACTTGTATTGTTTCATTGCGTATATGTTGTTGGAATATTTTTCTTTTATGCATTTATAAATATTTTCTTAGTTAATTTCGCATTTAACATACAGTGAAAAGTTTTCGTATGAGTTTAGTAAAGATTAAATTTAAGTGGTGTTTTGTGGTGGAGCATTAAGGACGATTTTTCGGGTTGGCTATAAAGTAATTTGATATGTTTTTTATGTCATTATAATGGTAACTTTTTTTGTTAACATAGTAACTGTACATTTTACATATTTAAATTTTGAAATTGTATTAAAATAGAAGAACCATATTTTCATCTTATAAATATGTTGCCATTTTATGACATTTCAGAATAAACGTTTAAAATAAAATTTAGTGTTATATTTCATTAGCAAACTTTATTGTGTACATATTGTATATTTATGATTATTGTGTTGTTCTAAATAAACTACCTATTTTAATTATTTCTTTTTTCATTTAATTAAGTGTTATTTTTTTTAAGATAGGATGTATTAAAAGTATTTTTTTTTGTGTGTGCTGAATTAAATTTAAACACAGCGGGTGGTTATCTTTTAGAATACTGTAAGTAAATTTTCCTATTGAGTATATACTATTTTATTGGGTCATTTTGTTCATTATTACTTAATATATGGTATTAAGGGGCCTATATTGTCAGGTGGTCGACTCAGTAAATGCAAAATTTTCTCTATACAGATACACAGACAATTATAGATAGTTAAGCCTTTTGGGTACTGTACGTGCATGACGTTTAACACTGACTAACAATTTTGACATAATTGTGCCATACAAATGAAGCAGTGAAGTTGTTTTGCAGAAATCAACAAAATATAGAAAAGGTACAACTAAAGAATATGCCACAATGTACAATTAATAATGATTATAGTGAAAATATCTTTGTAATAGTAATTATCGGATTTCCATTCTAGAATGGATATTTATATAAATTTACATAAATAAATAAAATTAAATGTCTCTCTGTGATTTCAAAAGAACTATGTTTTATTAAGTTATTATAAAGTTATTTATAGATATCAAGCACACACAATCCGTTTACAATATTTTGTTTATCTGTCTGCCTATATGTTTGTCCTAGGTATCCGTCATTCCGAATGACAGAAATGATCACGGTAAGATTTTCACTGGAAGGTAGAGCATATTAGGTTATATTTAAGTACTGTTTATCCCGAAAATTTAGGATTCCTGCATGAACATTAATAAACATTTATTTGAAAATGGAATAACTATCAGAATCTAATTAAGATGGTGAAAGTACCAGGATCGAAATCAAGATGAGAACCGGAACTGTTGAAATCGAGGAGGAAAACCGGGATCGGTATAATGATGGACATATGTCAACAGTTGATATAAATGATTGAGAATTCATTCCATGTCCATACGGGCTCAATAGTGGGAGAATACTATCTTCAATAAAAATTACCAATGGGTTTTTGGAATCCCTGATAGTCACTAAGAATCTTATATCTTAACCGATTTCAAAATATGAATTTAATTTACAATTCAATATAAAAGTGTAAAGGTAGCTGGAAACCAACGGAAGGATATACAATACATTTAAGGGATCCATAAGGGTAAATAACGACCTTTCTGATTTTAGTGATTTACCTAAACTTTTGTATATACACAGTTGGAAGTCAAAGGAAGGATACACAATACTTTTTAGGGTTCCATGAATATAATTAAACATCCTTGCAGTTTGAATCATCCGAAACAAAGAAGTCGTAAATATGTCATGTCTGACATAAACAGATAAAAGCTCCAAAAAAATTTCACCACACAAAATATTTCTATTTAAAAATATGAAAATTCCCTGTTTTTTTCTATGCTAATAAGAACAACTTATGGAAATTTCAACGAAATTGGAAAGAGTACTATAAGAGTTCTTAGTGATACGAAAGCCTAAAATATGTATCTCGCATATTTAACTAGACATATCTTTATAAATAAAAATCTAGTGACACGAAATTTGTCCACAATGAACTCTAAAATGCCTCAACCGATCTTTATGAAACTTTGCATTTATGTGTAATTTGGTCCAACTTGAGAGATAGGATAGTTTAAATTCTATGTGGCGTATTTATCAAATACTTTTTTTTAAATTTTTTCAGGTTATTTTTAATATTTTTTCAGATTTCTCATCAAAAAATACAAACACATTTTAACTTTCCTAGACCCTTGCCCCTCAATTGGTGTAAGACGGATTGACAAAAATATTGCTTACCAATTTGCACCACATTAAATTTGAAATCATTATTATACTTTAACATTTATAATGGTAGACGTATCGAAATTGAAAACGGGACGGGGGACAGCATCATAATTAAAAGCAGGACTGAAAATATGCACGAGACCTCTATATATTCATATTCATCTATGCACGAGACGGGTTGAAAACGAATGTGGGATCGGAATCAGAATCTAAAGTACGACAGACTAGAATCAAAAACGATACCGGGTTTGAGATTAACATCGATCGATAATAAAGATGAAAAAATTCATTCTATGTCCATGCTGACGGAGCTGCGGACAGTAACTATATGGGCAAGCTATCCACAACAAAGGGCAGAACAATGTCTGCCAGGCCAGCTAGTAAATTTATAGATAAATGACAAAGCTTTCATAGTGACAAAGTGCTGCAAGCCATCAAGGCAAAATTATTATAATCATACCCGTCCTGCTAATGGCAAATTTCATGAAAATAGGTTAAACCGCTGTTGTATGTACATATGGAGAAAGAGACATGTAAAAATTTTAAAAACGGTATTTGTGAATTAGGTACATCACAAAATTAATTTTTATCCGATATGTCGGCAAAAAATATTGTAGATATGTACAGAAGCTACAGATGTTTGTATTACTAAGTATATTTTAATATTTATATCATTATATTATATATTATTATTATGAAGGTAGCAATTCAAAAGGGATACATATGACAATATTGTGAGAAAATGAAGTTTTCTCATACTGTTATACAAGTAAGTTTGTGTTTTGTTTTATCTCTTGATTATTATAAAAAAAAATTATTGTTTAAAAAGAGAAATTTGATCGCCACCTAATAAAGTTTAAACGATTTTTTTTTAGAAAACGGGTCCCTTTTGAATCATAGAAGTTAACATTCAATACGTTTGTATTTAAATTAATAATATAAATGAAAATTGAGAATTACTTCATTAATTTTAAAAATATTTAAATATTATAATTTAAAAGTAACACATAAGTTATTTTAGACTTTTTGTTTTTAGTTTCAAATGATATCAGTTGATGTATACTTTGACCTAGGAGAAATCCATGAATTCTTTTGAGGAATATTTTTTTTTTACTCTAGTTATAAACTATTATTATAGATGCAACAGAAAAAAGAATCTTTACTATGATATATTTAGTACTAGTTGCGTCTTAAAAGATATGGATATTAAAAGAAACTCCGATGAAAAATTCAAAGAATTTTTTAATGGATTTTTTAATAGGTAATTTGAAGAATTTTTCAAAGCATGGTGACACTGAACTTATAGCATTGTCAATTCTGTAAATGCAAATGCTTTTATTAAGTAGACCAACTTATTTTAGTAGTTTTAAATTAAAAATCCAGTCAATTAGAGTATTTATAGTTTGTTAAATATAAACACTGTTTACTTATACATGATTACAAACCATTACCTCATGTGATATTGGAGATGGGTACTTAAAACATTTCAATTGATTATTGGCATAAAAAATATTCAAGATATCAACCCATAATATTTATAAACATCTTATTTCAAGTTTCCTTGCCAGGACTTCAAAACAAATTTTACAAGAAACTACTAAAAATTGTTTACGGATATGCATTAATTTTTAGCAATGTACACTTTTATAATATTTTTACATTACAGGTTCAAACGATAACCTGAATTCTATATAATAAATGTTTAAATATTACTTTTAGTAATAAAAAATTGCGTTATGTATTTGCACGTTCCAATTTTATATTCGTTTGGAAACAACACTGACGAAAATGTTCCTTAGCGCTGGTGTAAACATTAGAAAGCTACGCATGAAAAAATAAATGTACAATGAGCTTTATTGAACTTGTCGAATAGCGTTAGGTACATGAAATAAATTGTAGAATTTGAACTCGAACAAAATTTTCTACAATGCTTAGGAAGGATTTTATCATGCGTCTTTTCGCAAATATTCATATTTACCTCCCCTTGTAAAACAATTTTATTAAAGAAACATAGTCATTGAAGAAGTTGTTTGAAAAATTGCTTAGAACATCTATATAAAAATATTGTACTGACAGCCTTAGAACAGCTGACGCGTAGGTACTGCACCGCAGCGCGCTGCGCGGTCGGCTACCTTATCGCGCCCACGTTTACAGTTAGGTCGAACATTTATTAAAGTTGTGTCTATATTATTTATTAGTACAATTTCAATGATATGTTTTGGTTAGTTATTATGGCAAAGTTGTTCTAAAAAAGAAGGAGGTTATGAATATTTGCAAAAAAATCATGATAAAATCTAACTATATGTGATACTATATGCAAAAAAACGCTACATGTTTTCCAAAGTTGAAAGTCCAAGTAGTCCAGAGATTACGTTAAATTTCAAGCTAGTTTGATATTACTTAGGCGACCGTGAAATTTAAGAACTTAATATTAAACTAGATATTAAGAGATAACCCCCAAAACGAAGAGTTATGTAAAAGGGAATTTTTCGTTTTAAAAGCACAAGCCTGAACTTCGATTATTACGTTAATTTCACTATTTAGATGAAATCTATCCCTACCTCGAAGTTAATAAATATATACACTACTACTACTATGTGCACAATTAATACAGGTACTATCATATTTATTGATCGTGGCTATATTCTACGGGCGTGTTAAGAGTGACAACATAGATGATTTATAAATTATTAGTGGCAACACTAAATGACAGCTAATTTTGTGAATTAGGTAGGTGTTGACTGCTGGCACTCATAGAGCAGTAGAGCAGTATCAATTTGGCACGAGTAGTAGGTGTTTGTGTCGAGACTTCAAGACGTTTTCTCTTGATTATATTAAAATGTTAAACAAATACTGGTATTTACATCCTTATCTTATCTTTATGGTAAATACTATTACATTGCATTAAGATACATAATCTTTAGACGTACTCCTGTGACTGTAGTCGTTGATAAATTACGTATTCGTACTATTATGATGTTGACAATATAACTGGCGCCAGAATGTCTGATGAACCAGAAGCAAGGATGTGGGAAGATGAAACGGGCCACAGGTATTTTTGTACATACTATTGATTTTCTGTAAATTTGTAGTGCTTCAGTAGGTACGGTACTGAATATTACCTATCACTATTATAAGTAAAAATCAATTGACTCTGAAACAATTCATTTTGATAAATAAGAAATTAAAGGTATAATTTTTTTAAACGCAACTTTTTCCGTAATTTCAATGTCATGAATTATTATATACTAAAGTTCTTTTATGGATTGATGTGTAATGATTTTGTATTTTAATGTCAGATTTGGAGCAATGGACCATGAACCATATTTTGAAGCAGCCTTTGTCACTGAACAGTTAGACCGAGCTCCACTGTTGTCTGAAGTAAGTGTTATATGCTATAATTTTACGATTATATACTAGTTTTTTATTAACTAAACATTCCAATGGGTTGGAATGTAATTTAGACTGTATTAACTCTGTGAAATTTTGACAAATCAAATATGTGTGGAAGTTGTTTTTGAAACTTTTAAATATTTTCACATTTTATGGGTTTATTTTTAAACTTGAAGATTTGATTATCTTTTTGTATTGATATGATTAGTGGATACTTGATCATCCAGACCTCAATTATGCAGATTCATGATTATTTGGAATGAAAATCGCAATCAAATAACTTTGTAGTTTAATCCATGCTTGCTTGGATATGTGCTCACAGATCTCTGGTCTGTTTCATTATTTTTTTAGTTAGACTGTTACCAATCGTTATGTTGCTGTGTTATATCACGTCAGTGTTTAGAAATGTCCAAGCATAAGTCAGTAGTGTTGTCGCTTAAAGATAAATGAATAAAATTTATTTATTAAAAAAAAAAGAAAGAAATAGAATGTGAGTTAGCTAATAAGTATGATGTAGATACGCTCACAATGAGTGATATTAAAAAAAATACCGATTCAATTTTGAAGTGCACTTGAAAATTAAGTACGGAAGATGAGAGTGAACATTGAAAAGTGATGAAAAATCAAAAATGAGCTTTAGCAACAAGCTTTGTATCGGTGGTTTTTACATCAATCTACTGCTTCAAAAATATCAGGATTTCCTGAAACAAAGAAAATATGTACGTATATATGTACATATGAAAATGTATCTCATAATAAACATTGATTTATCTTAAAAAGTGTGATTTATTTTTGTTATTTTGATTTACATGCCTAGCTTTACGTATTAACCTTAGAAAAATAACCATACAACAAATATCTATAAAATAGCCATATGTGGATAAGGTACATCATCTTTTTGAAATTAATAATATGCACAAAAATTGTTTTCCTTTATACATTAAATTGTCCAGATTTTCAATTTTCCGAATGCCTTACATAAACTATTGGTCCAGTTAATCAAGTTTTCACTGTATACTAAATTTATAAACATATGATTCAGACTTAAATAATTTTTTCTCTCTTTTAATAATGTGTAATGTAATCATGAAAAATACTATTAAAACGTTAACACAATGGAATACTTAGCAAATTACCTAAAATTTTAATTCATCTAATCATTTAACCAGATAAATAATATTGAAGTGTCTGTCTGTGGTTCTGAATTGACTTAGTTTGTTTGAGCTGATCTCCAAAGTGACTAAACTAATTACTCAAATGATACTTTTGAAATTTCACACATGTGTTTCATTGATCTAAAGTATAATATTGCATAAACCATAAGGTCAAACTCCTCACTGTTGGTGATACTACTCACCTAAACTGCTGTAGCTGTGCCGATTTATTATGGGTTCTAAGAAAAGATAATGTTATTGAGTTTCTAGTTCCAACTTATCAATGTTACTGATGCCGTTTGCAGGAATACTATCTATCTAATTTAACACAACAGGATTTAATATTATGATAATTCAGGATCATAATTATAAATGATATGGCGACTAAAATTGCAATCGAAGGTCAAATGGGAATGGAACAGATAGTAGAAATAGAATTTAAATTGAATATAGAATCAGAATCATAATTAAAAAATGTTACACGATATAAAATATGAAGGAATTCATGCTATGATTACGGGTCGAGTTGCAGGCTTGAGCTATTTGATATTAGATATTATTCATGTTATTGAGGATTCCAATAGTATGATTAAATAAATTAAAAGCAATGGAGTAAGCAGTAAAATGAAAACTAAACTAAATCTCTTTAAAACTCATCGATTTGAAAGGCCGTGTTCTTTGAAATGGTGGCAAGAGACCTCGTAGATAAAAAAAACCAATGACAAGAAACCTCTTAGATAAAAACACTAATATCCGCTTTAACTCAGTTGAGATTAGGACAAAATTTATGATCGTCCAATTGCATAGGCAATGAAAGTGACCAAAAATATATAAGAAATTGATCAGTCTTGCATTATTTAGTATTTGATGTAAAATGTTAACAAAAAACAAAGAATATTCATGGCATAATATGAAAATATTGTAATATTTGATAGGAGTTTTATTGAATCTTTAGAATTCAGAGCGAGACAGAGAGTAAAAAAGACTAAAATAAACCAATGAATTTAGTACTGTACTTAACTTATTCTTTTTATGAATCCATGTGACAAAGGTTAAGAATATAAGTAATAAAGTCATGATAATCTGGATACTACGCCCTTTCTATCTAGAAGTAGTTAAGACTTACCATTGTCATTTTTCCTTTGCAGCATGTATATAAAATCTGTGTCATTGACTTATAGGTTATCAACCTAGTTTTATTGGCATATTGGAATTTTAAATATTATAGTGATGACACGCAAAATATTTATGTATGTTGTTTTAATTAATACATAGCTATTTTTAGGAATTCTGTCATACATTTCTAAATCTGAATATTTATGTGTTAATTCAAATGCTACGATATGTGAATATAGTCAATAGCCTTGAATTTTTATTACCATAATTAAATAAGGCAACAGTGTGAAGAAAGTTAGCTAGTTCTCTACGATCAAAAAGAGATCCATTCAACATATTTTAAAAGAATGGTGTAATAGTGATGTGCATGGTCATAGAAAAAATGCTAATTTAAACTGCTTTTTAGGAAGCTTATCATAAAAGCTGACTGACCTTATTGACTCGGTCCTTAGCGTGACAGACAGAAGCGTGTATCAGAATATGTAATTTGTTTACATTACCAAAGGCCTAATGATTATTAATTTAATAAAAAAATACAATACTAGTGGATTAGATCTCGCCCGCTAACTCCAGTCTCGTAGGCATACAATGAATCCCTTCATCTTTTATGTTGATCGATCATGTAAGTCAACATAACTTAACACAACTATAATTCTGATCCTATTTCCAGTCCGGTATTGATCTAAATTCTGATTACAGACTTGCTCTCGATCCTGATCAAGCCTTTGATTCATTTTCGGTTAAATCATAATGAAATGTATCCTGTTATATAAAAATCAAATACTGCTGCTAAATCATTTTATTACAAGACAGTATCGCTCCCGCTCTTAATCCCGTTTCCTGTCCCGCTTGTGATTCCAATTCTAGACCAGTGTTGACCTTGATCTTCCTTTGGATATTGCTGTTCAAAGTCAAGGAATTTGTTTTATATCCACTTGAGTGGCTCTCATATCTATTAAAATCTAACCAGGTAATGTGTTTATAAATTTTAATTTATGAATTATGTAAATCTTCATGTAATGGTTCTCGAGTTATAAGTGCATACACAAACAAGAGGACAGAAAGAGATATTCTATATTGTGTAATGATGCTAAATGTTTGGGCGAAGAGTGCCAACTTACTTCATTTAAAAAGTTCAAGGTAACATAACATTTCAAACAGGTAAAATACAATACCTGCATTTTGAATTTAGATTAGAAGATGACCGAGTTAGAAGAAGTTGCAGATTGGTTTTCTTAGCACATTATATAATTATTTGATGACAGAAAACGAGATATATAATCAAGGCTGATAATTTGATACATTTATTGCTATGAAAATGTTAGTTTATCCAAAGGTGGTGTTGGATTTATGGTACAATAGCTTTCGCCCACAGTTTTACCCAAATTATATAGAATGAATTTTCATACCTTTTGTTTTTTTTAACAATTGTTCAGACAATCATGATCCCTCATACACGTCCCGTTTCTGTGTGTCATGTAGTTTTGATTTCACAATCTTGTTCTAAATGCCAATTTAGGCCTCATTCTCGTCTCTGCTCCGGATCTCGCTCTCATTTTCATCTCTAAATTCGATTCCCCTCCCGTTTCCGATCTGATTTTCGCTCTCGTTTCTGGTTCTAATTTCGCTCTCATCTCCAATCTCCGTCCTACTCTCGATTCGTCATATTGAATATATCATTCTTCCATATAGGCTGGAATCGCTGGCATCTTTTCGTCATAGTCTCCTCTTTTAGAACAACTTTGCCAAAGTAATTATAATTTGTATATCATTGAAATATACTTATAAATATACAACTAAATGCTCGGCCAGACTGCAATCGCGAGCGTCGTGCCGAGCGACCGCGCGCCATACAGCGTGCCCGAGCACGTGACGAACTCGAATTCTGCCCCGCTCTCGAGCTATGCAATCTTTAAATAATTTATCTAGTCACTTACCTACTTACAAATGACACTTGATATTATTAGTGATATAAACGCCAGTGACCAGTCAGTTGTCAGTGATCACATTGGTAGCCTATTAAAAAAAGTGCCAAATTTTAAGCACCCAAAACTGACGTGCTTGCATGAAAATATTGATGTCCGTGAGGCAAGAGAGATATGCAAAAATTGTACCATGTAGAAATCTAGTCTCTGCTTACCTTTCTGGAAAATAGGCATGGGTTTATATTATTATTATTACTATAAAAGTCGCCGAAGGTATTATTATGTTCTGATTTTCCACATATGTTCCACTCATAAATAAAGCAAATTATCGCGTAAACGATACACAGCACACAAAATTACTTGCAGACTCGAAGGTTGTTGACTGTCAAGGTAAGTTTCATTATAAAGTCTTAGAGCCGCAGCAATGTCACCTCTGTAAACACTTCAATATTAATTGCATACAGTCTTAGTTTCAAAAACGTCAGTATCGTACAACTAATACTATACTATCATTAAAAAAAAATTCTCTATAGAAAAAAAAAATATAAAAGCATCGAATAATCAAAATACCTAGCTTCCGTGCAAGTTCTACGATCGCACGCGGCTGTGTGATGTGGCGCCTGCAGGACGCGCGGCTATTTGGAACATCGTAAATTTTTAAATATATTCTAAACTATTTTTCTCAGAAACGGCTACTTTAATGACTATGGTTTTTTGGCATATATGAATACTTTCGAAAAGATGCGTAATCTATTCCATATGGTATGTCTAGAAAGCTTAAAATATAAAAATAATATGGTTTCAAAATTCATGGACCAGCCATATAAAATTTCACTTCTTAAGGGATAAAATAAAAACACTAAAACTTCATTTGTAAGAAAAGCTTCATTTCATATTTTTTCGCCCTACTATTATAACCCTAACTTAAAAAGATATTGGTACTCCAATAAAAATTTAAATTTTTCAAAGACTCAGAAACATATATTTTTAAAAGTAGGCCTAACATCAATATCCATGATTAAAACCAAATGGTACTTCCTTGCACATTGTCATGCTTTTTTTTTTATTCCCCTAGGGATAAACATTCCAAAGCCATTCTCAGTGCTTGCCTACAATATAATACTAAACCTTATGCAAAATTTGAAATTTCTAGACCCAGTCATTTCGCTTGTGCATCAATCACAGTCAGTCAGTGTATCAAGATCCTTAGAAAACCAACAGACAGTAATCATAAATTGGTACATGAATAGGTGCTTGCCCAGAGTATTTGTAAAAATTTGCAAAAAGCGTCCCCGCAACGAAGTTCACCATGGCAAAGCATGAGTTTTTGAAGGCCTCAAATCTCTGAACTAATGACGCATCCGCCATTCAGCCCGGATCTTGCACTTTTGAAAATTAAAAATAAACTTAGACACATACAGTTTGAAGTCACCTTGAAAGTTAGAAAGTCCGGAATCAATATGAAGGCATTACGTATGCCTTCAAAGCTGTTTATAAGGAAAACTAGGCCCACTGATTTTTACACTGGTTGCGAAGAATGCAAAGTTTTTTTGATATTGAGGGAATTTATTTCGAAAAGCGATAAATATATTATAAACATAATATGTGGTATTATTAATGGGAATCCAGATTTTCCAGTATTACCCAAATATAAAACTTTATAGGATTTATAAAAGAAATTTATATACGAAACTTGAGATATGAAAGAGTTCCTTAGAAAACAAATTGAACAGATTGATAAAAGCAAAACTAATACAACACTATTCGGATACTATGCACATGGAAGTCCAATTAAATAGTTTTCAAACTTACAAATTTAGTAAAAATTTATTACAAATAAAATTTTTCTACTAATTTTTCGTAAAACGTGTAAAACTAGGAATGAAATGTGAATTACTTATCTCACATTGAACAGTCTTTATCTATAGATGTTGATAATCTTTAATCTACGTAATATATCACTGTTTCATTTATTATAGTGAGGATAAAAATTTACGTTGCCTATAATTCGTAGTTTATAGAAATTATGATTTTGAATTGATTACATTATCTACCCAATCTGAATATGCAATTTGAAATAAACAAGATTGAGAGACAATGCCTCAGCAATATGATGAAAGTACAATCTACCCAACAATTAAATATGTGGAAGTGAAATTTTAATAAAGACAACAATGAATTTTAAACTACACGAAATATGGTAGTGATATAACTGTATTGACATTTTTAAATAATGGGGTAATTAAGCTTGGCTGTGGTTAGTTGTCTTCCGAGCTTGACATGGGAATGTGATGATTTCCCATGGAAAAAGTTGCTTAAACTAATTTCTAATAATACATATATAATATATGCTATATAGTACGCAGAATTTTATCAAAATCCTTAGAGACATTTCTGAGATATCAATTATACGAACGAGTTGTTCATTTAATAGTATTAGATAGATTAGATTAGTATAGATTGATTAGATATATATGAATATTTTACAATCCTTGTTATGTTTCATATATGAGGAGGAGATATAATTTTTTTTAATATAGGCACACCTTTTATTTCTAAACTTCAATTATAGCTTCCAAGTTAATCTAAATTCTTTAATCTTTTCTAGGAAATAATACCTATCTAAATGAACTGAAATTGTAACACAGTATCTAAATATATAAAAATGGATGTTGGTCCATCTGTCCGAAGTTACTGAACTTGGACACTGATCATCATGAAAATTGGTATACATATGTGTGTTTTCATGAAGAATGTTTTTATACGATCTATTTTAATATTTGTCCTCGACTACATCCACATTTTGTAATATTGAATAGAATGTACTACACTGATTCTAAAAATTCTTTCATTAATAGAAAGCTATCCCAAAGTAACATAGCCTATATTTTATTTTGACACATGATTTGCTCCAGATTTTAATAAGTCAGAACCGTGATCTATATTGGTATCGCAATTAATAGCGGGATGGATAGCAGTATGGAGAGCCAGAACCGGAATAGAAATCAGGAACAGTAGTGGGACCAGAATTGAAAGCGGGAACGTGATTGGAATTATACAGTAAAATCGATCAACATAAAAGGCGAAGGAACACATTGTATGTCCACGCGAACGAAGCCGCAGGCGGTTATCTAGTGTAAATATAAAATTTCTCCAAAATTATTAAATCTGTTTTGGAAAAACCAATTATATATATATGCACAAAGATGGCTTACATAAGGTATAAAGATATATAATCAAGGTGTATAACTGTAATCGAAACTTGATTGGGGGTAGTTTTTCATTTCAAAATCAACAATAGTTACTCGAACGTAAGTTAGGACTCACAATTATTTTTGGTTGTTGTTTTAAAGAAAAAAGGTTTTTAAATAGATTTCGATTTGATTCTATGCAATGTATTTCAAATAATGCATTGAAAAGAGCCAAATCGGAATGGATTGAAGTTTATAATTTTGAAACAGTGGTATAGTTTTCAAACTATTACATTCTAAAAACTAAACGAACTATAATTTAAATGAGGAGAGATTTAACAGAACAGTATGATTACAATCACTGACTTATTTAGGCTAATGTCTCTTTTCTTTAAAAAACTATGAATTTTAGCTATTTCTTCATTATTTTTTTGAGAATGATCAATTGCTGGGTGACAGTTACCTCAATGAAAGAAAAACATATGAAAGATTATCTTACATCTTTCCAGAAGTCGAAATATTTCAAGGCAAACCATCAGTGTCATATGTTTTAATATAATCTAAATTGCCGCATGCCCTGCAATTCAAAAGGAGTAGACGAGCAGATCGTACAAAGTAATATCCAGTAATCAAACGAGAAGGGGCTTAATTGGTACAGTGACAGGATGTGTAGGACCTCAACTTGGATGCAACATGAAGTTTGTCAAAAGTCATCTGCAGTAATTTTGACTGTTGTATTGTGGTTCATTCAATTTTCTATAGTCTTGGATAGCTACCTTTGCAATGCTATTTTAAATATAGCTTGTGGACAAGTGATAAGTGATAACAGTATGATAAATGATATTCCAGATTATTGATAATTCATAAAAGCACATTAGTGAGACTAATGTGCATTGATAATTCTAATTATCTTCAAGTATTATAATTTGCAGTAGCATATCACCGCTTGTAATGCTTACAAGGAAAACAAATGTTCACTTCGACCGAGGAAATAATGTGATATTTCATGACATTTATTTTACAGAAACTTAACAGTGAAAATTAAAAAGGGAATGCTATCTATTTTGTTATATGTATATTATACATATAACAAAACTATTCATTTATATGTGATAAATGAATAGTTTTGAAATATATGTTTTGAAATGTATTCATCTACTTAATTTTTGTACAATCATAGTCTGATGTAATCCACTCTCACTTGTATCGCAGGACGTTCATATTCGATGTCAACCTGCACAATAATCTTTCATGCATCATTATACATATAAGAATACCAGTTGCTATCAATCACTTTGACAAAGAAGGGAAATATGGGGCAACCAAATTTTCAATTCAAAACCCTGTATTTAAAACAATGAAAATTCTGTTGCATAAAAATTTGTGATACGTAAGATTTCCAATTCGTATTGGATCATTGTGAGAACTATGATCTAGAGGAAATCTATGGTATATAGAGGTACTGTATGTAACTTAAAAAAATCGATATTTATTTTTAAAAAAATAAGTTTTTATTTTAGATATATTTGGTAAAATGGTTATTCCTATAAGCGACATTATAATAGTTAACATTTAATGTATTTGAATCATGTCATTAGAAGTGTCTGTAAACATTTAATAATGCAGATTAGGCACATTCTTATCACAGAATGTTCCCTGTTTACCCTGATAACAGCAATATATGTACATGTTAATGCACTCCAGACTCCTGTTATTTAATAAAAGTAATGATAAATATTTGTAAACTAAATGGACAAGGACATTTTTTTATAAAATATTGTTTAAAAGTATAGTGATTTCTATAATTTTGTATTGATTTAAGCGTATACTAATTGAATGAAAAGTATGTGCCTTATTCATTATTAGTAAATAAGAAATAACAATTCTCAAAATTAAATGAAAATCATATACTTTGCATTCATATACATTTAATGAAATAAATTTAAATGTGAATAAAAAAAATTAGCATTTTAAAACTTAATTTTAATTAAATTATGGTTTTAAAAGAGATTCATCATTCATAGTTGTGTTTTCATATTCATTGTTGTACCAGGTTATTTATCGTCTCTACTACTAAATTATGCCCAGTGTTGCAGAAATTTATTTCAAAATAACTGCGGAGGGAATTTATATGTACATAAATTGCCGTAAAACACAAAACTAAAAGCTATACTATTTACAAAATTCATTGCATATTAAAAACGTTTTATTTTAGAAATGGTATTGTTTCCACTTTATTTTTAATTCTACCCACTTTTTATTAATCACCACCATTCACAACTTTTTTGTAGATAAACATTTAATACCAAGTAGTGTTCTGATAATTTGGGTCATTCTAAACTATTACAGAATTTATTATAGTGTTGTTGATTCCATGCCAACGCGCCCAACATGAGTTGCCCAGATGTTGTGAGACTTAAGTTCATTAATTACTATTTTAGTAGTATATATGGAATTTTTATCCGATGAATAGAAAACTCATTTTCGATAATGTAATTGCAGATTTCTGTATATTTTGAATTCTTTATTTTAAAAAGTCACATTTATTTGTTTTTTGAGTTTCATCTTTGAATGTATTATTTTCATTAAAATCAGTTAGGATTCTCTATCATAAAGAAACCACACCAATATCTGCTCACAAATATGATATTATATTTAAGAAATCAAATTGATACTTGTGTATAGGCTATTATGTTTGTATGAAAACTAAGTAATTTTAAGTTGCATGACTTATTATAATAATGTAAGTAAACACATGTCAGACATGATCACACATGGATGTTTTTTTTATGCTGATATGTAATAAAAAATCTGGCCAAGAGCATTTCGGATCACTCTCACTGTAGGGTTTAGAAGCCGTTACTACAATAGATGAAAAAAAACTACATTGTGACACTTTTTTCCATGTATTCCACACAGAATAGCACTTTAGTCACCATAACCAGAGAAACAAGTAGATATGTCGTCTGTTACTCTGGAACTAGTCTAAATTAAAGTGACCAGCAAAAGAATGCATCTTCATGACACTTTCGTCCTTTTGTTGAGAAGCGCAGTTTTTAGGAAACAACTCAAAAATGGTATATTTGATAATCTTCAAAACAATTTTCGTTGACAATATTTATTTTGTAATTCTTTTCATATTTTTTGAATGTATAGTTTAAGAGATAGAGCTATACATAGAATTTCATCAATATACTTCTTGTGTTTTTCAATAAAATGCCCATGACATATGAATGGATGGGCAGACAAGATGAAACTATAAGGGTTCCGTTTTTGCCATTTTAGTACGGAACCGTAAAAAGATAGTCATAAATCCAAGTAAAATTTTAAATAAAAAAAT
This sequence comes from Eumeta japonica, assembly GCA_005406025.1. Taxonomy (NCBI): domain Eukaryota; kingdom Metazoa; phylum Arthropoda; class Insecta; order Lepidoptera; family Psychidae; genus Eumeta; species Eumeta japonica. Next base: position 108,758 of record BGZK01001183.1, read on the forward strand.
GAACTTAAAAATTGTTCATTTATTGCTGTGTCATAAATATTTCAGCTACAGAATATTTATTTATGGTCGTATTGAATCTTCTAATGAAATTATTAAATTTATTCTCATAGTAGAACCTTAGGTCAGGCCTCCTAAAATAACGCCCGTAGAAGATTTTTTTAGAATCAATTGAATATTTTAGCATTTTGAGGTGTTGCTGTGAAGTTGATTTAAAATAATTCGTTTCTTAATTTGATAAATATTTTTAATTTTTACATGTAAGCAAGGGGCTCATATATACAAACTTTCTGTTTTCGTTTATATTGCAATACTGTAATGACTGTTCATTATTATATAATTGTAACTTTGTCCTCTAGGAGGTTTATAATGGAGAAGAAATCATCAGTTCAGATGTGGCAGACCACTGCCACTGGAAATCCCAAGTCGAACCTCCCAGTGCAGTACCCCAGCTGCTGACTGCATTACTGCTATGTGCTCTATTTATGGTGAGGCCTTTTATCATGAAAGATTCCTATATTTATACCCATACTAAGTTATTTTACGACAGTTTTCTAGTTTTATATGACCACTCATTAAGTTATTAGTTTTAGGAACCTTTAACTTACTATGTGTTTATTAACTTACTTAGTTTTATATGTTTCTAACTCGCTATTTACTTATTACCTTGCTGGTTTTAAAAGTCTGTAATTGTATTCATTAGCTCATTTCAGATGCGCGCATCCACTACTAGACATAGGTTTCTGTCTATATCTTAATATGTATTTATTAATTTATTGGTTTTTTAAGTGGGTAATTCTACGATAAGAGGTTTCGAGTCCATAGAGAATGTGGCCAAGGAGAAAAGTTGGAGTTTTTTAATTAAATATTTAAATGACGATTTTAGTCCGATTTTTGCATATTGTCATATAAGGGCAAGTCATTTTAAATATAATTTGTTACTTTTTAGAAGGCCAGGGTAAATACATTGGGCAGGGTAGAGACTTCAAGATCAGGTTGGATTCATATTTGACTAGGGGAGGGAATTTGGTGTAATAATATAGTAAATAAAATCAACTTTTATTCAATATTGTACTTACAATCAGACTATAATTTAACTAGAATGAAGTCACTGTTCATTCTTAAACATTTTTTTGGTTGTCGACGGTTGTTGTTCATCCTCTCTCTAAATCTTGCCGCTTTTGTGTGTAATGATTTATTCACTGTCAGATAGATTATCTTACTCGTTCTCAGACTTTGAATCCGCTGCATAAACATCCTCAATTCGGAGATGAAAATCGTTATTAGACTAAGTATATCATGACACCAATTTTAAAATGATCATGATTTATATTTTCATTTCAAAAGCAGCTTAATCTTTGTAACCTTTTTTTGTAATGTGCTAATTTAGTCCTGAGCTTGTTTATTGTCTCATCTTTTTTTTTTTTATTAATGAAATATTTTTATCTTCTAACTCGGTCTGATTTAAATTTGACAGCTATAACTCTTCTATGAACATTCCTTTACAGCATTTGATTATCAACATCTGACATAGATGCCGTTACCAGAACTAACATTTTGAAGAGTAATTCGTTGCCTACCTTCTCTTGATTTTTTTCCATATATTTCGCGCCTTACGTTACACTCTAGGAGTTATTTGATCACCTGTTCGTATAATTGATTTCTCCTTCATTTTAATATACTTTTTATTTTCCTTTGCTTTTACAATTCATATTTTTCTGGATCATTTTAAAGTTTTTGATATCTTAATCACTTTGGTTCACGCTTCTTCTCTAATTTTTCAAACGTGTTAACTCTCTCCGTGGCCATAATCTGTAACAATATTAGACAATAATGTAATAATTATATGAACTGAGAACTTCCTTAATGTTTTTTATCATGAGAATTTTCTTTTATCGTAATCATTTAAGGCATTTAAAACGGATATTGTAAGAAGTTAACTACTTATATCGGAATTATTTTGAACACACATCATATGGCGCATATCATCTCCCCTGGCAGTCATCTCGTTGGGGGAAATACGGCAGGGGAGAGACGGTTTTATAAGAAATTCAATTGTTTTAATTGACATAAGCAATTTTTAGGTTAATTATATATCAAACTTTAACTACTACAGTGTCATTGAATTAGAGCAGTAAATTCAAGTAAGTTAAGTGAATATTCTAACTTTTATAACTTTACCAGTGGAGAGACGCAGTCACTGCTAAACCACTGCACCACATTGACGAGTTACACCAAATAACCAATGACGATGCTTTAACGGCTCGTGTTTAGTATTGCTAACTTTACGTCGATAGATGTTTTTGAGCACTATTTTGAATATGACTGTCTAATATTTATGTTAATAGTAGCAGACCGAAATTCGCCAGGGTAGATACACAAAAAAAGGCGGGACAAAAATTATTGAAAATAAATAAATATTGTTGTATTTTCCCTTAACAATACATAAGCATACTTATTTAAATCCGACCTAACATTCTTCTATTTCCAATTGATACAAATAAGGTAAGTACTGTCTGTAAGATGAATTGAAACCGACAAGGGGACAGGCCAGAGTAGAGACTTTTTTGGATTTTAATAAGGAATTTCAGAAAAAGGTGTTTTAATTGGGCATCTAATCGTGATGTTATTTCGTGAATAATACACAACATTTTAATGTATTTAAAATGTTGTGAATTATTGCAGAAAATTATAATATATACAATAAAAAATCTATTTTAAACTGATCGACGCTCATATTACCTCTCGTCGTAGAATCACCCAACTATTGAAAGAGCATTGTAACTTTTACTGTGTGTTTAATAAGGCAATGTAAATAGTAACATTGTATACTAAAACATTTAAATTATGAGAAACCATGCTTGAGTGTGACAATTTTGGCTGTGATTCGGTTGTGGTTAATCCGTGACAACCAACATGCATGTCTATTAGTGATTGTCGGTGACTGCCGGTGAAGGGGCTTCTGTCACCTTTGACAAACCGCTTAGTGCATGACTGCGTATCGGGGTGAGATGGTTGGGAGCGAGTCCTTTAGTGGTTTCAACACCCTTCAACAATCTCGACACCCTGATGTATATTACTGTTTGCATTTTCCTAAAGATGTACCTAATTGGCATGAAACATACATAAAAATTGTAACTAATTAATTAGAAGTTAATATAAATAGAAAATTAACATTTGTTTAGATGTTCGATATCTATCAATCCTTTTGAATTAAAATTAGATTAGTCTAATGAGGATTTATAGTGGAGGAACAGATTCAAGGGTTAGTGGTGGGTTGCGTGCTGAATGTTACTGCATATGGCAGGCAAATATCTAATGAGACACCATATCTAATATTTCCTGTGCACTCATACAATGTTTATGATCCCTGGTTTCTTCAATATTTTTTTTAGATCAAAATTAACATAACAGTACGGAAGTTAATATAAACCCAAAGTTATGAGATCAGTTATAACCATGTATTGATCGTAATTCAAATTATTACACACTGAAACATTGTAACTTTAATTGATACAAGGATAATTAATATATAACCAAAGCACAGCAACAGGTTGGCTGGGGGGTCACAGTACGTAATTAACTTCCATAGTTAATGCAAATCTAAGCACTTAATTATGGTATTTTCATCGTTAAGAATGTACACATAGAATTAAATAAATCTGCACTGTCTATTACAATAGTTATACAATATGCTTGCACTTTTATAGTGAAATGCCAATTATTTATTATGAGTATATTTTTTAACTATTTCTTTAATGTAAATAGTCATTTGTATTAAAAAATATGCATATGAAGGTGTAGATTATCTCTCTCAAATCGAGGCGTCGTGTGCAGATCTGCGAGGTGATAGGCGGATACATCGCCGGGTCTCTGTCGGTGATGTGCGACGCGGCGCACATGCTGAGCGACTGCGCCGGCTTCGGGCTGGCGCTGCTGGCCATCCGCCTGGCGCGTCGCGGCCGCGACAACCACTTGTCCTACGGCTACAGGAGGGCTGGTGAGGACCTCCCTCTTGTCTTATAGAGTGGACACTCATACAAATTTTTTTATAACATTTCCGAGGGATAAACGACTTTGCGAGCCACTATGTAGTAGGTGGTCTTCGCCGTCCATGGACACTCGCAACCCTAGAGGAGTCTGTAAGGCGTTACAGAAGTAAGCCACCGGAACTCACTGGACGAAATGACAACATCTCAAATACTGAATAATGGACCACATCAGCTAGTTTGAATTTGTGAAAAGCATTATAAAGTATGAATATTTAATATTTATAATTCTTTCTTTACAAGATGATAACCATGGTTATTGTAATTTATACACAATATTTAACAAATTGGGGTAGAAATGATATTTTCTATGTTGTGCAGGAAAAACAGTAAATCTATGTCCATCCAAACCATATAATTGTGCCTCAAAGCCTAAAAATTATTACAAATCGGTATGACCAAAATATAACGGTTATTAGTTTACTACACTGCCCTTTGAACCCTTAATTTATAAACCTACAAACTGATTTTCGAATAAATAGGAACACATTACAAAATATAATAGTGAATTTTTAAAATTTTCATTTACCATCTGGTTTTGGTTGATCTTTTACTCTAGTATTTACTGTGTCCAAATGCAAAAATTGAGTATGTAATTTTGTCTAATTTCGAAATACATAAATATTTGTGTAAATTTGTAAATACACAATAGAACAATACTGGTTGTTATTAGCCCCCAACTGGTGCTGCGCCATTCTGAGTTTAAGGTCCTGAATCCGAAATAAGATTATAAAACAGTGTGTCTCTGCATTGAGATGACAAAAATATAATGTGTATCCTTTAGTCTATTTGCTGATTCACTTTAAGTTACAATTATTTATCTCCTTTTTTTCACCAGAGGTGCTCGGTGCTATGATGTCCGTGCTTCTCATCTGGATCTTGACCAGTGGCTTCGTGTACTTGGCCGTGAACCGTTTGCACACTGGAGACTTCGAAATTGATCCAGACACCATGATGATAGTCTCGGGGATAGGAGTAGCCTTCAACATGCTCATGGCGTTTGTGCTGTACAGTGGTTGTGGAAGCAGCATTGGTATATACGTTATTATACTTTTCATAGTAATAAATAAATCTGTGTAAAATTTTGTGGCAGTAGAATTTATGTATTGGGTATAAATATATAAGATTTTTTTATTCCATCAGATGCACCAATCACTTGGACAATATATAGTACAAAATAAAAGGTATTATAGTAAAATGAGTTAATAATGGTGATACAAATTTTTCATTGTTGTAGAAACAAGTGTCGACATTGTTTTATTCACTTTTTTATGTTAATTAGAAGACTCGATTCTGTCTGTTTTTGTATGTATACAAAAATAATACTGCATCCGGGATATAGAATGAGTTCTACCGCCCTTAAACCTTTGATGTTTTACAGCGCATTTGCATTCTCACGGCGGCGCATGCAGCATGGACCACCACGCTCACTCCCATGGCCACACGCACGCCCACGAAGAAAATAACACCAGGCTGAAGTTTTTCAATGAAACGCAAATGCCGCGCGCTAATGGCGGTGTATCCAATGGGGACTACATCTTGAAAGATATGGGCGAGGGAGAAATGAATAGAAATAAACCGCAGGCTAGAGGCAGGTCGGTAGCGAATTACACATACCGACAAACAGATTATACATTACGATTTATAGTGATTTTATTAATCTTTAAGAGACAAAGTTTACTAAAATATAGTCAGTTATAAAAGAAAAATCAAGTAAAGACATGTTCAAGTTATTTATGTCAGTATTATTGTTAGCTTGCATATAAGTGATGATGACTGTGTGGTCAGCACATAGCTTTCGATTAATAAATATGTAGATTCCTGCCTTTTGAACTTAGGTTAAGTTAAACTACTTGTTTATGTTTCAATTGAATTTAATTTTATTTATATGTGCTTGTGTGGTACTTACACATCAATGTTTGATTGAGTATGCATTTCTTTCTAAATCATAAATGATGTTTGATCGCAGAAACATAAATCTGCGCGCTGCAGCCGTACACGTGCTGGGCGATCTGATACAGAGCACCGGTGTACTCATCGCTTCTATCATCATCAAGATATATGTGAGTACTTGCAATCGACCAGTGCTTCACGACTCTAGTGGGTCTGTTCTTTTTTGTATAGATATACATATAGCTACTATCTCTTTTTTATAGAGGAATATAGATCATGTGGTTGTGTAGTGATGACCGAGTAGTTAAAGTTGTTGCTTTCCAACTAGAAGGTATCAGGTTCGAATCCTGGCCACGGATCAATTGACCGATGAGTTTTTAAATTAAGCTATAATTATATTACTCGGAAAACACGTAAGTCGTCGGTTTCAGACCTTATCTTAAGTTATACACCCTGGAGCTTTGAGAGGACACATCGGTGCGAAGGCGAGTCCCACCGAACAGGCAAGATACCCCTTTTTGTCCGAACGCATACATTAATAGTACCTAACACGCACTGTGTCAGCGTGAAGGAACTAAAGTCCAAGACTACTAAAAATAAAAAGGTTGTGAGAGGGTAGGCCAGCATACCGTGTGGCAGTGTTATCATGATAAAAATTTGACACGACAACATCTACCGCAGTTGTAGTCCATTGCTCTAATGGTAGTTTACGGTTTGCGACGCAGGAGGGCGTGAATTCGATTCGACAAATTTGCACTGCAGGATGCCTTTTTTGTTTATGTATACATTGAAATGTTTTAAATAACTCGATTTGACGGTTAAGAAAAATAACATGACGTAACTTGCGTGCCGCGAAACAATTTCGTCAACGTCTTTATCGATATGTGAAGTTCTGAACGAGCAGTACGCCTGCGCAGCATGGTAACACTCGTCTAATTATTTCTATGTAGAGAAAACGTATGCTTTCGTTTGGGATTTTGTAGAATGTTCGATTGGACAGTAAATGTTGTACAGAAATTGCACTGATTCGCTTTGTTTGGTTATTAGTGATATATAAAATTTCGTTTTTACTTGGTTAGTACTATCCGACTTAATGTTAACATAAGATATAGAAATCATTTTAAAATGTAATCAATAAAATATGCATTTCATGAATATCTCCATAGCCACAAGCAAAAATCGTGGACCCGCTGTGTACGTGCGCGTTCAGCGTGCTGGTGTTCCTGACGACGGTGCGTGTGGTGCGCGACGCCATCATTATACTCATGCAGGGTGTGCCCACCAATTTCAAGTTAGTGCTTTTATATGCTCTATTGTAATTCTTATAATGGGGAATGGTCGTAGGGTTTTTTTTTTTTAGAGTAACCCTCTAAAAATCGTACATGTCATATCGACAAACCTAAATATTTCTATATTAAATACACGAAATTTTTAAATAAATCATTAACCTCCTGCTTACAACATTAAAACAATGAAATCAGAAATAGGTAAATTCTACTTTGCTCAACTTATTTTAATACGACCTTCCACCTTAAAGACTTTGGCTGTGTCCCCGACTATTGACAATAAGGAAATGCTTTTCTTCATAATTCTTTTTGTGTGCGCGGCGCAGATATCTTGAGCTGAAGGAAGCCCTGGCCAGCGTAGGAAGCGTGCGGCACGTGCACTCGCTGCACGTCTGGGCGCTCTCCACCCATGACACTCTGATGACCGCGCACGTCGCCATAGGTGAGACTGTCTTAATTTTCCGTTTGAAGGTGTATGTAAGGATTGTCTGATCAACATATATGTCAACTAACTAACACAAAAACGAAATTGCAAATTTTCGCAAGTTTTTGCATTCCCCATCAACGAAGTTTAGTTTTATTTATATACATCACCAAAACATACATGCAAAACACAGGTCCCAGGCATGAGGTAGGGCGGGTTTATATTCCAGAATTGTAGATATATTCAGAAATTTGTGTAAACAAAGGACAAACTTTACTACCATTTAGAGTTGTTTTACTAAATTTGATGTCGGTCTAACTGCATAATATATTTTTGGAGGGTAGAAATGCTTGAGATAAAGGCCACTAAACCAACCCAGGGTAGCTATCATCAACTCTAAATCTCAACATACTTATTTTTATTATGATTATAAATCTGATTTTGCCGCTAAGCCATGATCTCTTTTCTAATTTTAAAAGTGGGAAATGCCAATAATAAATTGCAATAGCTATTGTCGTCTCGTTTTTATTTGACTAATATCTTTACATAATCGAGTTACCATGTTTAACTGAAATAAAAAAATATCATATGCTTAAATCCAAATCTATCTCAAACAAGTCGATTTGGGATATAGATAAATTTTTTTGTACAGTTTTTGCAGAAATATATTGAAGAAGCCATCGGTAACATAATATTTCAACTTTAATCACAGATGAGCACGCGGACTCGGAACAGGTGTTGCAAGCCTGCCTCGCTATAGTGAAGAACAACTACAATGTGCAGTCGGCCACCATACAGGTGGAGAGGTACAACGACATGATGCGCATCTGCCCGGAGTGCAGGCCCCAGCCGCTGGCGAGGACCTGACACGTGAACACGCTGACTCGTTAACGTGACGCCGTCGCGTAAACGTCATCATTAAGAGGAACGCCCGTGCGCAGGAGTCGGTGGAGGATGTACGACTCTTCGATTCCCACCGGGACACTGATTCTGACAATTATGTTTACATTTTTTATTACAATATTTCTTTATGCAACCCCAATCACTCAACAATAAATAGATTATCATATACAGTGTCGATCACGTTATGAAGTTCTAAATGAAAATTTAAAAAAAAAAGCCATAAGTTAAACAGTTGCTATGAATTTTTCTGAAAATAAAACATTTTCCGAATCGGGGTAGGCTAACAGAAACTGTACTGTGGAGGTATCTATCTAATGCAGTATTTTCCTGGATGAGGCTTTTGAGGCTTTTTCCTGAAATCAGAATTATAACTAGTATGATGTCACAAAGCTATTAGACTTTGTCCATATGTTAACTCAATGTGAAATGTATTATATCAATGTGATGAATATTTTGACTTTATTACTGTAAAATTTTCAATAAAATTTCAGGTCATTATTTTTCAAAATATAGTTGCTTAAATTAATTCATCAAATGAACACTAGCTTATATGTTTGCATCGAGAACCAAATCATATTTATTTTTAAATTTTATGACTAACAAATGTATTATTTGTATATTTTAGTATTTAAAGTATTGAGTGTAAGTCTTTAAATTTTTGTTGGACAAAATTATTGCAAACAGTAGGCGAAGACGAATGTCGTTTGTTACAATTATGGAATAGCAAAAGTACAAACTGGAGGCTAAATAAATTTTAATATAAACAACATAGTAATGTCTTAGATGAGTGATCTGAGAATTGTCCAAAAAATCACATTAACAAATCTGACGGTGTGACTAGTTTATAGACAAATACAATGTAATTCAAGTGAAACAAAATCGCGTTGTACATTATGACCATTCATAATATTGAAATTAATTGTCTGTTTCTGCCATCATTTGCTGTTTTCTGTGTGGTATTTACCAATTGTAGTTGTTAAAAGATCGTAAAATTCCTAGGGCTCTATTGACAGTGTAATGTATTTATTTCTGCTCAAATTTGAGCATAATCTATCTTTGTTAGAGATCTTTTACATGGAGGCTATTGTTTTGTTAATAGATTCCGCAGTCTTGTTAATATTATGTTGTTAAATTACTATAGTTTTAAGTAATTTTTAATCACATGAAATTTTTAAATTTGATCCAAGTATTTTTTATTCTGGTAATAGATTTTTGAAATGATTCAAAAGATAATTATGGAGAAATTCAGTATTAATACTTTCATTATCATGAAATCTGAACCTCGAAGTCAGGAACAGTGCTACAGAAAAAATAAGAAAAATATCTAGAAAATCCTTTTGAAGGTTCTGATATCATGGTTATGGATAATATTACTTAAAATTGTGATAGATTCGATGAAGTATTACTAACAATATTAAAAAAATTTGTGACCAATGACATTGAGAAATTTATGCATTAAAAAATAAAATTGTTTTAAATAATTTTCACAATTATTTATTTTAAAATCATTATAAGACTAAGATTTGCAAAGAGATTTAATTTTTATTCCTCGAAAAGGAAAAAAAATAACACAATGTAATTTATATATGCATTATTTTCTTCGAATCATAGTTAAAAATACACCGGTTACGCTAGGGCACTTACTGTAAATTTTAGGAAGTTTCAGAATAAAAATACATATATTATTGGATGTTTACAATTTTTAATTTCATATTTATGAAAACTGTTTTAATACAATTTTTTTCTCTATAGAATATGAAAATACATAGGCTTTATCCTAAATATTTATTTCCTGTTAAATATACATATTTTTAGAATGTGTATTTTAGTAAAGTAACAAAATTTAATTGTAGTAGAGTTAGTGTATAGTAATAATAACTATTTAACAATAATAGATGAAAGTAAACCAACTTAGGGAATACAGATAAATTGTGCCAATATTATATATTTAGTGAATAAAGATACATTACAATGGTTATATAAATATACCATATTTGTTTAGCAATGGAAGATGTTTCTCATCTGATTAATTTTTCATTTTATATTAAAAATATTAGTGAACAGTATTTGTTGTATATTCAAATGTTATGTTATTATAACGATGCGAAGAATTTATAGAAAAGCAACTGCTGAAGAAAAATAACCATAGGAACTCTGTTTACAGAAACGGTGTACATCATACTTCCTTGTAATGGGTGAATATCTAATAATGAGGTATATTTTCCTGTTAGGGCTTCGTATCTTTATTTAAGTAAAAATTACAATTCAATAGGATTAAAACTTTTCCATGTATTTTGTATAATTAATTATTATTCTCAAAGACTTGAAAAAATTAACAATTTTACTCGCAAGCAAGATGAAAGGTTAATAAAATCTGCACAGAATGCAAAGTTCTAGAACAGGGATTTACAATTCCTTTTATTCTATTGTCCTTATGACTCTAAATGTCACTATTATATAAGTTTGGACCAATTACATTTGAATGTTTTTTTTTTATGATTTGATAAAACATCACTTAAGCATTTTGAGGTTGTGATCCTGTGAAAGTAAAAACATCTGTAAGTAATGCTCTCGTCGTAAAAGTGGGCAGTTACACTGTCAGAACATTCTCAAGGTTGAACTAATAATTCCCTTTTGGCGGGAGTCATAAGCAAGTCACAAAATATAATTTCCCCAAGTATTATCCATGAAGAAGACACTAAGCATTGTCTGTCAAAAAGCTCATCGGCCACAGTACTTAATTGTGCTCAAATGTTAATACAACATTGTGATATTTTGTAAAAAAATTGTAATCTAAATATGTTAAGGGACATGGTATTAAAAGAATGATTTTTTCGAAACGGGAACATTGTTTAAAAAACTATAGTTGATTCATAATTGTAGAGCGATTGTTTTTTTTTTTACAAATTAGTTAAAAGTAATAATGTTTACAAACAAATAAATTCTAGTGTTTCATTCCGAAATAGAATAAAATGAAAAATTTCCATTATGTAGTCATTAGATAGTAAGTTCGTATAATATAGTAATTCGCCAAAATGTAACCAAATGTATATTGAGACAGGTATTTTTGTATGATTTGTGATGAGGCATCAATGCTTTACGATCATCTCTGATAATGTTTTTATTTTGTATATGTGATGTAATGTTGAGATTTTTTCCGTCCTTGTGGTTTCATTTTTAACTCTGTATTTTTTAAAATAAATATATTCGTTACAAATTCATTGGTGTGTTTCATTGTTTGGTTTCTAACCTTTTTTTAGTGCTCCACCAGCTTGATGACGCTAATTTTTGTCATCAATGCTTTGCCGATAACGAAACGTCAAAAGGACATTAAATAAATTCATACATATGATTGTTGAAATGCGTATGAAAATTTTTTATCGTACGAACTTGAAGCGGACTAAATGAGAGAAAAAAATGCTTTACAAATTTCATTAGAGTAGAGTTAGTACCCATTAATTTCAAAAGTTGTCAAATGCAGAATTTTTAGATGGAAACCACCAATGGATGTCAAGTCGTTTTTAAAAATCGTATCCATGCGGAGACCTCTCGCCTGTATCAGCTATCTATATTTGCCTTTTAGGGTTTTGGCGAATTTATGTGTAGTTTTATTTTTGACACATGTTCTTGGAGACCATAAAACGAATAGCGACTATTGCTAAATGGATATTTGTCTGAAAATAAAAAATATGTGATAACGAATATTCGTTGACAAACAAATACTTATTAAATGGTTAATTGTAATAATATTTAAAAAGTTAGAAAAAAATACATAAGTATTTCTTGAAATTCATTTTATGATTTTACCTGCAATGATTTTTATTCTGATTAAAAAAAAAACGTAATCATTTTCAATGTCTATTTAAGCAATGAAAATCAAAATCTGATTTGAGAACATTTATGTATATGAATTGAAAAATACCAGAAAAGAGACTTGTATTCACGGTTTCGTACCGACCAATGAAATGACGTGAAATTTACTATTGCACTAAACCTAACGGGTATCGAATTCTCCTTACGAGTTTAAAAGAAATCGTATGAGTACAACGCACGAAATTCTGCCGCTGTGAAGTTAGTCACGAAAGCATTGCAATGGCGTAAAATTGACACGCGTAGGAGAAGAGAAAAGGGTCGTGGAGTGCTGAACCTGTGCATTGCATCAGTCACGGGCAATTCAGGACGGCAGAGTTTCGTGCCTTGTACTGTATAAATATATGTTTGAATAGTAGGTACTTATTGCATTAAAAACTAGATATGTGCCTGTACTGGCTTGTGATTACACTGTCACTATTGGCAACTAAAAATTGTAAATATCTGAAAAAACTGTCTTCTTTTTATAGATATTTTTTTATAATGCATTACTCAATCATAAGCAATTTATGTTTCTTTTTAGTGGTTTATTAAACGGTATTTTAAAAGACGCAAATCGACCGTTGTGGTCTAATTTTCAATTATGATTAGTAACTTTTTCTTGTGGTTCGGTAATTGTGTAGATGTTATCGATACAAGCTCCACAAGTAGAAAAGATTCTTGTTAGAATTAAAGAGATATAGACCAAATCGATATAGAAAATAGATATAGACCAAAATAGAAAAAATCGATACAGACCAGTTGGATCAAACGCTCGTCATACGCCCTTTCCGCGTTAAGAACACGATAAAGGAGATCTCAACGAGTCTAGCAAAACGCCCTAGACAAGTCTCTCTGTAGGACTATCCCTTTCATACATTGCGTTGTACTAGAACAGTTCTACAGAGAGACGGCCCTACAGTAAGCCTCTTGCCTAGGGCGTCATGCTAGGCCCGCAGCTGCGTTGTTCTGTGGCCGTCTAATGCTAACGCCGAACAGAATGTCATTGTGAAACAGAAGTTGATGCGACATCGTCCCGTGACATGTTTGAAAGATCGCATCACTTCAAAGTTCTGATCTAACTTCACACCGATATCGCTGGTTGAGAAACACGATCGGCCAACCTGCGTCGCTTCACACCTTGTTCGCGTTAAAGTTTCTCCATGCTGCTAATAACAAATGGCGTCGCTGGAAGAATTCATTAAAAATTAGAAAGAACAATTTGATATGAATTATCTAGTGTTTCATTATGTATGCCTCAAAACAAAATTAAGAAGAATCTCATCATAACATTTTTTAGGGTTCCATAGCCAAAAAGCAAAAACAAATCCCCTATAGTTTGGTCATGTCCGCCCGTCCGTCTGTACATCACAGGTAATTTACTCAAATACAAGATGTATATTGATGAAATTTGGAATATAGATATATTGTATAAGCCGTTATTTAGTTTGGTAGTTAGATAACAAAAATAAATATAAAAACAAACATATGACATTGTTGGTGTACTTTTTCACATCGTATTTATACATTTTGACTGTATTGTTTTAAGGCACTTTAAATTTAATACAAAATTATGTATTCAAGTAAATACATAATTAAAATAGTAATGCATTACAATAAAGTTATTTGATGGTAATAAAGTGTACTTAATATAAGCTATGTATAAAAAACTGTCATATAATTATTATCAAAACCTATCATTTACCCCTTCCAAGCAAAAAAATAATGTTAGTATATACCTAACTATCCAAAATTTCAAAGTACAAAACTGATACAAAATTTGATCTATAGTGCATTTCTTTATAGTAACGGCTACGGAACCCCACACTGAGCATGATAAGACATGCTCTTGGCCGGTTTTTCATATTATTATGAAATTATAACTCGCAGCTACACTCGAGAGATGTGCGCAGAGACCACATCACCACTCGGCACCACCTTTATATAATTACCTCGTAACGCTGACCTTGGTCAATATTTCTGTAGGTAAGCTCGTATATTCAAACTTTCACTTTTCTTTAATTAGTCAACAATCTGTTCTGAGTAATATTCAAGGGACGGAATGAAACAAACATTTAGTTTAACTAATAATTTATTCAGTTAATATTAATCAATAATTATATCGACGAAAGGCAAGTTCTTTTTATATATATATATATATATATATATATATATATATCCATATATTTATCGTACTATATCATACATAATTATCAACGCGAACGACACAGCTTTGTACAATGAATATCACAAGTGCGAAATAAACACTTTTAAAGCTTAGCTCACATCGCTGCCTTTAATTTACAATTTCTCTGTACATATATTTCTGGGTGGACATCATCGTTTCAAAAAGTTGATTATCATATTTTGAAACAAAGCAATTTCTTATCTCGTGTATAAAATTGTTTCTTTATTTGATCCGTATTCGAATCTGGATTCAAATAAAGAAACGATTCATAGCCGAGTCGGTGGACTCGCGCGACCCACGATAATCGGAAATAGGTACGGTAGGTTACGTCCAAAGTAAAAACCTAATTCGAAAAAGTAATCGGTAAGATTTGACAGATAGTATATGGACAATCTGTCGAATCTTACGGTTTACGTATTACATTTTTACTTTAGGCGCAATTCGCTATATTTCCGATTATCGCAGGTCAGCGGCGCGGGCGTCGCGAGCCCACCGACAACGAGACAGCGGCGTGACTCGACATGAATCGCTTCTTTATTTGGATCCGGATTCGAGTGCGGATCCAAATAAAGAAACGATTTTATACGTGAGATATGAGTTTTTACTTTGGGCGAACCCGCCGTCAAAGCTGATCTCGGTATAATTAATTAATGTTGAAATCATACACATACATAATTTGATGCCACGGAACCATAATACAGCGCATTCATTCAATTTAAAATAGGGTAGTTCATTGATATTTTAAAATCGGGTAAAAAAAGAATAAACTATAAGTCATCAAAAATCGGATGCTTTCTCTTTCTTGCAAAACAGATTTTGATGTTATTCTATATGACGCTATTGGACTATGACGTCACTACCCAGTGACGTCATAGTCTAATAGCTACCCAGGTGCTAGTGTTTTCTCTGCCTAATTAGCAATTTAAAACAATCATTATTCTCGTATTTTTATAGTTATCAAAAAATGTTTTCACTAGACTCTTACTCAGATAAAAAAGCTTTAAGTACATTGATATAAAAAAAATATAGTATACTACCCTATTATCTAGTAACAAAAATAAAAATATTGACAATTTCCAATATGTTTCAACGAGAAAAAAGTTCATTACATCTCAGAAATAATAATTCGACAATGATGTTTTTATAGTTAAAGTTCGAGTCTTGAATTAAAAACTTGACTTTCAGCAAGAGGGCAAATATGTATAACACGATCGAACCACTATGAAATGACGTCACGACACCTGCGACCTTCCGCGACTTCTAAAATATCGCGACGTTTTTGCGTCCGATGGCAGTCTACAAGTTTCTCGCAGCATTGTATTCAATATTTATATCAAACACACGCTAGCATTTTTGCAAATAAATAAAAGTTGAAAAAAAACCCATAAATATCGGCTGAATGTAAACTCCTGTACATATGGACACACATCGGGTGTTACTATTACAGATATATAAATCAATGGCAATGGCGTTATATAAATAATAATTGTCAATTTGGCAGCGACGTTAACGAAATAGTTAAATTATTTTTTTTTTATATCTATTTTTCTATAGAACTTATTTACGAGAGATCATATCTGTTTTGTAAATTAAAAGCAATTTATAATAAATCGCATCCTCTACTTTTAAAATTGAATCAAATTTTATTGCAAAATGAAATCACCAATGAAATCAGTTTACAGAACCTTTTATCTAATTTGTAATTATATTTTTAATTGCACATCAAACAAACCATATTTAGTAACTTCAGTTTCACCTAACGAATAATCCAGACTATTAACAATTGTTTTTGGAAGACTAACTTAGATGTTTCTACATATTGTCCTATAAATAAATAAAAAAAAATTGTTTCTAGTATATCACTTTTTGTACAATAATCAAAAATGGCAATACTGTTTGTATTAAAGAAAAAAAATACGCTATTACAAAAATACTAATCTTTTTATGAAGCAATCTTTTTCTATAACTATGTACACCAGTCCATTTGAAAGAATATTTTGTCGGATTCTTCTAAAACAAATGCGTAATGTTACTATCCAATTATTTATACATAAATCAAAAAACGAAATATTTATAATTTGTTTATACATATTAAAAATAGTCAACTGTTATTGCGTTATCTTCCTCTTACTACAATTCTAAGGCATTATTTTATTAGTAAATGTATTACATTTGATATGTCAATAGCTATAGTACACAAACGGTCCTACCTGTAGAATCAAATGACAATTTTGTATTAATAGATTAACAAAAAAAAAGGCCCCTCCATGCACAAATGGGTCCGATAAACCGAAAGCGGTGCTCCTTGCTTTTTGGGCACTATTTTAAGCGGGTCTTTTCCTGACAATTAATATGCTTTATATAATATGTATTGCATTTGCAGCGAAGGATTGGATTAGACAAACACTTTCGGATACCCTTAAAATTTTCACACATTCGAGGATACTTGGAAGCCTACATAATGACATGGGACTTGTTCGGGGCGTGTTGGATGTTTACAGCGATCTGGACCTCCTCAATCCTCTACCAGGATGGCCGTCATCAGATCATACCATGAAAAACTGAGAATTCGAAGTGATATCGAATGTGGGAATGAAAAATTTGTAAACCGTTCCTCTAATTCTGTCACCTCTTTATATAAACGGAAGCTTAGATATTTTACATTCAAACAATATCTAACTACTTTATCTATGTTTTGTGTTTCACATATAAATAAGTGTGTATTAGTTTGGACGTCTGTGTATAGACTGCGATGCACAAAAAAAATAAATACAGGTAGTTTCTATAGCTATCATGTATTTTCCAATACTGAATAACCAGTCATTGTTATTATGATTTTTGCTTATATCCACATCTCGATTATTAAATTAACTATGTTTATTGCCAAAAATAGTTATTAATTTTAACTATATCTATATACGTTATTCTACTATCAATTTCATTTTCCATCTGAGTGTATTTTTAGTTAGTTACATATCCATTTTTTTTTTTCTAATAAAGAAGCCTTATCATCAGGTGGGTTAGTCGTATGGCCGTGTTTATTTGATTTCATAGAAAAAATGTTTTTTAATTACATCTAACACTTATTCTATAATGAAGCCCCACAACAGTATTTTTTTCAAGACAGATGCAAACACTGCCGGATTTGTTCACCAACAGACCGTACAAAATTATGTGATACTACTATGTACATTCGCCACCAACATATGACACAAAGGAACCACCTATATGTTCGCACGGAACCAAAAGTTTATCACAACATTCTCTTTCTTTCTCCAGATCTCCAAATTTTTCGTGTCGAGCATATACCTAGTTGTTTTGTAATTGATAGGGATAAAGTAAATAAATAACCGCATTAAATTTCTGCTTTTATACTGAAGACTTCTAATTTTTGTTACATTTTTTTAAGGATTTGTATAATACTATGTTATTTTTTTATAATTAAAAAAATATAACATGCAATTATGTTTTATTTGCTTATTAATAATGTAACACTTCATTGAAGTCATATAAAAATAAATATTATTTAAATTTGTGAAATAGATCGGTATTAAAAATTGTGTGCCTCTCAGACGCCTGTTTATCTTTTCAGTACTATAAAATAAGGTTATCTTTCTAGGGTTAAAAGGTTTTATGCCCAACGCATTGTTAACCCTTAATTTCAGTAATGGAAATTTCCGTCATACAGAATTTTAATCTTTTTTTTTTTTAATTTGTGTAAGCAAACGAATTCTTTAAAGACATGTATCTGATTTTTTAATAAGCAGCAACATTCCTGAACAAAAAAATATATAAATCATAAATGCCCTTGTCAATCATCTGTCAAAATAAAAAACAGCTGTTTATGTTATTGTATTTTCTGATTGTTATTTCAAAAACTGTTGTGACAAAATTACTAATGAAAATAAAATTTATAGACCAAATAAGGTAAGATTTCAATATAATGGTAAATATCCATTACATAATTATACTGTTATAATTAAACAATTGGCGAGAGTAACACTATCGATTTCTATCAGGTAATAAATTAATCGTTGAGTATTTCTTGATTTGACTAGTAATTTATATTTATTTTTTATAAAAAAAATTTGTAAAATTTTCAAAGATGTGTTCCATCTACTTCTGGAGGAAACACAAATCTTCAAAGTAATGTTAATAGTAAGATCGTTTCTATTGGAAGCTAATTAGGAAAAGTGTTTTTATAATTACTTTAATTTTTCAGAATCAACTTGTAAGAGTAACATCATTTGGTTTTAATGAGAACAGAATCGCTGATGAGGTAATCGATTATTCAATGAGTAATGAATGTGAACCACTCAATATTAATTTTTGCAAATAATTCGCATATATTTTCATACAAAACTTTTGTAAAACCCTCAACTGAGATGCATTCCATCCCCTTCTATTGGAAATACAATTCCTAAATAGGTTATGCTATGCTAATATATCTGACTACTTGTAGTCAGATATATTACTAAAAAATACTAATTGATATAATTCTATCATGGTAAATTAATAATTTGACACAATATCTTGCGACAATACAATATAGTACTGAAAATTCTACATAAATGTGTGTGTTGTTGTTGTCTTAATATATCCATAGCATAAAATATTTTACTAGTTAGGGACCAAGGTAGTGTACTTGTATAAGTGCTCGTTATGTGTTGTTATCTTCAATATATATGTGTAATGTGCAAATAAATCATAAAACAATGAATCATTACAAATAAATCATGACCTACGATACAATGTTGCATTTGATTATAAAAATAGTAAAATCACAATTCAATGGAGAATATTCCATGTTTTGAAGTATTAATTGAGCATCAGTATTGTATAGCAGACTGTACTATGCACAAGAATAGTACAATCCGCTATATAAGCGTCTCACTTCAGAGCCGCACAAATTGGTTGCATTATATCGGAGAAGTAAACCGGTTTGCAACCAAATATCACAGACTATTTTGCATCACCAAACTGCTCAGCAAATGAAATCAAGTAACGATGTCACCTTAACATCAATACAAGCACATTATATTGTATCATGTAAATACCGATAAATGTGATATAATACTTATCAAATTGTGAATAAATTTCTGTGTCCATTTAGGATTTTCTAAGCAATAATTTCTAAAATGGCTTGTTAGGTCATTACAAAGAGTGTTTAGAATGCAGAAGATGTATGCTTAGAAGCTTGTCTACAACAGGCAACTCACCACTGATCCTTGAATCTGTTCTTCCAATACGAATCCCTATCCAAAGAATAGAATATTGATTTGAAAGGATTGACATGAATTGAAAAGTTAAACATGTGTTAATTATTTATTTATCTTAGTCCGTTAATAGTTATATTGTTACTTCTACATATGTTTCATGACAAGTAGGCACACCCTCCAGAAAATGCAGACAGCCACAAACCACCAAGGTATACGGAGTGTTAAGTCAACTGACTGATGCACTCCCAACCTCCGCATGTCACATGCAGTCATGCACTGGGCCGTCAAATGGTGATAAAAGTATGTCAATGCCTGTTGCAGGCAAGCATCTAATTATGGATTTCCACAAATTAACACCTCACACAATAGACGTATGTTTAGATTGAGGAGAAAAAGTAAAATATTAAGAGAAATATCTGATGCATTTGACCTTATGATATGCACGTTAAAGATTTATATAGGTTCATTAAAACTTTTTTAGTAGCGCTTTGATACAAAAATTAGTATACATTTTTTAAAAAGTCACAATTACTAAATCAAACTAAAGTATGTATAATCAAGGTGGTACTCAAACTTTTAACTGACACAAACTTTTACATATTATGAAAGAATCTATTGAGCTACATTTTAAAAAATGGCATAAATATGACTCACCAAATTTAATAATTTGGTGAAATTTAATAATTAACTGCAAATAAAGACTTAGAGGTACCCATTATATTTTAGATAGATTTGTGACTCCGGCTTAAACGTTATGCCCATTTATGTGTTACTTAAAACGGATTGGTATACAGAGCAGGGATAGAATTGGAACTAAAAATCAGTCGGAGTTTGGAAGTATCTAAAGGAATCAGATTCATAACCACAAACCAGACGGAAAGGCAAAATTTAGAGCGGAAACGGTTTTATAATAGCAAGATTGGACCTAAAACGAGATATGCTTTAAACAAGAGATTGAAAGAATCTAGAATAAAACCAACTTCGTAAACGAGACCATGAACAAGGTCACATATTAAGAGCGAAGGAGAGATTCGAAAAAACCCCAGTCAGTATCAGAATAGAGAGTAGAATTGATTTTGAAATTGCATATAAAACGGAGATCAGAACAGAGAGTGAAACCAAAATTTGAATGGAAAACAAAACTGGGATTGGAATCATAAGTCAAAGAGAGGCTGCTCGGTACAATAAGTGAAGAAATACATTCTAAGATCAAAAGAGCAGAGTGGAAGGCGAAAGTTAGGACAATATAAACCATATCTCAACAAAAGTTGATTATAGTTCAAGTTGGATAAATTCATATATTAGTAGCACTTATGATAAAGTTTTTCATTAAGTATTTGCTGGTTTTTTATACAATATATTCAACATTCAAGCAGTATTATACTAAACTTAACTGCATGGCCAGTCATTTATTGACAGTAAATATTGTTGATCTAGATAAGTAATTTCAGAGAAAAACTATAAGTTTGTATACTTAAGAAACACTCAAGGATGCTAAGCAACCGCTTTCATGTTTGACAACAAAATATGCTCGTAGATGAATCAGATTTGGAAGCACCTATAACATATTCAATGCATATAATTTGTTTCAAAATAAATGAATTTTTTTAATATCAAATATACCGCTGGCAAGGTTAACGAAATATGTGTTGGTGGCGATGGCAATGGCAATTTTAAAGATGGTGGTAACAAATCCAGCGAGTATGGTGCGCGCCAATGCTACAACACCAAATAAAAATAAGATAAGCACTATCTCCAAGAATATCTTTTTCTTTTCATATTGTCGCATTGATGAGAAACTTTTATGTTTAATTGTAGGTCAGTCCGCTAGTTCACAGAAAATATCTATAATCTTCTATAATGCACGTTGTGCATTTTCCAATGCACCGCAAATAATTTAGGATGGTCTATGACGATATTTGCGTCTTTCTATTAATTTATGTGATTTTTTATTTATCTTCATAATACTCTTTACTCTATTTTATTAATTTCTAATAGGAGTTTTATGAATGACCCTTGTCTGTACTGTATTACATATATATAACTATTAAAAATTGTCTTTATCCTAATCTATTTACTTTCGTCATTTGAATACAGCAAAATATCAACAACCATAGCCAGTGAGATCTATCCCAAAACAGCCTTCAATAAAAAAAAATACTATATTTCTGGTATTGATTATAGAGTTAGACTTCATGGATTTTCCACCTCAACCTAGAAGCTTTCTAAATTATCTTTGTTATATTTTACGTCACCCATGATGTTTAATGGTGCAGGTTTCAGACTGGATCACGTGACTGCTTCAAAACCGCGCCCGCTAGTCGCTCGCATACGGCTTCCAACTGGGCGTCCAGCATCAGCGACGCTATCTGGTCATCTGACAGCATTTCGACACTGGAACGATTTATGTTCAATCACTAAAATGTAACAGCTATACACAATCATTCATAAACACTGAATATCAACCACAGAAAAGCAATGTAACTTCTAATTTCACCAAGCGATAACAGATACTTATTGATTGTAGGCTGGATTCTTAATTTTATACTGCTCCTTAATTCGCAGAAATTAGAGAATTAATCTCATTGTATTACATTTTTTAAATGGAATTTTAAAATGGATAAGCAAGCATGCGAGCCATTGAAGAGAGTAAGCGATCATCGCCGCTTATAGACAACCGCAAGCCTTTCTTTAAATGCTCAATTCACTTATTTCCCAGTGTTATCAGTTAAATGAGCCATTCTAATGTGCTATTGAAAAAAAATCAGATTTATAAGATATTGTATACCTGGCAAGACTGTCAGTATCAGAGAAGCGTTCATCGGAAGCGGTATCGATGGAGGTGCGTGGCGAAGCTGCGCGGCGCGGGGTGCGCGGAGCTGATTCCGACCCTCGTCGCTCGCCAAAAAGAGAAAACCCTGCGTAATACAAAGTATTTGGAAGCTGAGTGTAAAGCCTTAAGGGGATGTTAGTGTATACCATCCAGAACATTTTAAGCCATATATGTCCCAAACAAAATCTGATATATTTTTTAAGAGAACTTTTAGAATTTTAGTACCAAAATCCCAAAACTTCCCAATTAATTGCTAATAACGCAGTTTAAACGGAAATTTCTTTTTTTTTTCATGTACTTTATATACGATTTAACAGATATCGCCTATAAATAATTTAATTTCATTTCTGGGTACCTAATGTCCATGATTTTTACAACACGTTTCGTAGGCTTTCTGAATCTGGCATCAATCATGCAGAACCCGAAGTAAATCCGGGAAGACATAACCCCGACAATGAGGAAGAAATATTTGCAGCCTTTGAAGCAGATCCTACAACCAGCATCACAGTTGTAGCAAGAAACTTGAACCTTTCGATATGGAAAATGTGGAGTACCATGCACCGGGAGAATAAGTATCCGTTTCACAGTAAAGGCGTGCAAAGCTTGGTAGAAAACGATCTTGGGAGAAGGATGCGGTTCTGTCAATTTATGCTCAACAGTGATATTGATCTCGGATGGTTTCTAAAATCGATCCTGTGGACTGATGAGTCAAAATTTTCTAAAGAAGGGATCACGAACTTTCATAATTTACATGAATAGGCTGACAAGGGCAGCAATCCGCATTGGAAAAAACAGGTTAAAAATAAATGTTTATAAATTTAATTGCATCGTCATTCAACACATCATTAACAGAACACTTTAATTTGTTTCATTTTAATTAAATTCATTTTTGTTTAAGGTGTCTTTTCAAAAAAAATTTTCAATAAATATATAGGCTGGAATAATCAGAAGAACATTGATCAGGGCCACACATTTTACCAGATAATTTAAACGATGAGAATTATCTGGATTTTCTGCAAAACCATTCGCCTGAACTCCTGTATGAAGCCGAAGTACCCACACTACATACGGACAGGTCAATCATCTTTCAACGAGATGGATTACAACATATTGGACATTAATGGTAAGGGAACATCTCAACTGTTTTCCAGACAGCTCGATATGCAGAGATGGGCCCATCCTGTGACCCGCGCGATCGCGCTAACTTGACCCTGGTAGATTTTTTTGTGTGGGGATGGGCAAAGGAGCTTACACAAGAGATACACCATGGAAATATCCACGAGGGAAGAATTACTTCACAGGATTGAAACAGCTTTGACAACTATGAAACAGGAAATGCAGCTAAAAATCACGACGACGGAAGTGAGAAATCGTTACCATAAATGTATAAGCAATGGCGGAAGCCATTTTGAAAATCAAAATTAAATTTTTTTATCAAAGTTTTTTTGATTCGTAAAAAACGATATTACAGAGTTTAACTTATTCAGGAACCCTAACTTCAAAAATTGTAAAGATTCTGAATTCTGAATGAATCTGTAAAGATCTAGGTACATGATGCCTAAAAAAAAGTACAATAAGCATGATTTTAAAATTGTCTGAACACCCGTAGCTATTTTATTTATTTTTTTAAATATTAATAAAAATCAATTTTTGCTTTTCAATTTTTTTCTCTTAAGTTTAATTAGTCTGAAAAATTATCATTTTAAGAAAGACGGTGCTTTAAAATGATTTAATATCATTAAATACACATTAAGCTAATAAAGTACATTTAAAAAAATAGACATTTCCATTTAAACTTTGCATTATTAGCACTTAATTAGGAAATTTTGGGAGTTTGGTACCAAAACCATAAAAGTTCCCTTAAAAAAAATATAAGACTTGTTAGGACAAATTTGGCTCAAAATGTTCTGGATGGTCCACACGAACACCCCCTTAAGGCCTTACACCCAGCTTCCAAACATCCTGTAAATTAACAGTCATGTTTTCCTTACATTTACAATTCCAACTACTCCAATTTAGATTAACACATCATGCATTTTTATTAATCATAGATTGCCTAGGTAGAATTAGAATTTATGGTTTTCCAAGTTAATCAACACATGTCTAGAAAGTCAATGCCATTGCGGGTTCCTTTAAAATTTTACCACACATATTATCTGTCAATCTTTCCTATAGAAATTCACTCTTCCATACTCACCATGAAACATTTCCTTAACTTTCTCCCCAGTCTCATGTAGGACCTGATCCAAGCTCTGTCTCCTGGGTAGCGCTCCGCTCGCACCATTAACTGTCAATTGTGCCATAGGACCATTGCTGCTGTCTTTTGCACTCAGACCATTTTCGCTTTTATTAGCCTTCATGCCATTCAGACTGACAGCACTGGGCCTGGTTCTGATGATACGTCTTGGAGATGCTGCTGATACCCTTGTCGTAGTCAGAGGTAACTTATCTGGTGATGGTCTTCTATGTATGGAACATTTCTCAAAACTGACCTGAATAATGTACAGAAAAATTGATTAAGTGTGAATATTATACGAATTAATGTAAGTAAATAGAGGTTAATAATTTATAGAATAAGCATGTATAGCATGATTTAAATTACTATTTCTTAATACTTTTTAAAAATACTGATCTCTATGTACTGGTGAAAATCAGGATAATGATCTTTTAATAATAATGGAATATTTTTTTAATTCAATCAAACTTCATCTAAGTTGTACAATTATAAAATTGTATAAATATAATTTCTTTCATAACAAACGTTACTAAAGTCATAATCTATGTGTCACCTCCTCAGGGCTGGAGTATTCTAAATCTATTTCTGTCCAGGTATCCTGATCTTGGTCCTGGTCACCTCGATCAGGTTGCTTTTCAGTACGCCTCAGCCATTCTCGAACCGATTCATCGGCACTGTGGTCGATTATATCTTCTAGATTATCATCAGGAATTGTGTCATTGGACACACCATTTATTGTACTCACTGCAAAAAATATAAAAAGTGTAACTCTGATTAATAAAAATTTCATAAAAAAAAAGTGATTTGAAATGATCGCAAAAAAAGATTTTGAGGAACATAATACTACATTTCATTATTCCAAAATATTTTTATAGGAATATTTCTAAAGTCTACTTACATTTATATACAAAATACATTAATTATATTTGTATAATGAATTATTGTCCTAATTTGTCAATAGAATAAACACTTTTACTCAATTATGGAAAAGGAGGGTTATGAGTTTATTGTATATACGTATCTTTGATGTATGTGGAATGTGCATCGTTTCCTCATAGTTTTTTTTTCACATGTGGATTAAGTGAAAGTGTTTAGAAAATTAAAAATTGAATAAACTAACAAATTATTTTTATTCTTATTGCTTTTCAAAATAGCTCTGTTGAGATCAACACATCGTAACATTTGATGGAACCACTGAGAGAAACACTTTGCCCATTCACAATTTGGGGTTGCATCGATAGCCTTTTCATATGCAGCTACTGTTTCCTTGGGGTCTATAAACAACTTTCCTCTAAGTTTTTTTTTTTTTTTACTTTAGAAAATAAATATAAATCGCATGGTGCAAGGTCGGGGCTTTAAGGCGGGTGAGCCAGTATTTCTATACTTAACGTACGCAAATAATTAATTGTTTGTTTGGCGGTACATGGAGAGGCATTGTCATGATGGAGAATTCTATTGCGAGGTTCGTTCTTCCTGAACTTTTTCAAAAAGAAGAGGCAAACAATTATTGGTGTACCAGTCTGCAGTGATTATTTTTTATTTTCTAAAACAATTATTGCATAATAACCTATCACTAAAAGAAAGAGACCACCATCTTTTTTTCTGATGCTTTGATCTCATTTTACATTAGTAGGCAACTGCTCAAAAGCAAACACCCACTGAACAGATTGTCTTTTGGTTTCAGGATTGTAACAGTAAATTCAGCTTTTATCACCTGTAATTATGTCGCATAACAGCATTTGGGTCACCACCGGCAAATGTTTGCATCATTTGATGGCACCAATTAACATGGTGGAGTTTTGGAACTTCGGTCAAATTATGATGTATCCACTGGTTACGAAAATTTTGACTAAACGACTTATTGGACAACTGATAACCAAAAGATTTCAGAGGTCTCTTTATAGAGAGGTCTATAGAGATCTCTTAGATCATTTATAAATAATAGTAGATATATAAAAGTTGTACACAATTTGAGAAAAACTAATAATTTGTTCACATGTGTAAAAATATAGGCAATAAAATAAAAACATAAGAAACTAAAACTCAAATAGAGCGAAAAATGCGAACAAAGTGGTAACCAACAACTTCTTACCTATAAATAAAAATTTGTTTGATCTATAGTGAAAACACATAAATAAAACTCAGCAATAATTAGTAAGTTGCAAAATCAAAGTTGAAATAGGAATATTAATTTAGTTAAATCCAACCAGTCTAATATATAACTATACTAGCTTTTGCATGCAGCTTTGCCCGCATGGAAATACAATTTATTCCTTATTTTTTATATTAAGTATAGAAATTCATATCCACCGCTAAAAATTTGTCGATATTTATATGAAGCGAATGTTGATTAAAGGACATCCCTAATGTCAAAATGATAGAATAACTTTTTGATGTTGCTATCATCGGTACGTATTCGATTCCGTTTTCAATTTAAAGTCTGATTTCACAGTTAGTACCAATTCAATTGTATTCTCTATGCTAATCATGCGACTCTATTTTTTAATCACACTATCGGCCTCGATTACTATATCAATCCCGATTTCGATATCGATTCCGGTTTCTTGTGAATTATTGTTCAGATTCATATTAGGGGGAGATATAAAATATAAATGCATATAATCCAGAAAATATTCTACTTGGTTGCTAAATTTCATTTAAATCCATCCAGCCGATTATGTGTGATTAAGTTACAAACAGTCAAATATCGACACAAATAATCACTTTTGTAATATTATAATATTGGGATATAATATTAAAAAAGATGCAGTGTAAAAACCCTATAGTTCATTTTAATTTACTTATAAATTCTCATCATTAATCTATTTTTATTAAACTTATAATTACAATGCAATTGTAATTATATGATTTGACACAGTCTCTTACTATCACTTTCACTATACTTCACCCTCTCACACCACGTCTTACTCCCCATCTGCCTCTCAATTCTCATCGCCTACTCTAACACCGCTCCTACCCTAAACAAAGCAAACAGTAAGCATGGCTGACGAAACAAATGACTACAAAATTTTTTAGTATTAAGGAGCGATACATATAAACATACAAAGAAATAAACAGTAACCTATATTTTATTTATCAATTAATTATATCAGTTGTAAGTAGATATACAGAAAAACAGACTGAAAGATAAACAAATAATGACTTATATATGAATAAATGGTGTGCTCTATTAGTACAGTCAAGTTCATTAAAATCAATTTAACTATTGTTGAGCCATGAAAAACCATACAAACGAACAAACAGACACACAAACAAAAAAGTAGGCTATGGTCCTTATCCGGGACTCAAACTATTTCCATACCGAATCGCATCTAAATAGTTTCAGGGGTTTAAGCGTGAAGAGGTAACAGACAAACACAGACACACTTTTGCATTTATAATATTAGTATGGATTATTTAAATCTCTTTGTACATAATAAATGTTTCTACAAAATAATGGCCTATGTTAAAACTGGGATAGAGCAGGGCAAAAGAAATTTTTATTACTGAAATAATGACTGCTAACCAGTTTTCATTGATGTCCTCCTGGATCGGTGACGATGAATTTCATCAGATATTCTTTCTAGGTTGCGAAGTGCTGCCGAGTACTGCTGTTTTGTTACAGCAACCGATTCTTCTAAGGACTGGATTCTGGCTTTTTGTGCTTCTAGAGCCGCATTGATTCGGGCTTTCTCTTCAAAGTATGGTCTGACAAGTAGAACAATAATTTAAGTGGTAAATGCAGATATGAAAAAAAAAAACCAAAAAAATTGACATACACTATATATTTAGGCATTTTGAAACAATATGAATTAATGTTCATTAGAAAAAGTTTGAGAAAAGTCATGCACTAGTATTAAGGAAAGATTAATTTTAGTATGAGACAGAGAGAAAACTCTGAAAAAAAATAATCTAAGAGAAAAGTTTTGGTAGATGTTTGTACAAAGATTGTGTACTGTACAAAAAATATATTACAGGGGAATCTCAATAACTCAAATTTCAAGGGAATGGAATAATTTTGCGTCGACAAATTTATGAATTAACAAGAATTTCAAGATGTAAAAGTACTAATTGCCGAAACTATCGACTCGGGCAGACAAATGATAATTTTAGAATTGCAGTCATAGGTAAAAAGAACTTGAATCAAAATTTTATAATAACAAACCATTCAAGTTCTGAGTCCAGATATGAGGTATACAGATGTGTTACTTAAAAAGTTTATCCACAATTGCACATGCACAATTGCACTGCAACAGAAGCGCCAAAACATTCCTTTGGGACTTCATGAGTTTGGGGAATCCTAAATAAGATCTCATTACATTCTAGAAATTTCCATTTATGGAATCTGCTTTTCCAAATTCGAGTTAAAGTCTAAATAATTCAAGATACCATATATTAAGGAATTCAATGTTAGGGAATGAGGATTTTAGTAATTTCCAGAATTTCTGTTTAATAAAGTTTGAGTTATTGAGATTCTACTGTATGCTTACAAAAAAAAATACTGTTCATAAAAAAGGTAGATACTTTATTTACTTCTCTTAGTTTATGGATTTTCATAACAGAAAATTACTTTTTACTGAAAGTTGTGATACAGACTAGTATTCATGCAAAACAATGTAAAACTAAATTAAAAATCTATAAGAAGTAACTACCAATCGACAGAGCTCATTCAGCTACAAGGGCATTGGTAGCGAGACCTGGAAAAAAAAATAAGAAAGCAAATGTGCAAAAAACTAAAGCAAAATTATCTGCTGCAGAATACTGATGCGTGTTTGTCAGTACAAATTAGTTTTGATGGCATTCAATAGAATGAAATTTGTAAGTGAAAATAAAAAATAAGCGAGTTTTTTTTTTCTTAATTTAAAGTCACAATTACAATTTTAAAAATCAAGCAAGTGCATGTTATTGCGGATTTCGCTATGAAGATCTACTGAAACTAAAATTGGGTTTAAGGATGAAGATCGAATAACATTTGAATGATGACAGTGAAAATATTATTTAATATAGTAACAATGAATAGACTGAGAGTTTTTTTTAGATTCGATTCCAATTCAATAAACCATGTTTATAAAATTATATATGGATGTAGGCGTTACGCTGAAAATACATAGCGACACTTGAGAGTTATGAAACTGCTACTCGAAAGTGACATAAGTGCCAGTTACTTTTAAGTTTAATGCTCATGTCGACTGATTTATACGACACCCCACATGTGTCACAACTATTTTGGACTGTTTGTGAAATGCGTCACGGATCACTACTTTGAAACCGTTGCGATAATTATGTGTTACAAGTTTACAACTCTTTGGCAGACACAACATAATTCACGGGCATAATATTCGATATAAAAGTGCGATACGTATCAACCAAATGCAATAACCACGACCATCTTATTTTTATGTTTCATTCTTTCTTAACAATACAAATGGAAAATAATAATATCATAACTGGGGTTCAATATATTAAACACGTTTGCTGTTGAAGAAACTAGAATTATTGATACATAACTTATCACACATGAATATGAAGTGTGTGGAGCATAATTTCAAATTGATTTTCGTTACACTTATAATTCACCGTGCATCATGGACCTTAAGCCCCCGTGATATGCTTGTGAAGTTAGTTACATACTTGCACCATAATACTGTCTGTTCTATTTTGAAGCAGTCCAAGAAGTGTGAATGTTGTTGTATAAAATTTTTATTTTTTATTTACAAAATAAAGCTGATTAAAATAAGGGTTAACCTAAATTTTCTTTCGAAAAACGTTTCTTTTCATATGGGACTGTGGAATGATTTAGGATGCTTAGATGTGAGTCTAGCACTCAATATGAGGATATATTAAACAGAGCATGACGCAGCACCTAAAGTTTTGTTGAAAATCAGTATACTGGCATAATCAGTGCTAACCGGCAGCTTTTAACTGGAGTGTATTAATTTAGTAAAAATATATGATAACTTGTTATTGAGTTCATTCCATACAAATGCATGAGTGGCCTAAAAATACTTATTTCATTATCATGCCTCGATTCAGACCAAAAATTCTAGTATCAAATTTAATTTCATATTAACTAAAGAACATAAATTGATGAACATAATAGTTACACATTAAATAAATCTAATACATTCCACAACACAATATTACTAGTCGAAATGTAAACATGGAAAACTAATATATCTAAACTAGACCTGGACTTCGTTATGTGCCTTTTGAGACTATTCTGAAGCTGAGCGACGAGTGTCGCGGCGGCGCGGTGGGCGGCGGCGCGAGACCGCTGTGCGATCGTAGCAGCAGCGCGATCGGCTTCGGCCTAATATCGTTAACAAGGTGGATGTCAAAATAAATTCAAAAATGTGAATTTAAATTGCAATAAATGTATTCTGCAAAAAAAAATTGTTTTTCTTAATAAATTATCATAGCTATTTGGCAATTAGCATCATTAAAATATTTTTTTGTGAATTTATGCATGAAAGCATTGATCTATGAAAAAGAGGAGACGCACAGTTCTATGTTCGAAAATGACCAAGGTAAATGAGTGCTAAAACAAATAGTTTAGCACTCATTGCATTCTGAGTAGTTTTGTTGCATCTTCTGTTACAACATCACTGTTCTGTTACGACATCAATGCAAAAATAACTATCAAAAGCGATAAAAAACGGATGGTGTTTATTATTTTCCATAAGCAAAATTTAGTTTATTTAAGACAGATGCTCAATCAAGTATTATAATGAGTGTTTTTAAGAATATTTTGTATTTCTTCATTTAAAGTAGCACTGAAAGCTTATACAAACTGACTTAAAAGAATAGACCTAAGCAACATCGGTTTCATATTTTTTGCATTGTCACCTTATTCAGTCGCTTAATAATACAGACTCTGTTCTTATACTAATGGAGTCGCCTTCTTTATTTATTTTTCGTTTTATGTTCATACAAATCTCAAAATTACCTCTAAAGGGAAATTATATAATAGATTAAACCTATTCTAAAAAAAAAATATGTTTTTTATATTTGAATTTGCAGCAAATTATATATAAGTATTATATTCATGAAAAATACGTTAAATGTTAAATGAATCATCATCTTATTTTATCATGTAAATAATAAAGTTTTATATTACTATACTCTATATATGTTAGAAATTATCAAGTACTTTTATATATATTTTAACCTATATTATAAAAGTAAAAAGGTTCAAATTAACTTTGAGTTCACGCGATTACTACATTATGATTTATTATGCAGAAAGATATCTTAGGATTTTTTTCATACATTCATTTCTAAATATAACAATAATGATTTATAATAAATTGAAACCACTCCACTGATATCTTGTTCTGAAGGAGCATTTGTAAATTGTAAAAAAATAGAACTTATTGTCTCCCAGTAACAAAATGATCATTACTAGTTCTCTTTGCACTTAATAAATGAACCATATGTTATGACATTTCGATTGAAACGTCGGATGATAAATAATGTCCCTTTCTATCGTTTTCTTTGGCAGTTACAATTGTTATTGTGAAATGAGACAGACATCATGTACACTTTGAACCCTTTTTCGATATTAAAATAGTAAACAACTATGCATCTTCCCTTTTTTATACATCTTTGCACAAAAGGAACAATTTCAATGACTTTCATAAATGGTTCTCCAATCTGAAAACTGATGATAACTGTTTGGTGCTTTATTATTTTTAAAAAGCATAAAATTTTCTGTGAGGAACCGAATTTAGCATTAAGTGTTAGAAGTACTATAAACTTAATAAAAAGATTTTTTTTTTATTTTGATAGAGAAGAACCATATGGATACATCATACATTATTTTCAATATTAGTTAGCAAAATTCAAAACAAAACCATACCGTGACTTTTAAATATTAAAGAAAATTTCAATAATCCAATTTTACATATACAAACGCAATATTTTACTGTAGAACTATTGTTGTAAAATTGAGTCAAATTGTAATGTTGTAAAATTACTATTTTTATTATGCCAATAGTCTTTATTAAATTTCTAATTATATAAAATTTGATGGAAACAAATGTAATAATGTAATTAATACAATACGTAAACTTCTCAAATTACATTTCTGTATACCGATTTTGTAATACCTAGTTGTTTTTGATCCACAATATATGAGACGCATGAGTAAAAACTATCTAAGGAAATCTCAAATTTTAAGAATCTGCGGGCCACTTTCCTATTCTCTAATTCCTAAAAACAACATGTTTAAGGGGAAGTATTTTTATATATAGCCTCAATATGTTACAACCTGGTTGACCCTAGAAGTTGCATGGTTGAGCATCTCCTGCCAAGCTGGATCAAGGGTGACTCCACCTTCGGACTCCTCTGCCAGTCTGGCCAAACCTTGCTCTGCGAGGTACACCTAGTAATGATGGGTTAAAAAAATTAGTTTCAATTAAAGGTCAAAATGAGAGCCAAAGACCATTGCTAATTTTGAATCAATAAAATAGAAAAACACAAACAACTTAAGTTAAACACAGTTCATAATTTCCCATAAAGTAAATGTGCATAATGCTACTTTCGTAATGTAGAATATCAAACAAACAAATGCAAACATTGTTCTAAGAGCAATATTTTTAAATTATGTATAAGTTTTATATAAAAATGCTACAATAAAATCGGACAAATTTATTGGAACCGAATGAACTAATTTACTCTTTAAAGTTATTTAACTATTTATATATTTTATTGTATATTAACATGATCTATGTAATATCTATTCTGATTTTTTACCATTTCTCTCGCAGCTGAATGCGCACTGTTTGCCTTGTCGTATGCAATAGTTGCAGCTTGCAACTCCTGATGAGTCTGAAATAATTAACAAATCATGTTAATATACAGTTATAGTATTTCATTAAAGAATAAAAAATTTAAACTGCTCATAGAAAATAATAATTCCTTATGAAATTAAATTTAAGATACAATCACACAGCTTTATGATAGAAACCATCATAGATAAATGATTCTTAATTCGTCAAATAAATTTGGATTAAGAGTTTCCTTATTGCTACATTTTTTTTAAGGAAGGGAAGTATTTTTATTAAAACTTCAATTATTTGTGTATTATTACTTACAATGTTTGCCCTAAATCGTGCTTCATAATATGGCCTCGCTTTATGAATACTGGTACCAAGTTTTCTTGTCAGTTGTTGAATGCGAATATGGCCTTCAGCTAAGAGTCTTCTGAAAGCAAGCCTAGCTTCATCTAATTCTAGCTCCAGACGATTTATTTCATCTGTTGCTGAATTCAAACGTTCTAACTCCACCTACACAGTGTATGGAATGATAACATTGATTTAAATCTATTTCCGAATTATGTATTCAATTAACATAATAATTTTAGTTAGTTTAATTAACTTTTTTATACAATTTTCCTTATTATTGTTAGTGTCAACAATGATCTTTTCATAAAATTCATATGAAAATAAAATACCTTTACCAAAAAGCTAAGTATAGATTCACCATTTTGGAATCTATCTAATCCCATTTTTTTATTCCCTTTTGTTTTAGTATTACTATCTTCAGAATAATCATCTATTAACTTAAAGGAAACGAAACAACACAAACTAGCTTAGATATTATGCACATCACATTCTATTACCTTCAAAATATAAGGTTTTAATAGGATGGTATAATGAAAGGATAGACAAAAAACAAAAATACAGATACATTATGTAAGTTATGTTTGAAATCATTAAGAAACACTTTTATAAACCTTTCTGTTGTTGCTCGACCAGGTTTTCAGGTGTACTTCTTACAATATTTAGTAGCAAAATAAGCCATTAAAATATCGATATTGATGTGCCATACAAGTCTGCATTTCCAAAATAAACTTAGTTGGAAAATAATGTTCTCCTATGTGAGTATCAATACATATATATTGCCAAATATAAAAAGCAATTTATTCTCAACTAAATAATATTTTAACTGAGAAAAATGTTTAGAGTAAGACAAATTCTTACTTTATTACCCGAAGAAATTAATAATATTGTAGGAATAAAATTAGTTGTAGAAACTATTTAAGAATAAAATGGAGTTTTCGTCTCATAAAAAAAGACCGGAACGACACCGCATCTGATGATCTATTGAATAATATTGATTTTCTCACCTGTACACGAGGATCTAATGCTTCGGCACATTCTGTTGAACCGTCGGTCATTTTTCCTATAAATTTATACACATTTTAACTAATACTGATTTTTACAGAGAAATAATTTAAATTAAAACTAATAAAACATTTAAACCATGAAATTCACAAATGACAAACATATAACCATAGATAATACACCATATGTCTAAGAACGTTAGCTCGAATAGTACCCCAAAATAAAAAGAATAGACACGAAGTTAGCTATTTATTGAATGACGGCCGAAAAAATTAGTGGGACATAGAGTAGATAATAAAACGGAATATTAAAAAAAAAAACATAATAAAAAGTATAATTTTGATGCAACCTGTGCCAAAGCTTATACTGTAATACTTAATATCTAAAAACTGTAGCGATTTATTAGCTTCGAAATTTTCCTCAAATAATATCAAAATGTTCTTTTGTAGTTTAACATTAATAATATTTAAGCAAAGATCTATAAAAGTCGGAGCTCTAAATTGTCTAAAATCGCTGAGACGCTAGGTCGCACTTAACAGTGTTTCAATTTACACTTATTCCGAACCGTTCACAATAGATAGGTACTGCTTTGCAAAGGCTGTCATTGCACGCTGCAATCGTTCGCACCATCCCTAATAATATTATAAATCTAATTTTCATAAATGAATTGAGATATCAGGGGTTAGGATTCCAATTTCCTTAGACTTATTTCTAAGAGATGCAAGATATTCGAGCTTGTAAAATGCGCGAACAGCCGCTTCTACAGCCTGAAAATTCTATGAACATCCACAGCGTTTTCTCAGATCAAGATGACATTTCGGCATGTAAACGTTCATTAAACATGGATTTGAGGCAAATCCCATTCGAAACTGATTTTTACTCATTTTATGTCTGTGAGGACGGAGCCATGGGCTATTTACATATATTGCCCTTTGTTCAAGAAAAAAAAAAAATTGTCATTATAATCGTTACGATCGTTTCCGAGATAGCAATGTCTAACGTAACGATATTTCCCAATTAAAGTATTGAGATTAATTGTAAAGGAAAGAAATAAGATCTGTAGAGCATTAATCCGTATGTTTAATTTTAATATTTTGCTTTAAATCTACGCCGTCAATTGAGAAAGTCATAATACGTCACTTTGAAACATGCGAAAAATTTTTATTTTGCTAGAAATTTACGCTTTTGTTACAGACACTTAAATAAAATGACGAAGATGGGACAAAGAATCTTAAGTCTAAAGTTCGTGTCAATATAAAAAAAGCGGGTCACCTACAGTTACTGAAAGATTTGGTAATTTTAAACGAAACATAAAAAATGGCATTACATCTTATTTAATTATTTTTCAATATTAAGAAAAACAATTATCTTTATACAAAAAGCGATATACGAATAATATCAATTAAGACATATTTAAAACTCGGAATAAAATTTGAAATGAAACTATTAGTAACATACTGTGACTGGATCTAATTTATAGCACATGTAATGGCAATTGGGATATTAAATTCAGTGATGGTTTTACATTTGAAAAAATAAATCATAAAAATAATATAGCAATACAATATCATGCCTTTGTTTATATATTATGATATATTATAAATTTTCCCTGTTTTTGACCACCATAATACTATGAGAAATTAGTGGAAATATTTGCACAAACAAGAAATTAAATAATGCATTGCAATAAAAATAAGTAAAGAAATATTTTATTTTATCAACACTTTTTTAGGGTAATGTTTGAATATCCTGCTTTTGCTTTTAAGATCATTGAACCAACTTTTTTATCATTCATTGTAATGTTTTACAATATTATCAGAACGTTTTTTTTTGTTTCCCACTTGCGTGGGGGTTAAAAATGTCTATCCCGCACACCCTCGCGCCCGTACGCGTGGGTTGTGTGTGGCTGAAACTCACTAAAAAAGTCCCCCTGAAGGTAAAGTCGGTGGTTCGGCTATGCTATGTAGTCAAACGACTGGTCGACGACCGGTCGGACGACTGTGATAGCTTCGTCGTGCGCAGCCGGACACGTGTGAGTGCCGACGGCGCGTGACATGCACTATGGACGACTCCTGGAGGTTGTCGTCTCGGCATAGGATGTCACCGGAAACCGTCACGGGTCGATTCCCGTTCCTCCTGCCCGGCCGGGAGCGGTCAGCGGCGGCCGGGTGGAGTAAGGGATATAGGTCGATGACCTAACTAACGGATAGACCTACTCTAAGTCAGTCATGCGTGTCGTTGACGTCATTGAGGCTGTCAACTGTCGCTGTAAGAGCGTCAGGTGGATCAATTAGTACGTTCCGTGGCCTACGGATAAAGTGGGTGGGATGCGGTGGTTGATACTCGACCGCCGCGTGAAGGAGCGCATATATTTAGAAAGGGTGGGGAGTTCCAAATCTCTATGGAGAATGGAATTACGAACGCACCAATGTGCGTCCGTTGCTGCTCTACAGAATTTGTTCTGTATTACTTGTAGCTTATGTAGTCCTTTAGGAGCGGCGTGAGCGAATACTGGACACGCGTACGTCGTCACCGTCCTAATGCACATTTTGTATAGTGTGCGCTTATTGCGCCAAGATAATTTGCTTTTTCTACCGAGCATGGCTCCGAGCCTTGCTGTGTAGAAAAGCGCATTCTTCCTAATACGCGCAATATGCTCTCGAAAGTGGAGATTTTTATCGAGCGTGACACCTAAGTATTTATATGACCGTTGCCACGGAATTCTCGCGTTCAACATTTTTAGATTGGGAGTGTTCCAGTCGACAACAAGTTTACTCCTATTCTTGCTATACGTGAACTGTATAGCTGCCGACTTATTAGGATTTACCTCGATCCGCCACTTCCGGGACCATTGACCTAGCTCATCAATGGCCCTCGGGAGGTGGAAGAAGATGGAGCGCCTAGTCCTACTCCTAAAAAAGAGCGCGGTATCATAGGCAAAGAGCGCGAGCTGGACTAATCTAATTTCATCACTAATTTCTGGTACTAATCGATTTCACCAGCGTTTGGACTTCGCTGAGTGAGACAGGCGTCAGATTGTCTTTGGGTTCGAGGGAGGTTTTTTGAAGAACCTCTTCCTCGATACTATTGATATGAGCTATGTCCTGCGGGGGAGAAACGTGAGAGCATTGAGTCTCGATAGAGTCTGCAATGCACTCCGCGTCGTCAAGGGCAATTGAACCATTCGGTCTTTTAAGCGGGGGTATAGGAGTATACCCCTCTGTTTATTATCAGAATGTTAATATCTTAAACATATTACATAAAATCTTATAACATTCTACTATAAAACATAAAATACACCTGTTCACAATGTGTGTATTGTAAGTAAAATAATATGCCGAATCTTATTTATTCTATAGAAGAGTGAAATATCTCTTATGCGCTTAATCTGTATATTATTTGCATAATGTTACAAAATTATCTTAATGGGAGGGGGTCGAGAAAAGAAAAAAGATGAAAGTAAACACGCAGAAAAGCAGAGGGCATATATTCGGCATCATCTAGAGACATAAAAGCAGTACAGAACCACATTAACACTTTTCATTTATCATATTTAACTCGTGAACACACTGATCGTAAAAAGAAAACTAAGTAGTCAATACTTGAATTTTGATAAATAGTCTTCAACAGTGGTGTCGAACATTCTTTAAATCTAAAAAAAAACTTTAGATTATATAAGAAATTAAGGTGTAAATGAACAAGATGTATTATAATCTGAAATACTCTAATTAAACAAAATACAAGCAACTCTAGATAATGCTAACGTTTTGAATATAGGTAATATGGTAAAGTATTCTCTATTATTGTTTAGTTTAGATAGTTGTTTTGTAATTTGATTATTCAGATTTTGAGAGCAATTCTGAAAATACTGTGATACACTTGATGCGTAAGTTATTCTCTAATATTAGTAATATATACCATAGTTTATTGTCTATGGCATGATTTATCTTTTTTCTGTACATTCTATAGTCTGTCGTTTTTCTTGTCGTCGCTGTAGATTTGATTGTTGTCAGTGAACTATTAGTGAAAATATAGAAAACTCGAAATGGTATGTGCATATCTCATTACTTTAATATTTTTTTTAATTATATTTTATTAATTATTTACTATGTTTCCACTTAGGCTACTGAAGTAGAAGAAACTATTAAAAGGATTCAAGCTCATAAAGGTGTTATGGGAGTGATTATTGTAAATCACGAAGGTTTGATCAATAATAAATTTTAATCCTTTAGAATCTCTGTAAATAATAATTTTTATTTTGTATTATTATAGTTATAACAAACTATTTTAATATCGAGCTTACATAATTGTTTTGCTTCATAAAATTACTATACATAATGAATGACTAAGCATTCAGATATTACCTATATTAGAAGAAAAATGGTTTCTGGGCAAGCATACAATTGAGTCTTGAATTATTAATGCATATATTTGTATGTATAACTTTAGTCCTATTTGAGAATTTAATTTTATTTCCTGCTTTAGTTTAACCCAAGTAAAGGAAATGCAATAATTTAGCAATTTAATTTGTGAATTAATTTATATTTTCCAAAATTTGTATGATTTAAATTGTTTTATAGTGCAATGTAAATTTGGGATCTTTTCCTAGAGGGGTAAACCACATTTAAAACATATTTGTTTCTATTTTATTAATTTTTTGATGAAAGATCACCTGTTTCGGGTATTGGATATTTCTCTATTCATTATGTTACGAATTTGTGTTGAAAAGTTGTTCTAAGGCATCTCTTGTTACATATATTTCCAAAACTGTTAGTTTATATTATTCTATAAGTGCATTCCATACACGAATCCATTGATTACAATGCGTAAGGGTAGATACAAAAATTCCATTACTGACAGCTGTGTATTTGAACCTTGAGTTGTTTTAGTTGTTCATAATAATGTACAATTCATATCCAAAGGCCCTATTGGAATATTCACTTTATTCCTTATATTTCTTTTATGTTTATGATTTTTTTGTAAACAACTTTAATATACAAGCTCCATCAGTTATTACACTCTCACCTCAAATATACTTGTGTATGTATTTTCTTGACAAAACTATTTTTTGTCACATTTACTGCTAATAAGCCTCTTTTTTACTTTTCTATTCAGAAGCACTCTCCTTAGTGCCACACAAAGTATCAGACATATCACAAATTGTTAAGTTTGCAAACGCCTAGAGGGCAAAGTAAAATTATCGTCTAAAATACTTTGATGCTAACAGAGCATGACAGTACTCCAAATTGAATTATTGACTTATGCTCTATTAGGCATAGGTTTGCCCACATCTAGAGTGTCATTGTCGTCTTAAAGTTTGGGCACCTCATTATCAAGTCTTGTCTTTAGATTGTATCCATCATATAACCTATTAAATTGTCGGCGACCTTTTAATATTCATACAGCTTGACACATTGGCCTTGTGAAGAGACATTATGGCATATACTATGGGAGTGCTTTGCAGAACTGTTCAATCTTATTTCTGCCCCTGAATTCTGTTAAAATTTTGGAATGCCTATAGCAGTATTCCCATAAAACTATGACTAGAGGGTTTTCGAGAGAAGAACATATTCTTTCTCAAATAACTGACAACATGGTAATGACTTGCCTGAGGGTCCAAGTGTTCACGGGCGACTGTGATTATCTACTCTCTTGGCCCTCATGCTCGTTTGCCTCTTGCTAAATATATAAATCACTCATTTCAATTACCATCTCTTGCATTACTTATGCATTGAAATAAGAACCAATATACTATTCGATGGAACTATCTGTGCTCGATGCAATGCACTTCTTTACTTACTATTTGTACCATTGCCAAAGCAACGGCAGATGCATGTTTATTGTGTATCTTGATTCTATTTTTTGTTGTACTTGTTTTTCTTTTAGTTGATTTCTTAAGTTTTAGTTATTAATTTTATATTAATAAAATATATAGAGAAGGAAATCGAATGAAAGAAGCACTAGCAAGTATGACATCTGACGACCGGAAAAAGAATGTCACCATGTGGACAGATTGAAATGGAAGTTGTGAGAAGATAACAGGCTGTATGAAATTCATGAATGCGAATCATTTATATCTATAGAAGCAGAAGACAGCGATCGATGAAAACATTTTAATGAATGATAATGATAGCGATGGTGACATATCTGGTGTTTAACCCTTTTATGACTAATAAATTAATGTTTTCTGGAAATTAAAAGGTTTTATATTATATAGTTGACATATCATGTACATAAAATAGTGAAACTATTTAAAAACATTTTGTACATAAATACAATAACCACATTTTATAGTAATTCCTTTTTTAATTATTAAAATGTCACAATATTTTTTTAATGAAAACTATTATTTGTACAGAACAATAGAATTAAGAATACAACAAATAAAATTGTCATCATTTTTTGCTGGCTGTAGGGTCACTCTTTAGGTGACAATTTCAGCCCAGGTGCACACATAATTCCGATGAGTTATATTGGTTTAAATTCCATATAATTTTTGAAAAATTGCTTTTTTTCATTTGAATCTCTATAGTAACAAAAAAGAAAAACAACCAATTTCAAAATATATTCTTAATTAATGACTTAGAGCACTTGTACA
The DNA here is from genome assembly GCA_005406025.1 of Eumeta japonica. NCBI lineage: Eukaryota > Metazoa > Arthropoda > Insecta > Lepidoptera > Psychidae > Eumeta > Eumeta japonica. The sequence continues at coordinate 150,360 of BGZK01001183.1, forward strand.
ATATAATTCTTTATAACAATATTGATGGAACATGTGTTCCATTATTTTGCAGGTATACCTATAAAAAGTTCCCTGGACAACGCAACATCTGTATTGTATGCGGGTCTTATTGGGCAACTAACAGAGAAAGCTAGAAATGTTGTTCGTGAAATGGTAATAATTATTTTAATTTTTTTTATGTGAATTCGGTATCTTAAGTAATTTGTATGTGTTTCACTCCTTTTTTTTATTTAATTTTGAATAAACAAATAGTAAATGTGAGAATGTTTACAGGACTCCAGCAATGATATGACTTTCCTGCGAGTAAGAAGCAAAAGACATGAAATCTTGATAGCACCAGATAGAGAATTCATACTTATCGTTATACAAAACACATCAGACTAACTAACGTTTTTGTAAACAGTGTTTAATAGTGGCTATAACAGAAAAATGATATTCTAACAAGTTAGAATTTTAGTTTTTAAGCTAGATTGTTAAGAACATCACATTTATGTTTCATACCAAACTGAAGAGAATTCTGATATGTATTTGAAAAGGTCTAATAATATAAGATTCAATCAAAATACAATTCTGCAAAAATACAATATTTATTAGGGGAATGTTCGGTAACTTTAAATCATCAAAACATTTTTATGTATTTATTTTATGTCAATCTGTTATATACAAATTAAGAGTAACAAGTAATAATTTTATATATTAATAACAATAATTAAGATACAGAACGCTCTTGAGTCATTTTTGTAATAATTTAACAAAAAAAGATAGTCAGCAACGAGTAACTGCACATCACATGCTATAGTTCTTTGCAAATTTAGTAGCACAAATAAATCACAACATTGGATTTGCACTAAATATTGCAGTAATTGTAGGCGTACAATATTATATGCATTATATAATTAATTTCACATAAAGACTTAAAATCTAAACTCCAACTTCTAATATGACTCACACTATGCTGTAATTTATGAGAAGAGATAGATTTACCTCTTTTATAAGTCAAGACTTTTGACATGTACAACAGCAGAGATCCCTCATATAGTTTTTAAAGTTGTCTAATTGAGTGTAAATCATGTGTCTTTAGGCAAATGAGGAGGTAACTGTAAAATGTTTATGTTGTATTAGATAGATCCTGCCATGAAAAACACAAGTGCAATTCAGATCAGGAGTGATAATTTTTATCTTACTATTCAAACATGTTATTTTCATTCATTTCATGATAAGTATTGTATTGCCAGTTTAATAGTTGTGTGTTGCTATGTTCATCATATTGTTTACAAAACATGACCTGTAAAATATGAAAATTCATATCACAAACTGTTGGTTGTGTAAAACTTTTTTTTGTGGAATGAAACATAAATCTTGAGCCCAATCAACATTATAATTGAATATTAAATTTAAGTTTTTATAGTTTATTTTACCTACATTAGAGCACCATGGTAACAGTGTGAGTGATAAATAATAAAAATATACTTTGGCAAAATTAAACTAGAAATTAAATCTGTCTATCGATTTAGAGTAAACCTTATACATTTTTAACCGCAAACTACATATATAAAATATGTTCCCCGATTTCCATATTAGAATTCATTTCATAAAGTTTGAAGTCAGTTTTTGTTTTATTACCGTTGCGACAGTGACAGACTAGAGCATGTTGCTGGTTGTCACTTGTAACTCCATTGTATTCCCGGAATCTTAATTCAGATTGAGAAGTTTTACGCTTTCGTTCATCCGATACCTATGTGGCTATTGGTTGTTGATAAGTATTAACATAAAAGCATGTTCTGGATAAAGGCGGCTACTTAAATTTCTAGTTGATCCGAAAAAAAGAAACATGAGAAATCTCCTTTTTGGCATGACACTATCTAAAATTGATAGCTACTGTTTCTTTGTTTGCGACAGCACTGAGAAAACTTAATATAAGTTTCATTTACCATTCACAACCATGGTGTATAATAGTATGATAGACTTAAGCATAGTAATTCCAATTTTTATAGACCACAATAAAATTGTACAAAAATGTGGATTCAAACTTCTTTTGCGCCAACGTTACGTGAAAAGTAGTTACCCTTCTCTATAGATATAATTATTTTAGATGTTTAAGACAATATTATTGTATATTAAGCTAAAAAAAAAATTGCTAGTTTTTTTTTGTAATGCATTTTTAATTTATTATTTGATTAAAATTAACACTACCACCTACAGATGTTTTATTTTAAAGATAATTTAGAGGTTAGGTATCCTTATTGTCACTATGTCATATATTTTAAAATATTAAATAAGGATTTACATCAGTTACATTTATTAAATTTTACCAATCTTTGACAGTGCAATGAAAATAAAGATAAAATTATTGAAAAAAAAAAACTGACCAAGAGCATCCCGGACCATAGTCATGGTGTTTCGAAACCATTATTACAAAGAAATTCACTACAAATGAAAAAAGTATGCTACAATTTTGCCATGTTTCCTGCACTGAATAGTTATGAGCACTTTAGTCGCCTATAACTAAAAAAACAAGTAGGTATCTCGACTATTGCGTAATTTTATGGCACTTATGTCCTTTTGTTGAGATGCGTAGTTTTTTGGCAATAACTAAAAAACAGTACATACAACCTTGTTCAAAATAATTTTCGTTTATTTATATTTTAAGTGTTACCTTCGTAATTCTTTTTATATTTTTTGACCATACTGTTTAGAAAATAGAGGAGGGACAAAATTTCTGCAACTTTCGGAGCGATTATTTCCGAAATTATTCACGTAATCAGAAATATTGCTTAGAAACTGTGAAGCATTTTTAAGAAAACTCGAAATACCTATGTGCCACTCGTTGATGTTTGCGGAAAAAAAATTTCAGCTTCTATTAAATGTATGGCGTGCCCCCTTAGAAATAATTATTTTTGTTCTTTAACCACCAAATTAAGTAGCGGCTAATACAAGACACCTATTCTATAAATTTCATTATTATACGTTTTGTAGTTTTTGATTAGAATGCCTGTGTCATACGGACGGACGGATCCGGTTAAATACTCTGCGCATGTGCATGGAAAATAGGTTACATGCCTCATATGTAATGTTAACATTTAAAAATGCAATTAAAAAATCTATTTTATTAGAAAATGGCCCTCTGCACACATTTTTGAAGAACTAATTGTTAATCCCAAAACAATGTATTTTGGTGTTCATTTGGTATAAAACCACACACTCAAAAAATCAACAGATAAGCAACGTACTAAAAAGACAAACAAGATTGAAAAAACAAACTACTGGAACCTAATAAACTCTACTTTGGTTTAACAAATCACAATGACCTGAAAGGGTAAGTTAAATAATTTACATTATGTTTGGTAGCAGGTGGAATTCATTAGTTTTTTTAATTATTTATTTTATTTTAGACTTTTTAGTGTTCCGTCCGGCACATTTATGAACGAAAGCGTGTTCTTTTATGACTTTTAAATCGGGCAAAATGTAGATATGATTGATAAGCACTATTGATACAAACACAATACCAATGAAAATTTTAATTGACTTAAGCGGTTTAATTAACTATACCAGGTAAAAAAACATGCGTAAGACATTATTCATCCGTCACATACTTGGCCGATGTAAAGCAAAAATACGACCATTTGCATGCATTGATTACAAATTTATTCGAACGATTGAATGAAAATGGTTGTAATTATTCCTGATTAAATTTAAATAGACATTTTTAGACAGACATTTTTATTATTGTATTCTCCTTTTAATTCCCTTTATTGTGATACCCTATCTGATAGGTATGGTTAAGAAAAATTTTGAACTACTTACAATTAGGCATCAAAAAATCGCCATTTTGTTTTTCTTTGTAAATACTTATCTAAGGAATTGTGGAACTCCATCCAGTCGTTTGGAAGATACAAATATACAAGATACGCGCGAAGAACAATACATATCCTCGGCAATCGGGGAAAAAAACCATAATTGTTTACGTGGACAAAAGTTACGAACAAATACTAGTCTGTACTAATATTATAAAGAGAAAAGCTTTTATTGTTTGTTTGCATTGAATAGGTTCCGAAACTACTAGACCGATTTGAAAAATTTTTTCACCGATGTGAAGGTACACTATCCCCGGGTGAATAGGCTATATTATATTTCCTAACAAATCACCTATTTTTTCTAAAACTCCAGTAATCTAACCGAAGGTATAAAAAATGATCTAAAAAATTCCTTATATCGCGTGCGCCGTGAAAACTATTGATAGAACAAAACAGTGTATTACGACGTTGCAGAAAACATCATTATCTACAAAAAATGTCGCGACAGCATATGTCCAACTATTATCGTTATCACACAATAAATGATTTTTATTTTAAAAATTTAATTTAAATGCCGCTTGCAAAATGACCAAAAGATCAAGATCTCAGCTTTATAGAAATAGTTCTCAGGCGAGAGAGTAACAAAAATACGTCGTAATGGAGAATTTTCATCAGAAACTGAAAATTGTCTTACAAGTCAAAGAGACTACGCGCCACAATCGCGTGCCAGAGAGTTGAGTATCGAGCGTTCGCAACAGCTTGCTGAACAAAACTAGAGAATTCTCAAAAAAATGCGTGAGAGTTGAGTATCGAGCGTTCACAGCGGCTTACTGAACAAAACTTGAGAACCTCTTAAGCACGCACACGAGAGTCGAGTAACGAGCGTTCGTAGCGGTTTGCTGAACAAAATTTAAGAATCTCAACCCCGCGCGCAAGAGTCGAGTACGGAGCGTTCACAGCGGCTTACTGAACAAAACTTGAGAAGAGTCGAGTACGGAGCGTTAAGCTATTGCATAGCTTTTATCGTGGGCTTTAAGCGCAGCGAACGAATCAAGAAATTCCGTAACGAAAATAAAACATAACACTCCCCACTCCGCCTACCATGTAGCTCGGCCGAGTGTTCGCTTAACATGCATGTGTATGGTACGATTGTACGAAGCTCGCACGGATCGAGACGAGCTGCTCCGAAATCGGACGAATACGTAAGCAGCTGTTTGTGAGGAAGTATATAGGTGCATAGGTATCTATCATATCTTTATAATGCCACAGTCACCGCATGTGCCCCGTAAGTATAGGTACATGTAGGTATATATGTATACATAGGTGTATCTATGTACAACAGTGAATAGCAGTTGCTGGTGAATAGCTATAAGCGTAAAATTTGTATAGTGTTTTAAATATGAATAAACAAAGTGCATTTATTAATGAAGAAATTCATGAAAAACTTGAATTAATATCAAAGAAAAAAAAATACTGCATAAATAAATAATTATAATTGCAGGTTGATAAAAAATGCTATGCAATAGCTTTACCGCGGCAGTCCCAGAGTGCCACACGTTTAATTTTTTTATCTTAGGATTTTGCTCCTCACGCACGCAGTCCAACCTCATTCGAGCACTAAAAACGTTGACGGAGTTCTCAGAGATTTATGAAGCAGCTTGCCGTGACGGAGGTTTGCTAGAAAACGATGACCATAGAGAAAATACTGTGAGAGAAGCATCACTATCGCTATGTCCAGTACAACCGAGAGAATTGTTTGTGGTCATACTTTTGTTTTGTGAGTCATCGGAACCATTAAAATTATGGGACAATTTCAAAGACAATTTATGTGGAGATATGACATAAAATGAGACTGCAAAATCAATACTTCGCCTTACCATACACTGAGGACATTTATAACGAAGGTTTGATACAAATAGAAAATAAACTATTGCAATTAAATGGTAAAAGCCTAAGTGATTTCGGATTACCTCCTTCAGTTCGTACAGAAAACAATGCTACATCACTACAACGCAAATGATTTGACCGCTTTTGTCAATGAAATCTCGCCAAAATTAGTTCCATATCAAAGACATGCTTTTGGACTATAGTCGATAGCGTGAATAATGACAAAAAAAAACTTTTATTGGATGCGCTAGGTAGCACTGGAAAGACGTTCCTTGCAAATTTGATCCTTGCTAAAATAAGACAATCAGGGAAGATAGCGATAGCAGTCGCATCGCCAAGAATTGCTGTAACTTTATTGTAGGATGGAAAAACTGTTTATTCTACTTTAAAATTTCCACTATCCGTAAGTTTTGAGCAAAAACCTATATGTTCTATTCGCAAAATCGGATCTCTTGGTAAACTACTACAAGACGCCTCATTAATTATGTGGGATGAATGCACCATGAGCCATAGAGCACATATAGAGGCCGTGAACAGAACCTTAAAAGATCTTAGAAACTCCTCTGCTCTCATGGGCGGATGACTTTTGTATTTGCTGGAGATTTCCGACAGGCTATCCCCGTCATTAACAGAGATACACGAGCATTCTTGTATCTCTGATATATATCATCAAAGCGTTCTTGAAATCGTCTCCCTTGTGGACTATGATTGAAAATTTAAAATTACGGACGAATATGAGAGCTCTTCATGCAATCACGTAAAGTGATTTCCCACAACTACTAAAGCTTGGGGGAAGGAGTTTTTCTCTCTTCAAATTTAAGCAGAAATTGTTACATCCTTCAGAATGAGTATTTAGACCAAATAGTTCTAATTTTGAAATTTTAATAGATGCAGTGTTACTGCATCGAGACATGACCCTGACATCGAGAATTTGCACCAAAAGGACATTGGTTGTGTTCTAGGACTTAGAATAGTGAAATGATACTGTCAATGAAATAAATATTCTGATTATTCAAAAAGTCCCCGGCCAAATAAAAAAAAATACAAATCGATCAACACCATGATTAATACAGAAGATGCAGTCCATTATCAAAAGCAATTTTTTAAATTCACTAAACCCTTCTGGACTGTCGCCACAAGAATTGACTTTATAAATCGGAATTACAATCGTGCTTTTGAGAAATCGAAGCCCTCCGAGCGTGTACAATGGGATGAGGCTGTTCATTAAAGAATTGAAGGACCCTAATTGTAGCAACCATTATCACTGGCCCAGCAGCTGTTCAACTAGCTTATATACGAAGGATACCGATGATTCCACTCGATCTGCCAAATCCCATTTAAAAGGCTTCAATTTCCGGGTAAAAACATCTTTCGAGTTCACTGTTAACAAGTCCCAAGGCCAAACCTTCGAAAGGAATGTTTTACTCATGGCCAACTGTATGTTGGTCTATCGTGGGTCGGAGGCCCTGAAAATCGATTTATTTTGCTGTCACTAAATAAGAAAAAAATCAAATATTGTTTACAGGGAAGCTCTGACTCAATAAATTCCATGGATTTTTTGTATGTATGACCTTTTTAAAAATATTATATAAAAAAAAACAATAAAAAAATATAAAAACAAGAAAATATATAAAAAAAACGAAAAACACAATATAACCAAATATTTAAAAAATAACCAAAGAATTCATTATATTAATAATATCCAAGCTTTCTTTAGTTTATTTTTTAGTAACCCGTCTCAAAAAGAAGGGTGTAAGTGTGTTAAAATTTGCAAGATTTTTTTTGTAAAATACCCGTGCGAAGGCGGGACAGGCCGCTAGTCTTAAATAAAACTGCAGTTATACTATCATAAATTTTATTTCGATAAAAATTCAATTTAGAACACCAGATACTTTATAAAACACCTGTTTTCTCTTGATCTCCTTTATTCATTTCCAGATGAGCTTGCAAACAAGTTGTTCAATCAAGTAAAACTCGACTTATTGTCAATAATTGAAATTATAATTGTTTAAATAATTAAAGTGAAAACCACTTTTCAAACTTTCAGTTCATTGGCCATTACTTTTTTATTTAATATTATTTATCCGACACTAGCATTAAAAAAAAATGTACTATTTACAAGTATGTGCACAGAGAATTTAATTCCTGTAGCCATTTAACATGGCCATGTGTAGTATGTATGTAATGTGAGGGTTTCAAACATGTTAACGATATTAAATTTAATTTCAAAACAGCCGTTTACCGCCCGCATCTGTGCCTAAATGGAAATTTAAAAATTTTGCAATTTGTTTTCGGTGTTGGTCTTTTTTGCTATTTTTCTTGTATACATGCAATTTTTTTTTTAATAAAAAGTATGTCATATTTCAGTAGATAATCTATCTGTATACAAAATTTAAAGAAAATCCATTCGACCGTTCTTGAGATTAGCCCCGACAGACAGATGGATATTTCATTTAATTATACATATAAGTTGGAAATTGTCACATTTACAAAATTCTGATCCTTCAGCAAATGTTTCTCCCTTTTCTTCCATTATCTTTATTATTTAATTCACCTCACTTTAAAAAATCATCATAGAAATATGTTCTATGTAAAATTTGAAACCATTCAATGGTTTCCGAAATTAACTCGTACTAACAGCCAGACACTTAATTTAATTATATATACAGGTATTCATTTAAGCCACGATAGTTTTGTTGAACACACACATTTTTCTATATGAACCAATCCAGAAGTATTGAAACGCATGTATACACCCTAGAAATCATATTAAGAATAATAGACACTAGTATATTTTGAAAAGATTTAAAGTTTTGAATTTACAATTGTAAATGTATTCTATTAACTAATTGAGATTACTTTGGTTCAACCTTATATTTCTTTATGCACCTAATTAATTCTATTACTACATTGAAGTGTTTAAGAGTAGAATAAATGTATACCTATTATTTACATAATTTTTTAATTAATATAAATATAATTTATCTTTGTTGTTTGTGAGAATTTTTTGATTTACCGTCAACTAGTATTTCTTTGATTTTATTAATTACTTTTACTTAAATTTGCAAGACTATAAAACAAGGTATTAATAACAATATATTGCAGCTCAATTATAATTTTAATATCAACATAAATAGTTCAGCACAAGAAGAGATTTGGAAAGAACTTCATGAACCTACCGATTACTTACATTTTAATTGTAGTATACTATCCATTTACATAACTTTAATAAAATTGTATGTTTTTTTCACAATGCTCTCATCTATTTTAACAAAGGTTAAAGAGATCATCAAAAATTATCATCGGTGCAAGCTCCACACAAATTGTTTTCTTCATCAATAATTTTACAAAAGGATTTTCGTTTTTAAGATTTTTTAGGGTATCTTTTGTGGAATCATTCATGGTATATGTTACTTTAGATTCCTTTTGTCAATCTACTTAACCCAATCTTTCGCTAAAAAAGGAAAACCACCTCAATATATTATTTTCCACTCTCATCTTTCTTTATTTCCATTCTCATACCGCAATTCCTACACTCATCTTCCCAGCACACCACATTCACTGCATTTCTAGATTTTCATGTTTTTTCCCACCAAGTTTGGAAACTTAAGAGTACAACATAAGACACGACTGTGGAATAGCTAAATATGATTTCGTCGTGAAATATTTTTGTTATTAGCCAGCAAGGACCCATTTACTGTTACCCATATTTACATTCCTTTCCACATCTTCATCATTGTTCATGAGCGAATATTCTTGAGCTTCGTGGAGTCTCTTCTTTGCTTTTCGATTGTTGGTTGACAATATTTCATCCCTCTATTTTGTTTGTGATATGACCATGTTTAAATTGGTGATCTGAATTTTCTCCATCATTCTGTGGATGGCAATCATCGAGTCATTTCCCGATCGATTCCGAACAAAGGAGCTTCTGATGTATGAAAAGGTAAACAATTTTCAAAGCATTCATCTTAATTTGTCCCCCTGTGTAGTATATTAATTTCTTGCTCTAAAGATTGCAACTCACTCATTAGTATAAAACCCACTCATCAACAAAACAAAACAAAACCTTATTATATAATGGTCTATAACATTTATTAAAAAAAAAAACTATTATAAATTTACATAAACAGAAAAGTAAATGTATAATTCTTATACATTTGGAACCTTTCAACTCAAAATCCTGTCAGTACACAGGAAATTTTAAAAATCACTTGAATTGAGCGTCACATTCGTGGTCGAAACGATTTTTGAAAAAAATTTAAATGAAAAGAATGATGGAGTAAACTTATAGTTTTTGAAATTAAATCATGGAGAAATATCAATTATGTACCTTAATGGATACCAGAACAAGAATATTCCCTTCAATACTCTTTAAGCAATTTTCATCTTCATGATCTGAAAACCAATTCAGTATTACATTGCCTACTTTCAAGCGTGTGCACCGAGATAGGGTATGCAAAGCTAAAAAACGCTTACCAATTTCAGTAGTATCGGTTATGCAAGGTATAAAGATACTTACCCTCGTGTCGGTGGGCCATCAACCGAAACAAGTAAGTTTTTTTTTCATTTTGCATATCCTGTTTGAATCTCTGTGCACACAGGGGTGTGTATTTGAAATGTTTGTTTATAGTTTGAACAAATGTAAAGATATGTAATTCCACTCGGTACTTACAATTTGAGAATTCGTATCACACGTTCCAAATAGATTATTCTGTTCATGTAGATGTCATGCAAAGCAAAATTCTTACATACATATTTAAAATAACTGGGAGAAAATAACATCAATATGACTACAGAATTATTTTAATGTACATTAGGTTTTTTTATGCCTTTAAAAATATATTTTTAATCACATTAAATGTAACTATTATTTTTAAATTAGATTGCTTCTCCTGCTATTTATCATATTCAACAAGCAATGTAAATTAATATTTTGAATGTAGAAAAAGAAATGTTTTTTTATTGTTTATGAAAATATTTAGTGCAACATAATTTTGGCACATATGTGTCTATATTGTTGGTTTTGAAATTTTATCTCACTTTTATTATTTATAAATTTATATTGATTTATTGTTATATTTTGTATATAATATTGGGTAAACGTATTTTGCATGAATTAAAAAAAGATATTGATCATACTACAATTTATTTATATTCATAACAGTACAAAGGTTGTTTCTTGCTTAATTGTACAATCTAAATAGCAAGTTGTTTACTTTGAGTAGCAAACTTGATGGTTAGTCTAGATGTTACTTTTTTACATATTTTAATGTATCTTGTTACTGATATAAAAAAAATACAAGATTTTTTGAAACTCACTAAACTTCCATTATACAACTATAAGTTTTTGAGGAAAAAAATACATATATTATTTTTAATTGTAGCTGTATGGTTTTCTGTAGTTTTGTAACATTTTAAATAAGTCATAATTATTTATATTTAAAACATTGTGTCATTCGAAATTTTGTTTGAATAGCTTGGTATGTCTATGTATTATATCGGTTCTAATATATTCTATTTGTCAATAATCTCAGTTTTTTTTTGTATTTAAATTAAATCCCTTTTGGAATATGCATAAAAAATGCTTAATTTTATCATTATAACTAATCTAGTTGAACATATGTTTAGAACTACTTCAAGTTTTGATTCATACTTAAGAAAATCTAGTGATTTCAATACATTAAGTTTTACTGGTATTATGTTGGAAGTGTTTGAATTATACAATAATGTTCAAAATATTTTTGGCCATATGGAGGTTTGTTAGGATTTTTATTAATGAACAGGATTTGAAGTCAATTTAAATTCAATAGCATTGGAGTGGATCATGGATGTGTGTTTGAAGGTGAGGCGGCGCTACTCACCGGAGGCATCAGTGCGAGCGCTCCTTGGAGGCCTCCCTGCAACAGAAGGCGAATTAATGCATGGAGTGCCGAGGACTTCAGGAGGGAATGAGGAGGGAGGCATGAAGTCGTGTTACCGTGAGCGAGTCGTTAGTTATTTGGGCGCCCGAGAGTAGGGGGCGGCGCGCGCGTAGTGACGCGCCCCGTGCACTGGTGCCGTCCGCGGCGCACGTTCCATGGGGCGTGCGTGGGCCGCCGGTTTGTACTCGCCGCCACGGCCACCACCTACGCCTGCGACCACCTGCTCGTCTTCGTAGTAGTGTTCGGGGCGCTCGTATCCGTAGTAATCTGGTTCTGGCGCGCGAGTTAGCAAAGGACGGCGCACGTCCGCGGCGCCGCCTGAGACGCTCGGTCCGCTCCGTCTCCAGCCGCCTTGCATAGTAACCGGCGGCTCGCGCACATCATACGATTCCTCGTAGCCGTATGAGTCATCCATGGCGGAGCGTGCACGGTCCAAAATACTCATCACCTTAGCCTTGGCGGGCATGACGCGCTGCGCATGCGGCGGCGGCGGAGCGCGCGGTCCCCCGCGATCGACGATATCACGCATCTGATTTGGGTGCATAAAATCATTCGAATCGGGGATCAAGTACTTGCGGATCTCGGCAAGCGCGTATGCCATTCGCGCGTGCGCCTCCGCCGGTGATCCCATTGCCGAGATTTCCACGTGCAGCTCATCCGACAGATGCGCATACTTTGGATCTAAAGAGTTGCGTAATTCTTCTTCTTTTTGCCTGTAAAACTCATTTAAGGTCAATTAAATTAATTCCTTACACTTCTGATTACAAGTTCTATACAAGTTTGATATTTGTGACTTGCTATTGGTTCTTGTCTGTTAGAAATTAGGCATTTACAACATTAGTCACAAAAATATTGCAATAAAATTTGTTATAAGTACGAGCAATGCTGGTCCAATGAGTGATAGTAGCTCAGTGTTTCAGTGTTGCCTGTTGCCTTCGAACTAAAAGGAACCAGGTTCGAATTCTGATAATAGATTGATCATTGACTTTTAAGATAAGTCAAGTTAACACACTTATTAGGATTTGATATACTGAGTATAGGAACACTATTAATAAGTGAGTGAAACCAGCTGTACCATGCCTTAAGGAGCATGTTAAGCCCATAAACTTGAAGGTTGTCATTCATTATAGACAACGGCCATAAGTAGCCTCAAGCTAGGAGAGTTAAGGTCAAAATTTTTAAATCTGAAAAGAAAATTATTGTAAAAGGGCATGCTTAATTTTCCCTTATTTATTTCATATATATATATATATATATATATATATATATATATATATATATATATATATATTCTACAAATTTATACATGAAAAAAGTTACATTAATGGATCATTTATAAGTATAATATACAAAAGTGGGTGCAAACAATGTTATTTTTTGAACACTATTTTTGGAATTTTATGCCATATTTATTGCTGAAGTTCAACATTTTCCTCATTGTTTTCTAACATTTTTCCCTATGGATTGTGGACATATCTTGTACATAGACTTAGAAATATTTTTATAAAAATCTACTAGCAAATATTAAATAGTATGCAAAAAAAGACCTAACATTAAAAAAAAACATAAACAAATAAACTATAAAGCTATATCTATGTATCTGATAGTATCTATTCTAAGCTTTATGATGAGCCATGTTGTGGTCAACTTGGCTGCAGTACCAAAATGAGCCGGCTTAACCAGTGAGATACAACACTTTCACAGAATACAGATGTGAATCAACAGCTTCTGCTGTTGTATTTCATACAGCGAGTGAGAGTTCCGGTGTCCTACTTCCTTTTTATAACCCCACTTGTTCCTCCATCAGATGTCCTATTCCTACAGAATAGGTCGGCGACGCATTGGTGACTCCTCTAGGGTTGTTAGTGTCAATAGACAGCAGTGACCACCTACACTCTGATAGCTTGTATCCTTGTTTGCCCTTCGAAAATTCTATAAAAAAAAGTTTAATGAAAATTAAAGTCAACAAACCTGTCTCTCATAGAACCTCTGCCGAGCACAGCCATTTTGCAAATAGTGTCTTCTTGGAGCTGTTTCATAGTGTTTCCTTTAGGCCCCAATAATTTACCCACAAAGTTGAACTGTAAAATATTACAGATCAGCATTAGTTTCATTTTCTAAACAGTAAAGTGGCACTTTATTGTTGATGGTCAAGCTTTAAGGTACATATATTGGAGACACTAGTAAGGATTCTGACCCATTTAAGGCTATCAATTATTCATCATATTACAACCTTGTATTTTTGAATGCTCGTACAAATGCCATATCAACACCTAAATGCAGTGTTTGTATCTCTTTTCGTATAAGTATATATTCAAAATTCTATTTTTTTATGCTTTGTTATTAATAAAAAAAAGTTTGCGACAAATCTTCCGCAAGACTAGTGGATGTCCATTCCATATATCTCCCTATGCACAAGTTTTAATATTGCCGAGGCTATCCTTGCATTAAAACTGTTTGTTGGGCACTATTACAAATAGTAGCAATGTTTGTTCACTAATAAGTAATTCAACATAAAATTAAACATTTGTATTATTAAAACTACTCGTCTCAACAAAATTAAAAAAGGAATTCTCATGGCCGAACTAATGTCTTTCTGTATTTTTTATTGCGGTTGCTTTTGTTTACTTTTCCTGTTACTATTGTTATCAACTCGAGGACATGGTAATACTTCCGTACAATCATTGGCTCGAATGTCAACAAGATGACAGATGTAGGAACAAGAGAAAGAACAAAAATTAGACAATTTTGAAAGAAGGTTTAATTATAACATAAAAATAGAAGATTTGGAGATATTTAGCAACCCAGGAAATGTGTTGTAGGTGCTAAAATAAAGTGAGGTTATGTATACTTCCAAGTAACTGATGCATGACCTAATATTACTTGTGAACGCTTTGTCATTTATGTCATTTACAGTTGGATTTATGAACTATATGGTACATAAATATTGATAGGGTTGGTCATTTAAACTACTAGGAAAAATACTTGTAGTACAAAGAGAAACATTGAGGACACCTCATGTACAATTGTATATTATTTATTATCTAAGTATAAATTATTTGGGCAATATTCTAATAGCAAAAATGATTATTTTAAAACAAATTTTGATTCATCATTAATAATAATAATTAACACCTAATCCAAGAATTGAGCAGGCAGTTTTATATTATCTTGGTGCCACGCTCAAATAAGATAGCATATTATTGACATAGTATATGCACAGGTGCCTGTTGTCCACTCATATACTACGCAATTGATTATATTAATATTCTAGAATTCATTTTCTATCTGTGTGTCCGTATGCTTCTACAAAAACATGTATAAAAATATATACAAGAGGTTTTAACAATTTTTTTTTGCTCTTTCAAATATCCATGATATATTTATTGAAGTTGCTATTTTTAATAAAATCTAGGAATTCAAAAAATAAAACAAATTATTATATAGCAATTACGACAAAGTGGTCACCAGTGTTCACACTATCTTGAACATATGTGAATCTTGAGCTTTCAAAAAATTGATAAATAATAAAAGGCAACATATGAATGGACTTATGACTTTTCTAGAACTAATGAAATATGCAGAATATGGAACGAAGAAGAGGCTAGATAATCGGGAGTTTACCTTATACTACAATTTAACACATTACATCAACATTTGACATAAAGAAAATATGGGAACTGTTGTCTCTGTTATTGTTTAATTGACTGTTAAAATGGGTACACAAAACTGACATAGTTTAGTGAAGTTTTTATTTAATGTTACATTTTATACCCGTTTCATAAACAATATAAAAAATAATCCCCAAAAAATATATTAATACACCACTCCATTAGTTTATGCTTTCACCTTTCTATAATCATCAACTGATTTGTGTCCTTGGGGTATTTAGCTATCCCTAATATATTTACTTACTCTATATGTGAGTTCAGATTAAAATACCCAGGAATTTATTTATGAGTACAGATTTATTTCTTCTGCAACTGATTTTTATTAGAACTACAGTTTTTCATTAATTTGGATATAATATTTTCAACTTTACAAGTTAAAAAAATTATATCCGCATTGGGCATTGATAACACTGGTAATCACTGGGATATGAAGTGAACTGGTTGCTAATCTTTCAAATTATTTATTAGTCATTCCATTTTAAACTTTACCTATTTTTTAATTGAAGAAGGCACAACTAATAATTTGGAGGAAATAAAAAATACTTTTTTCTGTCTGTGTTTATACTATATGTAGTAATTCTTTAATCATTAAAATTTTAATTATCGAAACTGTGAAAATATACAACATGCTTACACTTTATTTTCAAACATTTGTTACGAATAAAAGAAGCAATTCTTTCTCAAACAGTTTCCGATAGGCCCGACCATTATGATCCATGTTTCTTTTCTCTAAAGAACTTAAAATAGCTCATTTTAATCGACAAAGAGCTTACACGTCTCACTTGTAGAAAAGTAACACATAAATGAACACAATTGACAGATAACCATGCATGGTGAAATAGTCCCACAATACATGTTAATTTTTTTAAATTTCTTACTTTGAAAAATATAAATATAATCTAAGAGCATTTCTTAAATTTTCTGGAATTCTAGTTGAATGAGCAAGAGAGCCCCTATCTCAGGCCCTACATGAGTAAATTTCGACCATTATATTCTAATACATATTTATTTGTCGCCTTTTTACAGTATACAGCATCAAGTGTAAAAATATCATAATCAATTGATAGAAATTGTAAAATACCTTTGGATGTTCTTTGATCGGAACCAAAACTTTGGCTACAATCTTTATTGGTTTCTCTCGGTATACATCCACATACTTTTGATCCCTGAGCGGAACTCGTCCATTTGCTTGAACACGAATCACCTCTAACAAAATAAATTAGGATTAATATTGTGAAATATGAATTTGAGAGGTTAGTTTATTTAGGACAAAATGGACTCTGATACGGCAAATTTACTAACCTTGGTCAATGAGTTTAGTAGACAGCGGGAACTTGGACTGATCTATTTTAATTTTCTCACTCAACAATTCTCTCATGTATTCGCCGGCTTTTTCATTAAGTTTCGACGCATCTTCGCCATCTTGTTCATGTTCATTTTCTACTTGATTTTGGGGCGCATTACGTTTAAAGTCGCCGCCACTGTAACCGTTGTTATCAGTCATTATTTGTTATTCTAAATACTGATCTTATTTTCAGAAATGAAAATTGATGTAAAAGTGTACGGAAAAAATATGCAGACGCGACGCGCACTACTATACCAAAGACTATAGACCACAGAACAGAAAACTAGGTAACGGTAAAAACGTTAAATAATAGATCTATTATCAAAGACATAATAGTCTATCAAACCTAAAAATCTCACGAGAGCAATGTTGAGTTCTTCCTTTATTAATAAAGACAACGTTTTAGGTGTGTCAACTTTATAACTTTAATATAAACTAAGGTGCACCAGAAAAATAGCGCATGTTCATAGCACTTACATCTTTTTGTTAAGAGGCGCAACTTTTCGTCAATAACTCAAAAACGGTATATCCGATCAGTATTAAAAAATAATTTTCGTTGAAACTATTTATTAAGCGTAACCTTCTTAATTTTTTAAATATTTTTTGAAAATAAGTATAGCTTAGAAAATAAAGGGGAGGTGGACATACACAATTTCTGTTACTTTCGAAGGATTTATTTCAGAAAATATTCAATTAGTCTAAAAAATTGTTTAATAATCTTAATTTTTTTTAAAAGTATTGTCGGATTATATGCTTAATGTTGAAGCTTCTGTTACACGTATGAAGTGACCTCATTAGAAATATTTATCTTTGTTATTTAATGACGAAACTATACAAAATGCCTATACTCAGAATTTCATCAATATAATTCTTGCAGTTTTTAGTAAAACTCCTGTGACATATGGACAGGTGGACAGATATGATAAAACTGCAAGGGTTCCGTTTTTGCCATTTTGTCTCGGAACCCAAAAACAGCTAATAAACAAAATAAGATTCGTGAATTTTTAAAAGACATTTAAATTATTTTTCTCAGAAACGGCTACTTCATTGACTATGTTTCTTAGGCAAAGGTGTTCTAAAAAAGAAGGAAATTATGAATATGTCCTGACTAATTCCATAGGGTAGGGTATTCATGCATATATTGAATAGTCTAGCTTGCTGTAGTCCATCGTGGTTCAATATTATAACCATAGAAGATGCCATTGTTCAATCGTTCAACAATCAATCAAGTTTTAATGATTTACGTTCATCTAGAGTCGTGATTCTATCAGTGGTCAATACAAACAATATTCAGGTTCGAATTGCATTACTGTGCTTTGAAATAACGAAGGAAAGCTTGTAAAATTGCGAAATTGTTTTCGTTTACGGACAGTTATAACCATTGGCGAGCAGCGATGGGTGATAAATATCAGAAAAACTATGGTGGTGGTGATTTCAAACGTAATGCACTACAGGAACATAATGAAAGTGAACAAGATGAAGGCGAGGAGGGAGTCAAACTCAATGATAAAGC
This sequence comes from Eumeta japonica, assembly GCA_005406025.1. Taxonomy (NCBI): domain Eukaryota; kingdom Metazoa; phylum Arthropoda; class Insecta; order Lepidoptera; family Psychidae; genus Eumeta; species Eumeta japonica. The sequence continues at coordinate 168,491 of BGZK01001183.1, forward strand.
TGGCGAATATATGCGAGAACTATTGAGTGAAAAGATCAAAATGGATCATTTGAAATTTCCGTTGTTAACTAATCTTGTCGATCAAGGTGTATTAATTTCATTTAATTTTTTACCATTGTTATTAGGTGTCTTGAATAGAAAATTAAATACATAGTAATATTAAGTATTAATTTATTAACTTTATATAAACTTGGTTGCAAGTTCAAATTCCAGCTACTGAATTTTGCTTAACGCCGGATCATAATTCATTCCGCTCTGCCTGGTACCTTGATTAAACTGTATTGAAATCATTTCGATTAAGACTAATTCCGAGTTTTTAATTGTACCAGTAGTCTCTGTAATGAATCGTATTATTGTGTGAAAACTTAGGAAGAAATCAATTTTAGGAAAAATTACTTCTTGATATTTGATCGTAGAATTTGAATTAATGTATCTCAAATAAATTAAATAACATTGTAATTTCATTGATTTGTTCAGCAACTTTTAATTTTTCTTGAAATATAGTAACATATTTTCGAATGATTAAGCATCTTATTATTAAAATTCATTTATGTGTGATTTACCATAATAAGTGGTTGTTTGTTTTTAGTTCTTGATTTTAGATGATTCTTCATCATTGTGTTATGAGCTTCATCAGAACTTGCTAGTATACATTAATTATTTCCTTCATACTATTATATGAATGAAACAAATAAAAATAGTTAATTTCTGTATTTAGACAACTTGGGCATACAATATAATCACTTTCACTATACATGCATCTTCGTTCCGTAAATTATTATTTTATTTACAGTCTATACTCTTGTCTAATAATGTTTCCTGTTATTTGGTTTAGTACAACGATTCATTTAATTTTTCCAGAGGTAACCCGAGTACAAGCAACTGGTCGAATTCCTCCAAGAGACCAGAAATATGTGGATGTATATCGTGAGAAATCTATTAAGGTAGTGGCCAAAGTACTGGTTCCAATCAAAGAGCATCCAAAGGTATTGATAATGGCGCTAAAATCCAAACTATGGATTATAATTTTTTTTTTTGTAAACATCTTTCACTACCTGAAATCGCATTATGTTTTTAGTTCAACTTTGTGGGTAAACTATTGGGACCGAAAGGCAATACTTTAAAACAGCTTCAAGAAGACACCATGTGTAAGATGGCAGTTTTAGGCCGAGGTTCCATGAGAGATAGGTGAGTTATTTTGAATTGTTAATTATAAATGATCTATATAAAAAAATATGATTCTAGTTGTTTAATCAGGTCAGAAATTATGAAGAAGCATAAATTGGAATTTGTACATTTCTCGCACTTGAAATGATTCTTGACTTAATAGAGGTGATATTTAATTAAATTAGACATTCACTAATAAATTACACCTGTTAAAGAATAATTCACATACATAATTCAAATAAATCAAATGAAAATTTTTATTTCATTGCTTACTACAGAACACTAAGAGATCGATAGATCTCATTACTAAGAAATAAGCATAATCCTTGTCGACTGCTACTGTCTACGGTTGCACCATCTACATGCCCTTCCATGCCGTGTGACCGCATGGAGCTAAATTAAGTTTTCTCATAGAATTTGTACTAAAACTCTGTAGTTATTATGGCTTTTTGAAATATAGATAAATTTTTCTATTTTTTTTAAAAGAAAGTATTTAAAAAATATATTATTATTTAAAAGATATATAAAGTTAAAATCATAGAAACTGTATCTTCCAAGCTTTTGCTAAATTACAAATAAATGAAAGCACAGTTTTGTTCAAATTTGTATTTTATTTATTAATTAGTAAACAATTTACAATAGTAATAAAAGCGGAGGCTTTATACATTTCGACAGTTTAAAACAAGAGGTTTAAAAAAATGGCAGACCAGGTAAATTTTTATTTTCAACCAGTTTTTTTTTGTAGATACCTCTTAAATTAGTGTAATTTATAACTCAAAATATTGCTAATTTATTTTATGATCTGAGAAAGCACCATTAGATTTTGATATTTTAATAAAATAAGAACTAAATACGTTCGTAAGATTGCGATTCCCAGAAGAAAGTCTTAAATGATTTTAATTTAATTTGTGCAAATAAAAGTAATTTTATGAACAGTTGAAAAAATAAACTACATATGTACATAAAAAATAATAAATCTTCTATAGAAAAAATTTCAGGATATTCTTTTGAAAAATTTATTATTTCCGTTAAATATGCTGTTTAAACTTTGTGTGGATAATGACACCATTTCCTTTGATTACCTATGTGGTTGTGAATCCCTACAGGGACTTTGGCACAATTATTCATAAATTTATAATGAATGTGAAGCTTAAAATGCACTTGTATTATTATTTTTACAGTGAAAATCATATTAGAAGTGAGCTTTGATTATGAGAACCAATCACCATTACCGAAACAATGATGGCAACTGGACACTATGTTACAACTCTGCAATTTGATCATGATTTTCCCTAAACAGAACTTATAGATCAATACCGAATCGATCATGATTTTTTATAAACAGAATTCATAAATCAACGCTTTGAAATGCTCATTTCCATTAATAGATGTGTGTATATATAATGCAGAATTATTTTACATTAAAAGAAAAACATTAAAATAATGCAGATTTAAAACTTATGTAAGACAGCTATATTGATTGAAAAATATACACAGGTTACCATTGATAAATATTTTCTAATACTGAGAAAATTATAATTTTGTTTCTAACTCAACAATCTGAAATCTTATATCGCCACTCATTGGCTGAGTCCCTGAAAGAGATTTCGACCATCAAGCTCAAGTCCCTAAGGGATTTCAGACTACCTAGGGAGTTAAATGATGTAAGGTCATGTAAAACAATGTTTTGAATATGCGGTATTCTATGTTTTAAAATTATACTTTGGAATAATTATATTATACTTTTATATGTCTGAGTTGCATCTTCTGTAGGTCCAATTAGATCTCCACCCACTACTTTGTTTGTTGGTGTACATTGTTAACAAAGAGGATGAAGGAGTGATTTATGCTATAAGTTGCTTCTTCACCCTAATTATTTGCAAATCTATTTTTTTGCCTGTTAGAAATCTAGTGTTCTTGTACTTATGTTTATTTATAATATAAGTTACATTTATTAGGAAGTTTTATTAGTTTTTTTTTTCAGTAAAAAATCAGATGTAGGTCGCTCTCATCTAGGTCATGATGTCTATTTTTGTAGTAAATCAAAATATAATGTTTTATTACACTGGTTTAAATTATATTCTGATTAATACTTTGATTAATGCATATATGTGTCTGAAGAAGTGATTTTGATATATGTAATTTTAAAGTTTAATATTTTTTGTTGCAGTATTTTTGTTTAGTCTAATTTTTTTTGAAATTAAAATAAAATTTATTACATATATGTTTTTCAAAGGTGTGATGTAGTCAAAAAAGATTTTGGTATAGTGAAGTTTAATTTAAAAATGATTTTATGCTACTAATGATATAGATTATATTAATTTACTAATAAAATTATGCAAACAATTGATTCATTTATATTAACATCTTGTTTAAAAATGTATTGAAGAATTTGACTAATTTATTTGTGTGAGTTCAACAGACAAAAAGAGGAAGAGTTTCGTAGTTCACTGGACCCCAAGTATGCACACCTGTCAGATGAGCTACATGTGGAGATTTCAGCACTCGGTCCTCCAGCCGAGGCTCACGCGCGCATGGCGTACGCCCTAGCAGAGATCCGCAAATATCTGATCCCTGATTCCAATGACTTCATTCGTCAAAATCAGATGCGTGAGATCATCGATCGCAGGCCACGTGCACCTCCACCTCCTCCACCACCGCATCGCGCGCCGCCCATTACGCCGCGCGTGATGCCTGCCAAAGCCAAGGTTATCAGCATTCTGGATCGCGCGCGTTCCGCCATGGAGGAATCCTATGGCTATGAGGAGTCGTACGATGTGCGTGAGCCGCCGGTGAATATGCGGATGGAATGGAGTCGCGGATCAGGCTTCTCTGCTGGATCCGCTGATGTGTATTTCTTGCAGGTCCGCGGGGTTTCGCGCGCACCCGAGCCCGACTACTACGGGTATGATCGCTCCGAGCGCTACTACGAAGAGGAGGCGGAGATCGCGGGCGCGAGCGGGGGCCGCGGGGGGGAGTATAAAGCAGCGGGGCACGCACGCTCTATGGAGCGCGCGCCGCGCACGGCCGCGGTGCACGGGGCGCGCCACTATGCGCGCGCTTCGCCGTACTCGCGGCCGCCCAAGTAGCTAACCACCTGCTCACGGTAACGCGCGAGAACGCGCGACTTTTAGCCGTCGCTCTTCCTGGGCTTCTAGTATCTCAGTTATGAAAACTTATGTTGCAGGGACGCCTCCAAGAAGCCCTCAGACTGAAATTTCTGGTGAGTAGCACCGTTTCATCTCCAAACATGTGCGACTGCATCGTGTTAAAAAAGTCAGATCAAAACGAGCCTCAACTAAACAATTTTAACATGCAAAATATATCATAAAAACAATACAACTTTTTAAATTCAAAATATACTTAACATGTGATCAAAATGAAAAACTTTTTACTAACTAATCTGTATTATTATCAAAAGTGTGAAAAATGCAAAAAAAAAACTTTAAAAAGTACATGTCGATTTGATTCTGATAGTATGTTATTAACTTAATTGTTAAAAGAATATTGTGAAATGAAAAATTGATGGATTGTTTTTGAAAATTTATAAGTACCTAATTAAATTGAATGAAAAAGTATCCAAGAACAATAATTAATTATGAACAATTCTATGTAAACTTAATAATATCAAACATTCTTGTCGGCAATAATATTATATGATTAAATTAATTTAAACAAATAGATATTTAATTTGTATAATTGTTATTAAAAGTAATTATAAAATCAAGTCCCACAAAAAAATATTGGAATCTATTTAACACTTGAACATAGAGCTAGCACAAAATTAAATAATTGATTAGATATTCAATAAACACCCAAAAATGAAAGTCCTCATTCTTATTGAGAATAAGTAAATATTAATGTGAAGTAATAAATAGATAGTAATTAAAAAAAGGTCTTTTACAATTTGTCTTGCTAGATGCACTTATTTTTTTCACAAGTGCAATTTAACTTCTATGTATATTCATCATAATATAATCTTTGATTGATCTCCAAAAAATTTTATCAATAAAAGGCTCCTAATATATATAGATAGAAATATTGTTGTCACACATTATATTGGTCAACCATGCCAGTGTTGGCCAACATACCATAATATTGGCCTATTCATTCACAAAGATATTACTAGTAAACCAGCAAACTAGAAATTTTGCTGTGCTTACTAGAATAGAATCAACTTATATTGCATATAGAAAATATGAGATAATCCAAACCTAAACATAGTCAATTGTTTATTTTGTGTACATTCTTGATTCATTTATTTTATAAAAAAATACAAAATTTTGAAATAAATGTAGGCACACATAGAAAAAAATTGTATTAAACAAAATAAACAATAACAATATTAAATATCTATCTGCTTTAGAAGTAAAAATATAAAAAAAATCTTACTATGTTTGTGTGTGTGTAGTAGTTGTAAAGTAAGTATTAAATCAATAAATGGAATTAATCCGAACACAGATTTTTAATTCAAGGAAATTCATTAAACACCCTTACAAAAAGTTTTTAATTAAAAAACATGCGTGCAATATTTAATGATGTTAAAACAGTATAAAAAAATTGTAATAAAATATCAATTTACCCAAAAAAAAAAACCTTAAATATTCAACATAATAAAATTGGTCAAATTTGTATGTAAGAAGTAAGTATTCTTAACATCGTAAGTAAGTACATTATAATCAAGTTTGTTTTGATAAAGTTAGAAGATAAGATGGGTAAGTTTGAAGTATATAGTAAGCTAAAATTATATACCAATTATTTTATAGTATTTACATATTGTAATTTGCTGTATGACAGTTGCTATAGGATTTATCTGTCCCAAATCTTGGGAATGTCAATGATATGAAAGCTTAAAAATTTGCAGCATTGTGCTTCAAACCTTCATTTGCAATAGTTAACTGCTAACTGTTAAAAGATACACATGCCAAAATATGTTGTTTTAACTATACAATTGGCAATTAAATGTGGTGTCTTAGAGATATTTTGATATGTTTGGTTTTTAACTGTAGTTACCAGTTAATTATTGCAAATGATTGGAATATACCCTTGTTAGAGTTTTGTTAATGAAGATTTAAGTAATCATATTAATTAATGTTAATATATTGACTATTAGCTTTCCATCTCGTGGTCATCTTTGATATTGGAACTATTTTCCTGTCAATCCTAATCTTGTTTCCTCTTTTAATTCTCGTCCTGGTATTGGCTTTGATTTCGATTCCAGTCGCACTCCTAACTTTAAATCCGGTCCCACACGGTTTCCACTCTGCACCCACTCTCAATTTTTCTTTTAGATTTCCATTCCTAAAGGGTGCCAATGGGACCCTATTACTAAGACTCCGCTGCTGCTCTGTCTGCCAGTGGGTCGTATCGCATGAACCGTAATAGGTAGACAGTTGAAATTTTCAGAGTGAGTTATTTCTATTGCTGCTATAACAATAAAATAATAAATTTAAAATGAAATTTAAAAAATTTGGAAAATGAAAAATGCACACCTCATAATGTTCCTTTCATTTTTGATAAGAAAAATATTCTATTGTTCACTTATAAAGTGAAATGGACAATAAAAGTCAGAGGTGAAAAATGGACGTTGATTGTTTTACTAAAAAAACCCAGAAAATTCATTGCATTTCATTCATATCTTTAAAACTGTCTTTAATTTAATCATGTTAAGAAATAGGGTTCATCCACAGGATAAATAAAGAATTATCCAAAAGGATTTATAACAATTGATTGCATATATTTTTCTAAAACGTGTGAACGAACAAGTGCACGGACCAACAGATGGCTGTAATTATATTTTTTTCAGTACATATTTCTTATATGCACTAAAACAAATAAATAAAAAAATATGATGACTTTATAATTTAATATGTCTAGTTCTCAAAACATTCCTATTTCTGTTGATTTAGTTCTAACTTGGGATATAAGAACCGGTTTCATATTGCAAAATCGTTATATAGCGGCGTGGCGAGATAGCACATCCACACGCTCGCGCGTTTTGATGCGTGCAATAAAAAGGGGTCTCCATACAAGAAATGCATTTTGCTTCGGCGTTTTTTGTTCAATCTTAATATTTGTTCTTGTCTTTCCGTAAGGAATAAAGGTTCCCCACCATCATACAATATTGAACACTACATACTTTTATAAATATGCAACATTCAATATTGTATGGTGGTAAGGAACCTTTCGTGTCTCAGTACGACTCGCACTTGGCCGGTTTTATTTTTGAACGTTGTTATTCGTTCGCATTGTGACGTCATAGACCTTCGACGTTAGCAATTGTTACTTGCCTTGTAACTTAACTTTTCTCCTGGCATCCTGTTTGAATGAGATAAAGCTTATGTCCTACCCCAAGCCAAGTTTTAGTTAACCTTGGAGTCTGTATTAAAATCCATGAAGTGATTTCAGAGACGTGCGCGAATAGACGGACAATGAAAAAAATTAAAAAATCATTTGCTTCCTCCTATTATCCTTTAATTATAATATTCTGTCCATTTACATAAATACCTTCAATGTACAGGTACACCGAATTCTGCTGTTTCATTATATGTATAGATTTGTACTGTCAGTAAATAAGTATTCTTATTATAATTTTGTTTATAATAAAAATAAATATATAAAAAAAAACTTCAACGCCAATGGTATCAAAACTGCTCGGATACAAATAACACAACCAAAGAGGTTTTACTGCAACCTTTTACTTTTAAAACACAAAAGAGCTTTTTCACCGACCTATTACATGAGCCGCACTCTGTTTACCTTTCTGTCCGTTTGTTTGTCTATCTACTTATAACTCCACAATGATTTTACCAATTTTGATGGTATTTAGAAAACTCATAGAACTCCTTGTTACATTTATTTTTTTTGTATTACTATTTAAGAAAATTCAATTTAAGAAAAGTCATTAATCGCGTTTGACTTATCTAAAGAAATTTTATTTTACTTCCCACTCTTCGATAAACATGTATCCTGCTTATTGTTTGTTTTGTTTAGATAAGAAACAATGTTAAGAGTGGGCGATGTGGATTGGCAAGTCGCGTGGCGCGAGAGCTTGAGGTGGAAAATAAGCGAAAGGGACGGTGTCAATAATCCCTTTGTAACTATATCTAATACATAAAAATCAGTATTTTATGCGTTGCCATACTGTTCATCTAATTGCAAAAAAAAACTATCAATATTCTGCTATTTATTTATGGTATAATTAGACATTGCTAGACAGACACAAAAAATCACGAAATTTATGCTATGTATTATTTAATGCTACATTTAAACAGTAGGTGGCGCACGCGTCGTACCGGCAAATGCATTTGTAAGGGCATTTCTGCAATTACATAGAATATGATTTACATTTTTCATTTATATATCGTTCAGTTTTTCTAAATATATTCATCATCGGTAAGAAAATAAATATAATAGTTTCTATCATTTCTATAATTAAACAAGATAACACTTCAAACAATATGCCCACAGTTATTTCTTCTGCGGCCGAAACGCGCTATTATTAAATAAAAGTGAAAAGTAAATAAGGTTTCTTAGAATGCGTCTGTTTTCATCAATTAATGAATCCCTTTGTTTTTGGCAAAAATCGATAGGCAATAAAATTAACAATAGTATTTAGTCCGATCATAATTGCAAAAAGATTACAATTAACTGGTAATTGTATCAACAATAAAATTCTTTTGGCAAAGTATATATATATATATATATATATATATATATATATTTAAACTAAGCTTTATAATTATAGTAAACTAATTATTTATACTAAAATAATCAGTTTAATATAATCAATTAATTATATAAAAAAAACATTAATTAAATAATAATGTTAATTAATGTGATTTTATTTGATTGAGCGTATTTAAAGAATCTGTCAACGAGCAAATAATAAGATGGCCATACTACAGTGACCAGTACGTGACGTGGAATACGATTTTTAAACATGCATAGTTTATTATATTGCTAACAATAAAATAATAGAGACACCTACAAAAACGACAATTACAGGCTTGGGGATCTATTTCACCAAGCGTACATTTACAATTTTTAACATTCCGTCAAGTGTTAATCGGCCGTCAATCGATAAAAATATGAATTTGCCTTTCAATGCCTGTTTAAAGGTAATTATTACAAACGATGCATGCAGTAAATTCGTGATTACATTATTCATTTGGGTTTGCTATTCGGTTGGGTGCGGCCTAAAATCGCATACCTAACGGGTTGAGGTTGAACAACCGACAGGGAGCGATGTATTAGCGTTTCTCGCATTCGGTTTCCATTAATCATCACTCATCAGTTTCGTGCACAGCATAAGGGAGCATCCATTAATTACGTGCGGCGCTTGGAGGGTCAAGCCGAATCTCACCCGTTCTTATGGCGGTGGTGGGGCTCGACAAAAACACGAAATTTTTTTTCACCAAGAAACGGGGAAAAATTGAAAGAAAACAGGATAGAATTTAACTTGTTTTTCCATTAAAATGAGGTTAAATACTTGATAATTTTTTTTGGTAAATCTCTCGTGAGATTAAGTGCTCAGACCAAATCTTATCAGGAAGGGGTCAAAATCGCCTCACGTATTCAATGGATGCCCCCTAAGAAGCCCGGCTCGACCGCGACCTTGAGGGCAGACCGCGACACGAGGGACTTCAAATCGAAGAAGCCGTGTCGAAATCAAAAGAACACCGACCGCTGTCAAGGTTCACGTTCGCGACGGGCGAGGAGGGTCCGGGCGGTCCGTCAAATGAATAACTTGCCCGAAAAAGTTTTCCATAGACATTAAACGGCACTTTTTGATCGATTGCAATAACGGATTGTGCTTGTAGCGGGTTAACGCGCTCGGTTCTATTATCAGCCGCAAAATGGATTTATCTTTGGGAGACTTTGATCTACAACGGAACCCATGCGTGAAAAGTTGTTAAAGTTCCAGACGTAAGCGTTTTAAGACCTTCCAGCGATTTACCGCTATGGTTCTGTTGTATGTCAATGTATCCATAAAGAATTATCTTGCTATGAACACTTAGAATAATATTTGAGCAGGGTTGGTGGTTGGGGGGAGTATTTTTACAAAACAAATATAAAACGACTTATTTATTTATTTTATTTATTATCGCAGGTTAAACAGGTAATTACATATTAAGTATTTTTTTTTGAGTTTTTGAATAAAACGTTGAATCAAACTTTGGTTTTTATATTGTATCACCTTATTTTCTAATCCTTATTTCTTGTTTCCGATCCGCGATTAGTTAACATCTGGCACGTTTCCTCATATCGGAAACATAAATATAGAATCTGAAGAACATTGACCGCAGGCGGTTTCTAACTAGGGTGGCTCCAGCCTTCCAGTTCATGGGGAGTCGCACATACTAGGTTCAGTCACGACTCGTCCCAATCTGATAAAAATAGACAAGACAGCCCAGGGGAGGTAGGTCATGGGGGTCATGCCTCCATCGATCAGCGTCTGGTCCCTAAACTTACCGCTACCCTCGAGCTTAGAACGCTGTAACGATATTTATCGGTGCGTTTTTGAGTTCTGAGCACAAAAATCTAGTTAAGGCGTTCAATTGTGCTCTTCCATAAAAAAAAAAAATGTTTATAAACGATTTTGGACTTGAAGACATCGGTAACGTAGAACAGCTTTTTTGTTCAAGTTTTCGTACAAAATCACATTTTTGTTTCAAAATAAAGTTTTTGGTTACGAAAGATTTATATCGGAACAAAAGTGATATACAAGTTATTTTTTTTTCGGAGAAAGAATTTTTTTTTCTTCTATAGTGGAAAACGACCACGTAGGTACGAGGATGACTTATGGTCAATCACGAACACTAGTATCGAATATTGTGAGTGTACATATTTTAAGCCGCTTGGTCAAATGTTTACAAAAAACTTAAAAAGTTATACTACATGTTTACATATGCCCGTTAAATATACTATTACTTCAAACTGTAATAACTGAGACCAATTCATTAGTAAGTATCTAAATTGTGAATACTTTTCTTTTAGCTATAAAACGCTTTAGAAAAGAACGTACACAGTCGCTTAGTATTCTAACGTTGAAAACCGGTTCAAAGTGTAAATGTCTGACATTTTGAAATACCATTTTGCAGTGTCAAAGAAAGACAAGGGAAGAAACATTATTTATGATCTGACGTTTCAAAAGAAAGGTCACATACAAAATTTATTTTTAAATGCTAATACAACAAATAAACATTTTGTTACTAGAAGCCTAAATCAATTTTTTTTATATAATTTGCAACAACTATGCAAGACTTCGGATGGAGTGGTACGTTATTTTTAAATTCATATTTTGGTTGAATCTATGAAAAGAATCGCCTACATTCAAGCTATTTTTAATAATAACCTATTTTTAACGTTATTTCTCTGCATAGTAAAACGTATGTAGTTATCATCCGAGATTATAGTTGATGTGAAAATTTACTTTTATGACATCGGGGAAACACGTGAAAAAAACTTAATAATTTCCTGTACCTATAGAGCTTAGTGATACATAATTTCTTTTTATTTACATTCAAATGAGGTGTGATTCATTAAACATTAACATATTTTGACGAATATAATACTTATACATAATTTGTTAAAAAACTATTTGGAGTAGGTCTAATCTATCATATAATTTATTTTTAAATGTAATTTTAAGATTTGTATACAAATAAATAAAACATTAATAAAAAAGGCGAATCTATGACAAGTGGTATAAGAACAGCCTCTATTACTTGGCGATCGAATAATGTGACAAAGCAATAAATAAGAGACCGATGTCGTTTGGTCTATTTCTTTTAAGCCGGTTTATAATAGTTTTGATGTCCCTTTAAATGAAGAAATACAATATACTATATCGTATACTCATTATAATACATGTTTGACCATCTGTAGGTATAAACTAAATTTTGCTTTTTGGGAATAAAAAATACCATTCTTTTTCAGAGCTTTTGACGTGTTATTTTTGTTTTTTGACGGAACACTTCAAGGTCGCAACGGTTGGTGCGACAAAACTACACTGAATGCAATGAGTGCTAAACTGTTTGTTTTAGCCATTGATTTAAAAAAAAAGAGGAAATGCACAGTCGCATACTATATTCACGGCAAAAAATGGCTCTATAGTGTATCTGACGTCTTTGTCTCATATTGTATGATACTATTTTGCAGTGTCAAAGAAAAAGAAGGGAAGGAACATTATTTATCATCTGACATTTCTACCGAAATGTCATAACATAAGGTTTATTTTTAATTGCAAAAGATAGTAAGTAAGGATCGTTTTGTTATTGAAAGACAATAAATCCTATTTTTTACAATTTGCACATGCTGTTCTAAAACAAGGTATCAATGGAGTGGTATAATATTAGTTTGAATCTTTGTTATTGTTTTTTGGTTGGAAGTATGAAAAGAACTATACCTAACTAATTTTTATTCCTATTAATAAAGCTTAATGTTGTAATCAACTAAAATTAAAATTAATATGAAACTTTAATTTCATAATGTCGGTGAAAATATACATAAAGAACTTGATAGTTTCTAAAGTGTATAGAATGTGGTAATATAAAGCTTTCTAATTCATATAATAAAATAAGATAACGATTCATTAAACATTAACATACATTGACGAACATAATACGTACTTATATATAATTTGCACAAAACGAATTTCAATATAGTAAACATAAATTTTATTTGAATAGGTTTAATCTATTGCATGATTTTCCTTTAGAAATAATTTTAAAATTCGTATAAATATAAAACAAATAATAAATAAAAAAGGCGACTCCATTAGTATAGGAACAGAGTCTCTATTATTAAGTGGCGGAATAACATGACAACGCAAGAAATACGTGACCGGTGTTGAATAGGTCTACTTCTTTTAAGTCGGTTTATATCTTGGCTTTTGACGCTGCTTTGAATGTTAAAATACAAAATACTCATCGAATACCCACTATAACACGTGGTTGAGCACCTATTGTGAATAAACTAAATTTTGTTTATGGATAATAAAAAAAAACGAATCCTTCCTTTTTCATAGATTTTTACGTGTTATTTTTGCATTTTTTAACAGAGTACTTCGACGTCGTAACGTAAGGTAAGACGAAACTCTACTAAATGCAATGAGTGCTAAACCGTCTGTTTTAGCACTCATTTACTGCGGTCGTTTAGCAGTCGTTACTGCGGCGCGGGGCTGTGCATCTTCTCTTTTTTATAGTTTTAGCAATCATTTATCACGGTCGTATAAATTACGCCTATATATTATATATTCCCTGTTCAAATCTGATGCTTCGTTCAAACGCTATGTTTAGTTAAATATTAAAAAAAAAAAAAATTTAAAAACCTTGATACAAACAATATACCTAAAAAGTAAGAAAAATAAGTATTGGCAGTTTAAGTTTAATATATCGTATGTATTTTCACTTGTTCCCTAATTTTATTTAAGTATTTAAATCGTCCCCACGGTATTTTTAACGTATTTATATAATGCATTATAAAAAAAGTGAAAATTAGTGCCCGATAATAAGACTTGGCTTAAAGGTCTCATTACCAGGTTACACAATTTCAAAAAAAAATTCATGTAAGTAGTAGGTAATATTTTGATCCAAGCATCGTCGCATCGGAAGGCCGCTAAGTTGATAGATGCAGTAATAATACAATTAAAAATAATATGAATTTTAAATACAAGATAGCTTACCTGTATTTAAAATTCATATTCTATCCTAGGCATCCTTCACTCGTAGTTTACCCACCGTACCACCACGGCGCTTTATTATATTCAGTGCGGGGTCATTGAGGGACCAGAATCGGAATCTGCTTAGATCAAGACCGGGTTTGGAATCAAAAGTGGGATCGGAACCAGAATCGAGAACGGGATAGCGGTCGGGCTCATGACCGAGAGCGTGATCGGTCGATACGCAAGGTGAAAAAATTTGTTCTATGTCCACGGGCGAAGCCGCGGGCGGAAGCTAGTCTATCAGTGATGTATTCATTGAGTCCATTCTAATCAACCATAACATTATTATGTTTGGGTTCTCTTTTAAATCGATGGAAGAATTGGGTATTCAGCAAATTCCAGGTGATCCAGCAGTATTTCAAAATTACTATGTTCTAATACGATTGAAGGAACGATACCGAATTTCGGCTCCATCAGATCTGTAGATGTTTACATCTAGTTATCAACTAGAAAAGGGCTGATTAATGAACTAAATTGATTTTCTTGAATCATAGCTAAAACATTCGATCAATTCACGTTTCAGACAAAACATACTAAATTAAAATCGGTTCACCTATTCGAGAGCTTACGATGCCACAGACATACAGACACACTCGTCAAAGTTGTAACACCCCTCTGCGTCGGGGGTTAAAAATGACTGATTGATTACGTTTGAATTTGTACCTATATAATAAAAATGTGTAATTCTCAAAAAAAAAAATGCGACTACAAACTTAAAATTTTTTCGACGATATTTTGAATATTATCGGATTTTGGCTCCGTTTGTGGTATTCGACACGGTATTTTTTTTTTGGAATAGAGTTGATTAAATTTTAGCATCCATCTGCGTGTCGTTAATAGGTTATTAAAGAAAATTTTTTGGTCAATTTCATTATTGAGCTATCTCAAAATTTACAGATTCGAATCGGTTGAAATTGTCAAGAGAATTTAAATGGAGCGAAATTTTCGATTGCCACAAACCACATTTCGATCTGTTAATTCGTTTTAAAGTTGTGTGAGGTTTACGACCGTAAGAATGGTCAAACAGCTGCCCAGAACGTAGCCTTAGTTCAAACATCGGACTAAGAACATCGTGATTTTTCAATTTTCTTTGCGGAAAATTCGTGACGGTTCGTCTGCGATTCTTTGAATGTTTACGGATTTCTCAAAGAGACAGTGAAAAAATCGATAGTTACATCTGCACCTCTTTCGCGAATAAAATACAACGTCTATTCTCCGACCGCGTTCGTTATAAAGTCGATGTGCAAATTGTTCAGGTTGATAAAAACCATGAATATGCAAACTCGCCCACACATCTAGTACGTCACTCGGTTGGCGTCGGGTAAAACGGCTTTATTTATTTAAAAGCGATCCATCCTCCTAGGCGCTCCTCCTTAAACTAGACGGGTAGTTTAAACTGCGACGGCTAATAACAAAAGTTTCAACCGCTATTTGGTATCATTAAAAGTTTCGCGTCGTCGTTACACGAGGGAACGTAGAACGCCTTTTCGCTTTACCTGTATACATATAATATTATGCACAGAAAGGCGCGTGTCTGCTGAATGTATGGTGTTCATTAAATTAATTCGAAACGGCCGATTTCTGCGTTACCGTCGAAGGATGAAAACCTGGGTCATATTGTTTTTGATCAAACAGTCAAGAATTGTTGGGGTAATATTAATATGTAACGCCTCCAGTCGACTATCTCTCACCAACTAGTATACTTGTCCAGTTTCCAGGAGGCAAAGAATGTCATTTATATCTGATTTGGTCAATTTGTATAGTCTGGTGCTAATTGTCGTTTCGGTTGTTTCCGGATTTCTATTATTAGTACATATTCGTCCAAGGGGTCGACTTATAATATCGCTTACTTGTCTTGGTGTATAATATAATCAATCGACAAGATGTGAAGAAATCTAGAAGTTACCATCACGTCACCATCATCGTCTGTATTTGATTCTTGACTTGTAAGTATCCAGTTTCTTTCTACAAAATCAATTCTCAATGCGTGCTTGGAAAAAGTAACAAATTGGAAAGAGATGTCACCACCGAGATAGTTAATCAACATAGGCACATTCAGTGGCGTAGCTAGGTAACCAAGGGCCCTGGGGCAAATCAAAAAAAATGGGGCCCCACTGCTCTCTAAACTGATTAGGTTTTATCATGTAAAAATATTAAATATACAAATAGACAAAAAATGCTAAGCTTTTTATCATCAGCTCTTTTTTTGTGCACTGCAGGGCAGGCAATAAAAATATTAAACAGTAACAGCATAAATTACAATTAATATTTGGTGTAGATATTGGGTAATAAAACGAAATAGAAAAGATTTAAGAGTTTATTATATAAAGGTCGGACCTACCAACTGACTAAATGACAATTATATTTACAATCAAATCAATCTTTACAAAGCTTTAGTTTGCGCAAAAGTATCAATGACTTCGTTTAAATCCAGGCTGGATGCGGTTTTGTTTTCATTGCTATTATCGATAAATGTTGGAGTCGAGTTTGGCCAATACTATTTCTTAAATGATTTTTTATTATTTTTAATTTGCTAAATGACCTTTCAGCTGCTGCAGAAGTAACAGGAATTGTAAAGAATAATAATATTGCTGTAAATACTTCCGCTAGGTCGCGTTCTAGCACTCCATATTTGCTCAATATTTCCTTACATAATCGGTGAACAGTCCATGTTTGAGTTAATTGAGGTAAAACTAGGTGGTAAATATTAATAAATTGAAGTGAAAAATTAGGGCCTATTATATCTGAATATTTTCTTTGGAATTTGTCACACTTTTGTAATAAAGTTGTTTCGTTAACATGTAACAAAAATGTAGGTGTTGGAAAATCAAATATATGACACACTGCACTCATGCCTGTAAAACGTGTATTTAGTTGAGCTATTAATGTGTCTAGTACATTATTGAAAATCTCAACTTTAAATATTTCTTCTCTGTTTGGAAATCGGTGATCAGCAGCCAATTCATCAAAATGCTTTTTAACTTTCCTTTGCCTTTTTTCTTGAAAATGGGTATCTATACCATATTTTCTTGCAGTTTCACTGGATTTGCACTTGAATAATTCGAAATCATTTCTATAAATTTGCAACTTTCCTTTCGTTTCTGCTAAAGCTTTACTTGCCTCACCCAAATTGATGTCGCATTTTTGTAAAGTTTTGGATGCATAATTGATGTCATGCAACACACTGTGCATAAATTCGCAAAGCAACACGAACTCAAAATTTAGCATATTTGTTTTATTACTCTCTGCTTCATTATGCTCATCTTTATTAGGACTCTTTAGAACTATTGATGATAATGCTTTGATAATATCAAAAAAAAACGAAGTTTTATTGCAGGTATCGTAGTGACCCTACTGGACCGTCTAGTCTGATTTAGTTTTTTTAAAGTGGTGTCCGATTCGCCAGTGAATTTTGACAATAGATCCCAACGTTTGATGCTGTTTCCGAAAAAGTTATACAAATTCTGCAACGTTGCAAAAAAATCTGTATTTCCACAAAGCTGCTAACGGCACCATTTATCACCAAATTTAAATTATGAGTGGCACAATGTACGTACTCCGCATTAGGCTATCCTTAAGTTACTTAGTTTACTAAATCTGCTGCGTCATGTTTGATGGCTACATAAACGCCTAGAAACACTTCTTTTACTTCTACTTCAATTAGCTGTCCATTTTCCGATCTGGTTATTACTGCATACCTCACAACAATGCATAGTTGATCTACCTTCGATATGCCCTGTGTCGTATCCATTATGATGGCGAAAAACGGCGACGCCCTAATTTGTTTTAGTAGATGGGTTTCGAGTTTGGTCCCCAAGCTCTCAATCATTTCATTCTGAATTGTTGCACTCAAATATCTTGTAGATCCTAAAACATAAAACACAATTTCAAAAAGTCCTGATATTAAACAGTTAATAATTATAAACAAAATAAAATAATAAAAACTTAGAAATAATAATTATTACCTTTGGGCATATCAAAACTTGCCGCAAAATGTGATCATATCGGGCGACGAGCTCTACAAAGGACAGAAAATTTCCATGATATCCTTCCTGACTTAAGTCTTCTCGATGTCCTCTCAAAGCCAACGAACTCTTTGCTAGGGTAAGTATGATATCGAATAACCTTTGAAGAACCATTTTCCAAAATGATGCTTCTTTGCGAATTTCATTTTCAAGTTCCTTGTCGATAGTATTAGTATCATTTTTTTTTCCAAAATTCATACACAGCACATGCTTCTGAATGGTCACTCGAACAACTGTGTTGTTTAATTCTTTCTGATAAATGCTTCCAATCCCAAATTCCCATACACCGAACATTATTCCTATGTGAAGCAAATAACCAGCAGGGCTGACAATAGGCAGCGTCTAGTATTTTGGAATAACACAATCAAAAATGATTAACTGGCCCATATTTAGAACTTGAAACGTAGGACGATTTTGAAAAATATCTATTGTTCTGGTTGATGTCTGTTGGAAAAGGTTCTGAAGGCTATAAAGGCCCCATATCAAGAATTTGATGTTTTTCATTATCACTTAATATTTTATTCGTGAAGTTTCCCAAGTCATAAGAAGATTTATCGTACACATTTTCAAAAAAGTAGAGGTCTGTGGTTCTTCCAAATCCTCCGCTCTTATGCATGCCATGTAAACATCATCCACGTTCACATGATGGGCGGCGGAGGTATCTCCAACTGCAATAATTGTCGAATCTTCTTCAGTAGGCTTCTCAACCAACACTACAGTTACCACATTATTTGAGTCACTATCAGTAGAAATATTTTGTCCAGAAGTACTTGAGAAGGCTGACTAAAACTTGTCAATTTTGGGCAATTTTTGCTTAATATCTTTTCTTTCTTGGCGTTGTTTGCTTTAAATGCACCACTGGGTTTCTTCTTATTGTCCATAATTTTAGTTTTCTAATTTACTTTACACAATACAATATTAGATTGTGCTCAGTAGGTATCTACTGTTCACTGACGACGTTAAAACTAAAAGAAAAGAGAAACGTAATGATACGCTACAAGGTAATCCCAGGCAAACATTTTATTGCCGCTAGTGTTACGACATTTAACGGTGGTAAAATCAAATAAAATTGAACCACTATATTGACCAGTATTAAAAAGTTTATTGACATTAGCTTACTTACTCCTGATACAGCATTAATTTTTTAACCGTTCGCAAAAAAAAGATCTTAACTCGAATTCACAATAAAACGCACATCGATGAATAATAAAACGAACATATCGCTATCCGTCAAATTGACAACACTGCCAACCCACAGAAAGAATTTTGGAGAATTTCCTAGGTATAACTTTCGAATTTCTCTCAACTGAGTTGTCATGATTAAAGTCGGATTGCAACCTGTCATATTTATTTTGAAAATGGGAGAAATTTATAAAAGTTCAGTTCGATCGAGATTTCTGGTAAGAATTCGAGGGCCCCCTGAGCTTGAGGGCCCCGGGGCACTGCCCCGCCTAGCCCCTAGGTAGCTACGCCACTGGGCACATTGTATTAATATGGATGCGCGTTGTTTAAACGGATCGAGTTCACTGTCGTCTGCATAACCCACATTATTTATTATTTTGAAAAATGTTTTATGTACAGGTTTGTACTTCTTATGATTTTATTATATGTATATAGATTTTGCATCAAGAAGTCACGTTGATTACCCGCGTTGACTCAGCAAGAATAACAATATAATGAACATCGTTACTGTATATTTTCATACTTAATTGTTATAGTTTTTTTTATAACAATGGTGGAATGATCTACATGTTTATTGTAAATTGTATCTCCGATCGCACTCGAACCGCTGAACGGATTGTAATTAAATGCATTGAGGTACATTATCTTAGGGAATAAGACAAAGGATAGTTGTTATAAAAAAAAATAAGACTAAAAAATTAACAGGTGATTGGAGACCGTTTTTTTCTTACACGCAAATCCATTCTCGAGTAAATATAACAATATGTTTTAGTTTAATAAACTCTCGTATTTCCCATGCTACGTACAAATCAGAACCGTAACTTGTAATGGAATCAGAATCTAAAGCGACTTTGGAAACGGAATCGAGCCAGGGTCATAATCAGAGTGTGGCACGGGACTGAAATTAAGAGAGAGAGTGGAGTCTAAAACGAGCGGCGTCCGACTGCAAATTGATCTGAAAGATGAAGAAACATCCATGTCCACGGGGGCAAAGTTGTGAGCGGAGACTAGACAACCTTTTCATTACAAATTGAAAAAGGATTTGAAATTGATCTCGGCTCTGGGCGTTTTGGGCGACATCGATCGGGGCGGCGTCTGAGTGTACTTTTTAAAGTGCGCGTTGCTGAAGTTCCTGTTGTTTAGATATATTTTAATGTGAATGAAAGAAAAATAGAGTTGGCTCATAGAGATTAACTTTTTAGTTTATATTAAACGAATGAAAATGTTAAGCTCTATGAGAATATGTAATTTACTCGATAAATACCTACCTGGCTGTTTTTTTTTATTGAAGATTTTAAGTAAAATATGACTCATTACCATTAGAGTTTTTAACCGACTGCTCGACATAAAGGAGAATGTGTTTATCAGCCTATATATGTATGTATGTTTGTTCCTTTGTAGCATTCTACAGATCAAACGCGTGAGTCGATTTTGATGATTCTTACGTCTATGATTTGTCATAATCTTGTGAGTCACAAAATACAGACCGGTAATCAAAATTCAGTATAGCGACATTTAGACATATTCTGAAAAAGAAAATCGACGAACTATAACAAGAGGGGGATTATTGAATAGGTTTCTGAAAATCATCTTTAGGTTTCTTTAATAATTTTTCGTTTTGAATGACAGGTTAGGGCATAGAACGATTTAAAATTGGTTAGAAACCGTTGTCATTTTAATTGTCGAGACTTATTACAAAGCTGTGGTATACTTCTTATATTATCTTGTTAATGTGAAAATAATTATTATACTTTGTTACAAATTTAATATGAATTTCAAAATTGAATGACAAACACAAAAATGTATTGCTTTGAAAGATAATTTTAACGAGCGTTACGTAAAGCTTTACTTAAAACAGTGACAAAAAAATAACATATTGAAGAATAGATACAATTATAAGGAAATAAGTACAATATTGACAATTAATTGATAATAATATATTCACAAAAGTAGTTTATCACGATTATTACAATACAATGTCGCCGACACCGCTAATGTCGAGAAAGCAATCTCGGGGCATTGTTTAAATACAACCAAAATGTAATATTTAAATAAAAATATTAGTTAAATAAATTCAAAAAACCCGACTGCATAAAAGTGCACTGTAAAGATAGAAACAAAATTATGTAAAAAGTCATCCAATCAAATATGATAAATATCCTTTCCTTAATTTTCTCACTTGCTCCGACTTTTGCTATGAGCACACCTGCGACTGCAAATATTTATCATATTTGATTGGATGATCCTTTCTATCATCTCATTGCAATCTTTTTGGTTCAGTTTAATGCAGTTTGGTTTTTTAAATTCCTCCATTATTGTTTTTCAGTGCTTGTGCAGACACGGGACGCCGTGGTAAATACTGCATATGATTAAAATATGTCAACGTATATATAAGTAATTTAATGTAGCTGTCTGTATGATTTGGAAGAGTATGAGCGTGGACTAAGGATGGATGAGCTGTCTGTCAAATGTCTCCTGTACGCCGACGACCAAGTGATCCTCGCGCTGTCGGCGTACGGGCTGCAGGAGATGTCGGTAAGACTAAGGTTTGGAAATGTTTGAAAATGACGGTAAACATGGTAGAGATGTTGAGAGCTGAGTGAATGCGGGAAATAAAGTGAATGGGGCTTTGCTTGCTGTAATGAACAGTAAAGTATCTCACGACAAGCGCGTTTGGCAATCTATAGTGGGGTCTTGATCCCTGCGTTTGTGTATGGTAGTAAAAGCAGGGTATGGCTAAAGAAAACTGAAAATAGAATCAATGCAGTGGAAATGTTATCTCTGCGTAGTATGTGTGGAGTGTCTCGGAAAGATAGATTTAGAAACAATAATTTCAGAGAGCAGTGTGGTTTGGAAAAAGATGCAGTGACTGGAGGAGAAAGGGCTATGTTGCGGTGGTTTGACCATCTGGAAACGAAGAATGAAAAATAAAAATATACTAACAAAACAAATCTATAGAGCGAACGTGTGTGATGCAAAGGTCGGCAAGGGTCGCCCTTGAAAATCCTATGCAGAACATATTGGTGGCATATTATGAAAGGGCAAAATGTTAAACACCTGAAACGGACGAGCTTTCATGAAAAGATTGATGGATGTTAGTGAAGCGGGAGAAATATGCAAAGTTTGTACCATGTGGAAATCTATGGTATCTGCATACCCTTCTGGAAAATAGGTATAAGTTTATATCTTTATATTATAATTAATTTAATACATTAAAATGTTTTGTTGTGTGACAGTCTCATATCATCTCACTACTGAGGCACATTTTCTCGCAATCTCTTTATCTCCGATTGTTGGGTCTGTACTTGCAGTCGTATCGCTGATCCCATGCGGTCTAAGCGGATGCTAGCCAACGTTGTCGTCAGAGCTGTAACATTGTCCAAGGTATCAGATCAGGTAGAGTTCCATTATACATACCTGTGATGGAACTCTACCTGGTCGGTACTTGGAAAATGTTTATGAGACATTCGGAATATATGATACATATCTTGAGAATTTATGTCCGTCTGTTTGTCTGTGCGTATGTTTGTTAGCGCATCACTCAAAAAGTACTGTAGGGAATTGACTGTGGTTTTCGTAGGTGTATTAATGAACATGTAATTTAAAAATACGACTTATTTTATCTTGATACACCGCCTAGAAGTCGATGTGTATAATCCTTTTAGGGCCTGATCTAAGTGGGGGTCAAGCCGACAAACTTCTAAAGCGGTAAAAACGAGGGGCGGTAGGTTTGGTGGCTACTAAAAAGTAACACTACGTATACGCGGATCTAAATGATAATATCTTTTTTTTTTGGAGCCTATTAAAAGTTGAATATGTCTGGAATAACATGCTTATAAATTGTCATTGCAAAAGGGCGGCAAATATTATTTTTTCGGAAGCGGCCAACAACTGGATCGAGCCATGTTTATATTTTCTCATGTTTCGATCGTAGATCGTTTCAATCGTTGTAGGTGTAACACGTCTATTCGTAACAATAGGTGTAACACGTCTCGTAACAATAGGTGTAACACATCTACTCGTCACAATAGATGTAATAATATTTGTGGGTGTAACGTCGTCTCGTCTCAGTAAGACCGAGACGAGTAGAACCGAGGGTCGAGGTAATTAGTGGATACAGCGCCGTCAGTCAGTATAAAGACGTAAGTGTTCATGTCCATGCGGGGAGTTCCGAGTTTTGCCTTGTGGCGCATGGTCGTGCTCGCGACCTATCACAGAGGTACAGCTCGAAGCTGCTTTCCTAGCGATCACGCTATTAACTGCGCACCGCGCCGCGGTTGTTACGCGTAGATCTACGTGTAGTCATACGTATGTGAATACGTGCGTGCGCGCTCCACATATCTCGCGTATACGTGGTTAGTGTAGTTTAGTGTAGTGAGTGGTTCCGGGCTCGTGTGAGTCGTATTTAGTGTTCGTTTTCATCTGGTGCTTTAATAGTGTCTAATATTAATTATAGCTTAAGCGGCCCGGCCGCCGGCCGATACGCGCGCTGGCCGCCGGCCGTCGTGCGTGCCGCTCTCCCGCGCACCTTAAGGCGGGTGGCGACCCCAGCGCCGGCTGAGGTTATCCCGCCTACGCGTATATCAGTGTTAACGGTTATTCGCGCGCTTATCTCGCGCGTTTTGTTTCGCGCGCTTTTTCACTTTCAGTTGATAATATAACTCGTTAAATTAAACCAAATAGGTTCAATACAAGTCGAATAGTGTTGTTTTTAGTTAAGATAATTATTATCAAAATCATTTTGGTGCAGTGCAGTGTTCGTTTATGCAGTGAAATAAGTTAACAAACCATGGCAAACGTTGCCCCCGGACCGGCCGCGGCTAGGGCTCCCAAAGTCCCAGATGTCGCTCCCGATGGATGAGTTGAAGGCTCTCTTCATTACATTTTGAAACAACAGGGTTACGAAGTTCCTGTTGAATTCAACAATTTATCAATGCCGTTAGTAAAATTAGCAGCCGCGATTCCTCCCGTGTATGTCGTGTGCAGTGGAGGAAGCGCTCTTCCAGCGCTATCTCATCAGACGAGGAACCGATTTCGGAAAAATCGGACAATACCCTCAAGGGTTCAGATGAGGCCGCAAACTCCTTCAAAATAGTTAAAAGGAAAAGCAGGAAAGTCGCCCGCCGGCAGCGCAAAAAATAGTAAAAAAATAGCAGCAGTGATGAGAGCGACCCCACCATGGAAGTCGAACTCAATCACGTCAAAAACTAGTCCATCGCGACTCACCAGCCTCCCAGATAAGTCAGTGACAAAACGACGATCGTTGGCCCGAAGCAATCGATCGTCGGTGTCAAAACCCCGCTACCGGCAGTAAGCCATCCCCAAAGTTAAACTACCTCCACCAATTTGTCTCCAGAGACAAAACAAAGTGGAATTTCGTTTCAGCTGAAGTGCACCAGGATGCACATAAATTATACACGAGCCCAAAATACCAAACAGGGTATTAGGATTTCAACTGGAACAGTTGAGGATTTTAGAAACTGAACAAATTTCTTATCTCTAGTAATATTCCGTTTCATACCTTTGCGTTAGGGAGGAACGCAAAATAAAAGTTGTCATAAAGGGATACCTCTCGAATTTGAGACGCCTGATATAAAGGATGACCTTATCAATCAAGGTTATCCTGTGCTTTCAGTGCATAGAATGCACCGCAGAAATGGAACACCACTGGGAATGGTTTTAGTCATTTTAGAAAGGAACGACGAAGCTAGGAAATTTTTAAAAATCTAGCTAGAGTGTGTGGACTATCGGAGTCACTCCGGAGGAACCATACAAAAGTATGCCAGTCAATGCCATAGTGTCAACTTTACGGACACGCAGCTGCAAATTGTTTCGCTCAACCGCGATGCGTTAAGTGTTTGGTCCACACTGGACCAAGACTGCGAGCGCAACAAGGAATCAGGAGAAACCCTCCTGCTGTAACTGTGGTAAGGACCACGGCAAATTACGGAGGTGCTCGGAAGCACCCAGACCTAAACCAATTAAAACTAGGAATCTGAATAGGTCAAACATACCGACAAACAGACTTAATAGTCAAAATCAATTTCCCCTCTTTCCCAAACAAACCGTCCAACCGTAAGGGCGGAAATTAGTCATACCGGAGAGAGCGCCGGCGGGCGATTTCCCGCCCCCTTCGATATTAACAAATGGAAAAATCCGCTTCCGTGGGTAAAACCGAAAGCCACGCCAGAGCCTAATGTAAGGGGAGTCTCCCACTCACCCACCACGTCGTACCGGGGCCGCGGCGTCGCCCTGGGGAGGACATAAATACTATTATGTCCATACTCAGGTAAAGCGCCGAAGATCGCTGATTTAACTGCGAAATTCAGGAGAGCGAAACGGCGTGGATCGCCTCCAAATCATCCTGGAAACCAGGAATTAATTAACAGACTTGAAAACTTATAATGTCTGCGCCCGGGCGCCTGCAAATAAACTCAGTTGGACGTCATAAACCTAAAATCTTTCACTAATTTCGTTCAATGCAAAAACGGTTTGATCGATAGTATGGGTGAACTCAATGGGTGTGCGCTGGAGTACAAAGCAGATATAATTATGGTACAGGAAACTCTTTTGAAACCACATATTTCGAAGCCTGTAAAATAAGTAATACATACAATTACGGACTGACAGAATAGGCGCTCCAAAGGTGGAACCGCGTTGTATTACAATCGATCTTTATACTGCTGTCCGATCGACATTCCACCGCTAGATAAC